>JAQPZY010001268.1:0-575000 GCA_029931535.1 Margaritifera margaritifera | reverse complement strand
GTACAAAACAGCATACTGACCGATAATATCGTAGTCTATCACTTGCCATTTTTCATACATAGTTAGGCCCATCAAAGTGTCTGTATAGTCTAGAAGCCCACCATTTTGTGGATCTCTCTGCTGCACTTGCTGCACAGCGACACGATGACGTATGGATCCGTTTAGCATGGCGACGTCGTATTTTTCCATTAGAGTATAATTGCTGGACACCTGATCTGGTGCGTACGTAGAAATCTGGCAGTCGAAGCAGTCATAATCCGGGTTGATTCCACGTACGATATACCACGAACCTATGAGTTGGCTGAGAGTGAAATTTTTCATGTAATACGCAGGTGGCTTGCATCTGAAGTCTGGATCCGGAGGTTCGAGTTTCATGCAGTGGTGCCCGTCCACTACACAGTTCATAAAAGAATCAAACACGGCGTCTTCATAAGTGTTCAGACAGCCATACATGCACGTGTGGTTTTTCATTCCGCAAGCCTGCATGCATTCCATCGTCTGTCGGCAGTCTGCATCTGCTACGCATTTGAACATTTGTGACGAGCAATGTTCAGCCATACAAGGAATGTTTGGAACTTGGGATATCATCTGCTTTATACTTGATAAAAAAAATCCATTTGATGTGCATGTGAACGTTATCAACCCAATCAAGAACACAAAACGTAAAGATGCCATCCTGTTGCTTGTCAGATACGGAAATTTCGTCATAATGGCAAAATGTTTATGATCCCTCTAATTTATATACTGATAGCCAGTCACGTGGACTCTGCCCGTACAGTCATAGCCAAAAAGTTAAGCCTCAAACAAAAATTAAAAATCTGTGTTCAGTTGAACTAGAGACAACTGTCAATCAAATACTATTGATTAGAGATCCAATTGGACCACGGACCAACTAAAATGCGAGCCACCTGACAGCTGTAAGGGAGTTAACTCTGTATTGCTTCTTTCTCCGAGTCCACGCTAATTGAATTTGGTCACCTGACATTTTCTGCCTATATAACACGAACAAAAATTAATCTTGCTATAACTTTTATATTTTCTGCCCAATTTATACATAATTCATTAGTGACTCTCATTTGTGGTAGTAATTATAAACGCAAATTTCACGACAACATTTTTATTTTTAAATAAGTTGATATGCTAATGAATTCATGTTTCATTTCTCCCGTAACCTTGCTGGTCGTAGGGGCGCCACTGATGACTTTGCGACAATCTCTCTCCATTTCGCCCTGTTTTCCACTGCTCTTTGGGACTTTGCAAAGTCCATGCCTGTCCACTCTTTGATATTGTCTTCCCATCTCTTCTTCTGTCTGCCTCGTTTTCTCTGTCCTCTCACTGTGCCCTGTAGGATTGTCTTTGACAGGCCAGTTGAGCGTGAGACGTGACCATACCATCTTAGTTTGCGTTTCTTTACAGTGGTGAGCAGATCTTCATAAGGTTCAATTGCACCTTGGATTTTAGTGCCTCCGCATTAGAGACGTGGTCTAAGTATGAGCTTTTCAGGATCCTTCGATAACATCTCATCTCTAGGGCATGGATTCTTCTCTCTAATTCTGCTGTTAGGGTCCATGTCTCACATCCATATAGGAATATGGACATGACGAGGGAGCGCATAAGCTTGATCTTGGACCCATGCGTGATGTTGCTGTCTTTCCAAATAGAATTCAGCCTAGCCAGAGCAGCTGTTGTCTGCGCAATCATGGAAAGAACCTCAGGTTTTGAACCTTTATCAGATAGCACCTAGGTACTTGAAGCTTGTTACTGTGCCCAGCTTCTGTCCATTCACTCTTATTTCCTTTTGGATGCCACTCGGGTTGTTTGTCATTAGCTTTGTCTTTTCAGCGTTGATCTCCATCCCATATCTTAGCGATGCTTGATTGAGACGGTTCACTAAGGTCTCCATTTCTTCTTCATCTCCTGCTAAGCCATCGATATCATCAGCGAAGCGCAGGTTGGTGATTGTTCTGCCTCCAACACTGACACTGCCCTCATGGTCTTCCAAGGCGTCGGACATGATCCTTTCCAGGTAGATGTTGAAGAGAGTGGGTGAGAGAAGGCACCCCTGTCTGACTCCGACTGTGGTTCTGAACCAGTCTCCTATGTTGCCATTGACGAGAACTGTACTAGTCGCTTTATCATACAGGGTTTCTATAGTGCGGATTAGTTTTGCGTTTATGTTGTATATCCGCATGGTGGCCCATAAGGCTGCATGCCATACCTTGTCGAAAGCCTTCTTGAAGTCAGTGAAGACATGATAGAGGTTCTGTTGATGCTGGAGATATTTTTCACAGAGGATTCTAAGATTGAAGATCTGTTCTGTAGTGCTACATCCTGCTCTGAAACCTGCCTGTTCTTCCGCAATGATGTGCTCTGCTTGGGGTTTCACTCTATTGAGGATGATCTTAAGCATAACCTTGCTTGGGTGACTGATGAGACTGATTGTTCGGTAGTTTTGGCACAGTTGTAGATTCCCTTTTTTAGGAAGAGTCACGATCAGAGACTGTGTCCACGGGGTGGGCCATTTTCCTGTTTGCCAGATTTGGTTGCAGATTGTTGTGAGGACATCTATCATGTAAGTTCCTCCTGCTTTAACAAGTTCTGCTGGTATATTGTCTACCCCAGCTGACTTCCCCTTCCTTAGCGCCTTTACTGCAGCCTCTACTTCGTCCCTGAGGATCGGGTGGTCAACTTCTGTTGTGGTCAGTAGTACGTTTAGTACAGCTTGGTCTCCAGAAGTCTCCTGGTTGTAAAGCTCCGAACAGTATTCCGTCCATCTGTTAAGAATGTCTTGGTTTTCTGTCAGGCTCTTACCAGCCTTGTCCTGAATCGTATTAGATCTCCCCTGTTTCTCTGTTGTCAGGTCTTTCACCAACTGGTATGCCCTTTTACTGTCATTCTGGTTCAGGCTTTTCTCGACTTCTATGCATTGGTCCTCTAACCAGCTTTCTTTTTCTTTCTTTATGCTCATCTTAATCCTGTTGTTAATCACCCTGTATTTTTTTTTGCTCCTTCATGGTCTCCTCGCTTACTCTTCAGTTTTCTCCTCACATCGCAGAGGTCGAGGATATCTGCTGTGACCCAAGGCTTCTTTATTCTACGATGCTTGCCAAGGATTTCTCCGGCTATGTCTATTACTGCCTTGTTGAAGGTGATGATCAAGGAGTCTAGGTTTATTTCTTCATGTCCCAGAATTGTGAGTGGTGCAAATTTGCAGCCTATTGATGCTTCATATGCTTGTGCCACGCTTGGATCTTTAAGTTTTTCAAGGTCGAACCTGATCCTAACTTGTCGTGGCTTATTGGTCTTCCTCAGACGAAGTTTGATAGTCATCATTAGCAAGTCATGGTCGCTTTCTATATCAGCTCCTGGGAAGCTACGTGTTCTGGCAATGTTTACGCTAGACCGGAAGCGCTTTCTCACCAAGATGTAATCAATCTGATTGTGGTGTTTTCCATCTGGGCTGGGTTATTGTATGTTTCGAAGTCCAGGAGCATGAGACCTCTCTCATTGGTCTGCTTGTTACAGTATGTACCACAGACTTCTCGCCAGTCTGCTTGTGGGTCTTCTCCTACCTTAGCATTCCAGTCTCCTTGTATAACCAGAATATCCTTCTTGGGTATCTGGTCTATGAGAGTTTGAAGCTGGTCGTAGAACTCATCCAGTTCCTCGTCATCATGGTCAGATGTTGGGGCATAGACCTGTATGATAGTGATGTTAAAGGGAGATGCCCTCACGCGGATTGTAATCATCCTGTTAGACACTGGTCGACAACCCATGACAGCACTCACAGTGTCCTTGTGTACCATAAACCCAACTCCATGTTCATGCTTGTTCTCATGCCCACTGAAGTAGATCATGTGTCCGTCATCTGTTGATTTCTCTCAGAAATGTTTCCAGCTCATCTCGCAGAGTCCAAGGATGTGCCATTGATAATATAATGAATAGGCGGAGCATTATCAATAGGTCAATTTTGTATCCAAATCGTGCCTGTACAAAGACTATGGACGATTTAATATCTATTGAAACAATGTCTCTTCTTAATATATTTAAATGTACTTTAAAACCCCACTGTGGCATGCTCCCTTGAAATGATAAAAAAAAAGAACTCTAAAACCTTTAAATACGTATGGTAAAATATAAACGTAAGTGGCGCATTTTATAGTTGGTCTATTTCTCTGCGAGCGCACCTAACAACACACACACCAACCAACCTACAAAGAAACAGATGTTTTAGAGCTAAACATAAACTACAGAGAAATAGACCAACCAGGAGGTATTTATCGGTACATATATTATATTATCTTTGCACACAGAGAGAGAGAGAGAGAGAGAGAGAGAGAGAGAGAGAGAGAGTGATGGCTAAATAGATACATTTATATAGACATGTAGTTATACAGACTGATGGATAGAGCAAGTACTTTAATTCTTATCCAAGCATTTGAATCATACTATTATGTGGATAAGCAATTGCATAGTGCCTAAATAATGTCATGAATTATAAATACAATAACTCCTTTTTTTCACAGTATACAGTAAGGGCAGAGTTACTTATACTTTGCCTTCAAACTTCCGTATTCAACTTTGTTTCTTGTATTTGTCCAGAGCAGACGTTAATATCATCTCCAATAAAAAGGTGTATTTTGTAGTGTCATATGTTCAAAAATAATCAGGCGAGTTGAAGAATATTTCATTATTCAAATAATATTTTACAAAATCTCATTTAATTTTGCAGCAATTTTGTCCCTCTATTGTGCCTTAAAAAAGTGTATGGTCTCAACACGGAAAGTGAAAATGATATACTAATCGCCAAAAAGTAAGCACATTAAGATAACTTGTACTATGTGTGTTGTCACCTGTTACCTAGCGAGCGTTTTCTTTATTCTTACATGATCAGACCGGCTATGGCTGGTTTAAAACGTGCGATTTCTGACATCAGTAGTATATCAATCATTGGAAATGCACGTGCTGCTTGAATACAGTTTTTTGTATGTCCAGAAAAACTCCTTTGTTGGATAATTCGTACTTAATTTATGAACTTAGCAATTTACATTGTAAGGAAAATTATCATGGCTGGCTGTATGCACATGTTTGCAAGAGAACCCAATAGCTCAAACTCTTAACTCCTGTTCTGGCAAACGTTTGCACACATCAAGTCGTGTAATATCTCCTTTACTGTAACTTACACAATTTTTATGAGCATATCATTTTGGCCAATCTCACAAGACATTTTCGTTCCTGAAAATTTTACGTTACCAAAAACAAAGTACCAGATTATGTATTAGGCCTATGAATAAATCACGTAAACTTTATTTCGTGAATCCGCTAAATTTACAGGATATGCCCATATTTAATAACACAGCATATGATTTACAAAATGTAAATATTTTTAAAAGTTCAAATGTCGTTTTTGTTTGAATATTTACAGGTTATGTTTTTAAACAGAATGTGCGTATCCTAATGCATTGCAGCAACAAAGCCATTATATTGCATGTAAAATTACTTACAATTGGTCAGGGAGTGTAGTTTAGGTTTCACATTAGTACGTATCAAAGAAAGCGAGACGGGGGGGGGGGGTACTAGGTCCAGAAATAACACGTATTTTCTTATTCTATTCGCAAAAAAAAACAAAAAAACAACCATTTGTTTACGGTTGGATAACGAATCTCCGTAATGCGATTAAAAATCTTTCCGGCACTGAAAGGACGATGATATTTTTCTGTCCACTGATTGATTGTGACAGAAAAAAAAAATTCAGTCCTGTTGATTCTGACTAAGAAAAACAATCATTTTCAGGACAATTAAAAGTTAGATACTTTGAAATTGTATTTTGATATCTGAAGCATGAAGGATGTAAATATTGCAATCTGGTAATAAAACATTTTTTTCTTCATTTAACAGAGCAATTTTGCTGTTTGTCTTAAAGATGATAGTAAACCGTACGGTTATGCCAGCAGCTGTGTACCTTTATTCGTGTGTAAAATATAAGCGATTCACTGAACGAGGAGAATTAAAACAGAAATTATTAATACTCGTGGCAAAATGTCAAAAGTTATTTAAAACCCTGTGTCTTTTGTCTTTTCACTCAAAAGAGTATTCATAACAAAATCATTATTCAGAACAAAATTATTATTGATAACAAAATTATAATCTAAATTCTGTAAATTGATCAAAACTTTTGCATTCTTGTTCAACTTATATCTCAGCATTTTTTAAACATATTTTATGTGGTACTTATGGTATTTCACTATTACTATGACAATTAAGGTAAACATTAACAAATTAAGAATACTTTGTTTCGAGTTTGGATACATTAACCAATACCGTGATAAAGACCTAAACTGTATAATTTTCATTATTAGATTTTAAATAAATCAGTTAATTGGAGTGAATAATCTATTAAACTAAGAATAACGTCTAAAAATATATAATTAATATTCATTTTAAAACTCAAGATCACCAAATAACATTATTATTTTCATTTCAGACCTATTTCGATGAAGATTGTTCATGGAGTTCAAAGAGTCATATATGTGCTAAATTGTTTTTTTTACGGGTTCATCTATTATTTTGTTTATAATCAGTAAAAATGGATAAACTGAGATTCTTTTCGTGTTCTTGACTAACAATGATGTCTGGGAAAGTGACGTAGCGAACATGTAAATGTGGTTGAAACATTCGACATTCAAGACTCGCCCAATCCATGCTCACAAATCCACTGTAGACACTAATAAAGCAATCAAGTCGATCTTTGCAAATATCAACATGTTTTATTGATATACTAATAAATATAGGTGAGACTTAGTCAAACTATAATTTAAATTACGATGTGATTAAGGCTGCACACGAGAGGTTGTCTGTCTAACCTTAAGTCTACCTTTTTTTTTTTTTTTTTTTTTTTGTAAGTGTATTAAATGTTTCAGAGAAAACAGATGGTATTTTCTTTTATTACATGGGCAATTAGTCTGTAAGCATGTGAAGTTATTTCTTTCATAGAAACAGAGTTATTGATGTTGAAATTCTTATCTATTTAGAGAAAGCACGAGAAATACCGATGATTTTATCAGTTTTCCATGCACATTTAAGGCATTGCGCAGTCATTCTACGCACATATATTGTTTATCATAAGAATCGTTCCGTTTTTAAACGGCAACCATATATGTTCCAAAATGACAGAGATATTGAGCAATAAATAAAAGTTGCATCGTAATGTCTGCGTATATCGCCAGGTGCGGTCTGCGTATATCGCCAGGTACGGTCTGCCTGTAATAAGAAAAATGTAACTGTACAGTCTGCCAAAATTGTCAATTACTTTAATTTTAGGTGGTGGGGTAAAATTGATTTTATGAATGATAGGAAAACCAGAAAAGGTGCCGTTGTTAATATTATTTTAAGGGCTCATACGCCATTTGGAAGAAAAATAACCGGAATTCTCTCTTTAATTTAGATTTCTTTATGTAGAGAGACAGGGGAATTCAAATATAAAAAAAGATATTCAATCCATTGGACAAGAACATATAAATTTCATAAAATTAAACAATGATCGTATACCGAAAGAAAATTTCGGAAAGACCATTACTAAAAAATTCAGTTTTTCCACAAATCCATGTAAAGAAATCAACACAGATTGGTAGGCTAAGGTGACACCAACAACACTCTAATGATTAACTATGTGTGCAAATGTAAACTCTCTCTCTCTCTCTCTCTCAGACACACACACACAAACACACCCACGCATTATAACATTGAGATCGTGTAAGCCTTTAAGTTACGATTTAGGGACAAGACTCTCAACCTTTTTTTTTCTTTCTTTCTTTTCTTCCTGTTTTTCTTCCTAATTAAATAATCTTGAGATAGATGTATTATTCGGGCAACATGTCGTACATTCATTGTACGATTATATGCAAATAATAATAACTGAAAGTATTGTTTTACTACATAGTCAATCCGTCGTTTTGTATTAGTCTATAAAATAGCAAGAGAATACGTATGGAAAATAATTGCAAGACGTCATTTATGTTTAATAAACTCGGTATATACTATGCATACAACACATGATTTATGTCAGATCATACGCCACACAAAGTCATGTAACGCACGAAACTGCTTAGTTGAATTCAAATCACTGAACATTTAAATTGTAATTTGCAGAGAAATGTGCACTATGGCCTTTTCGTAAATCACTTTACAAAATGTGTATTCAATATGCATAAATAAAATGTCCATGTATGTACTCTCAGTACATTAAAAAATACATTGCTACTAATTTTAACTCAATAGTTTATTTCATTTTACTAACTTGTATACTTCAAACTTGAAAATCAATGTTGATATTAATAACGTAGCTAATAGTCTAAAATATCATAAAGTATTTACATGTACATTCAGATCTGCATGTTAATGATTCATACAACAAAGTATATACATATACATTCAGATCTGCATGTTAATGATTCATACAACAAAGTATATACATATACATTCAGATCTGCGTATTATTGATTCATACAACAAAGTATATACATGTACATTCAGATCTGCATGTTTATGATTCATACAACAAAATGTATACATTCAGATCTGCATGTTAATGATTCATACAACAAAGTATATACATGTACATTCAGATCTGCATGTTTATGATTCATACAACAAAGTATATACATGTACATTCCGATCTGCATGTTTATGATTCATACTTATTCACATTAATACGCACTTCCATCTATAATGAATTCCTAACTGGTCATGCGCACTTAGTGCCAAACTGACTAGTTTACAAGACTAATTTGTGTTGTCTCAATCAACCAAGGTCGCCTCTTATTTCGTTGCAGTCTGCTTATTTCGCACAATCCTGTTTCAAGTGTTTTGAAAGCTGTTCGGACAAAATTATACCTCTGTCAGACAATTCTGATGCATTGTTGATGACAGTGTGAAATCGGAGAGATCGACATCCTCCATCTTCAATTCGCTTTGTATTCCATACTAGCAAGATCTTTAAACATCCCAGATGTTACAATGAAAAGTTCTTGTTCATCTGTTTGTTTTCCTAAAATTTCAAATACCATGGCAACCGCATTGCTCTCAGCATATATAATCACTCCCCTCGCGTCCGTTATCTTTCTATTTGTTCTTATAAACTTTGCAATAAATTGGACGGATGAAAATTCTTTTTTTTTAAATTTCTTGCTCAATACACATGTCCATTTTAGAAGCCTTCTTTTTCAGAATCCTGCGTCACATCTTGCCATACAGACCTTCACTGTATAAAACCTGTACATAATTTCTCCCTAGTTTCTTTAAAATTGATACAAGGACATAGACACGAACATCGTCTGTGGAAGAGTGTAAGGGTTCTTCTCTCTGTTGCTGAGTGGAATATCTGAGGAGAATTGTTCAGTTTGAATGAATTCCATATCCGAGAGAATTCTTGACGCCGTAAGGCTGCTATGATCCATACATACCGGTGTATCCAAGAAAAGCATCACTGATATTCACGTATTGACTATTCCTTGCGCGTAATCCATTAATTTGCAAATTCAAAATTTCACGAGTTAATATCAATTCACAACAATTAATGACAATGAGTCCTATCTTCTAATTAGAAAGAGCAACAAATATTCCGAGTTATTATTTACTTTTGCCACATCATAATTCATGGTTTTTACCAGCTGACATCCATTATGTTCTCTAAACTTACCACAAGTGTGAACTCAAGCACTACTCTGAATGGGAACCGGACCAACGACATACAATTCTCGAGGCAAGACGAGTCTGGTCACCCTGTCGTCCAAATTCAACCAATAAGAAAAGACATGTCCGACCTCGTACTGAGCGATTGGGACAATAGGCCATAAAACACATGTCCACCTTCATCGTATTCTGATATTTCGTTCGGGTAAAGGTTGAGCTCGTTCACCCTCATACTTCCAACTTGTGACGAACAATAAGAAAGATTTCGTAGGAATCGTTTAAACTTTATCAAGTTGTAAACACACAGGTTTTTAATAATTATAGGTAACCCCGGCTATCTATGAAAATCATCTAGTAATTAAACCGAAACCACTTTATAGCACTCAAGATTTGTACATTTTTCTGTAATAGGGGTTGCCTCTTATTCCTTGCCTCAGTGACCTTGTCATGTGTGAAGACGTTAAATTAATTTATGAAATCATTGTGCTGATTAGGAATGCTCATCACATCATTTTGATCCCGGATGTAGTATAATGTCAGAGTCGGAGTCAAATAAAGAACTGATCTTAAGCTTAATATTCACGCTTGTGGCTTGTACCAAGAAAAAAAAATGTTTAGATACCTTGAATAATGTTACCTTAAAAAAAAAATAATAAAGAAATAAAGAACAGCTATTATTATTATCATTATTATTATTATTATTATTATTATTATTATTATTATTATTATTTATCACTGAATTCGCGGGGAAAAATTTAGCTACAGTTTTACTACTTGAAATGAATCACCTACACTTTATCGACAAGGTGAGTAACTACAACATAAGGGAAAAGCCTACATTCCGGTCCCCATGGCTCATTAACGCACATGAAACTTGACTCTTCTTTGGATAAGATTTACATGATTTGGGGGAAATTTAGATATGTGTCAATATGACAGGGATTCCCCAGAAAAAAATGCAATTGAAGGAAAAAGGGTTAGGTCAAACAGGAGTCATAACTCTATTAACTTCTTTCAGCAAAATATGAAATTAGAAATTAGCCAAAGGTCTTCCTAAGACAAAGTTTTAAATAATATTTTGTTTCAATGCACGAAGTCCTTGATTGATCGTAAACAAATTCGGGATGGACGAAACGTGACGTGACGGCAGGGACAGACATGGATAACAATATGTGCTCCCTTCATAGATATGTCAGGGTATATATATATATATATATATATATATATATATATATATATATATATATATATATATATATATATATATAAACTGGAAAGAGTACAGTAGTAAGAAGTTTACGAGAACAAACATTGTACATTGTATCAGTGTGTGATAAATTGTTGACTTCAAAATTAGGTTATAGTACTCGGTACTATTATCAAACACATTTGTTCGAGTCTTGCATGTTTGCAACATAATATATAAAACTAAACAGTGAATGTAAGGAGGGCGGCGAATCTAAAACTTTGACTTCTAGCAATTAGCAAACTTTAAAATTTCTAATTCGTCTGATTCGACAAACTTTAAAAAGTTGTAGACGTTATGCTAAAGGAGAATTTTCGCTCATCATACACTACCTTGCTCCCTAAAAGGACATTGTGGACAAATTTTAAAATGCTAAGGTATGATCTAAGAAACATTGCTCCTGAAGTTGATCTGCCCATTCTTGCTCATTTCTATTATTTTTTAAATTTTTAAATATATCCTTGAAATATGTCCATCGAGCCAAGTCCAAGGAACCAAAGACATCACAATTTACAGCCTTGACCATAGACGACATGGGATATGCAGCCATGATGGTGTAATGGACATGTGTTCTTTGCTCCTTCAGTTCTGTGGGAACTTCGGACTATGAAAAACCAGGACATATTTTAAGAGGGCTACAGTCCGTTATGTCTTCATACAAGTTCGGCAGCCACGGATTACTCTTCGCTTGCTCTAGAACAGCAGACGTGATTTAAAAAGGTTGATTTAATGAGAGGAACAACTGCTTACAAAGATAAACGGCCTGCTTACGACAAACCGAATGATTGATACATTCTCAAAAACACTGGGATATTTGTTGGTGTATATGATCAAGCAACAGCGTAGAAGTTTTATCTGATTCTAGAAGCAAAACACCATGTATTGGAAGGTTTTCCTTACTGACATTGTTTTATCTGATTCTAGAAGCAAAACACCATGTGTTGGAGGGTTTTCATCACTGACATTGTTTTATCTGATTCTAGAAGCAAAACACCATGTATTGGAGGGTTTTCCTCACTGACATTGTTCTGCAGAAAGTCCTTTACACCTTGCTCAACGACATCGTCGGATGCTGCTGTGGAAATCGACTTTTATGGGTGGGGCTTAAAAGGCGACTTTAATCTTTTTAAACTGCGATTCAAGAGCAAGACTGGTATATAATAAAAAGAACAGTTTCTGTTCCTGCGTTAAAACACGGTATATGGGACAAACATCATGATATATTTTAACTCGTCACCAGTTAAATTTGTTACATTTTTGTACCACACAATTAACTCAGGAAAAGAAAATATCCTCAATATATTCTGATGAAGTAAAAAGGTAATTTTACGTCAATAAATAACTTATTCGAAACTGCATATCTGTCTTGTGTTTAATAAGTTTTTAATGCTAGTAGTCCTTTAAAAATGAGATGACAAATTGTAATGATAATGACAATACGAGAGTGTAATGCATCTGGATAAGAAAGGCGTTTGTTTCTACCGCATTATTTTATAACAAACCTCAAAACTTTCCAAGTGAAATGGAAAATAATTTGTTCATATTTATTTGAAAACATGTTCATGCATATTAGAAAAATACTGTATGAGTTTGTTTGTATCAACCAGTCCCAAACGACCTTTGATGACTCTGTTTGATTTTGTATCAACCAGTCCCAAACGACCTTTGATGACTCTATTTGATTTTGTATCAACCAGTCATAAACGACCTTTGATGACTCTATTTGACTGGCACTCAGACTAAAACTTAAGCTCCTGGCCTGGGAATCGTAAAATATAGAGCTTGAGAGTGAGTTTCCATTACCGGCCAATCAGAAACAACCTTTCAAAAGTAACGTCATTTGTGATTGGTTGAAACAAAATATCAAGCTTAAACTCAAGCTACAGCGTTTAATGATTTCCAAGACTGGTAAGATTCAGTTTCATATTGAGTCAATAAAACGTGACTTACGAAAAAAAAAAAAAAATTATTTCTGATTGGCTGACGCAAAATCTCAAGTTCAAAAGTTGTATGATTTTGCAGGCAGGGCCTGTTTAACCGCTAGGCAAACTAAGTGGTCGCCTTGAGCGGCAAAATTTGGGGGGCGGCAAAAAACTTAATGAATAAAAAAAGAAAGAGAAATAGCTTACAATAGAATATAATAAGTGTCTAAAATTAGAAAGAAAAACAGATGCAGAAATTTTACACATACTAATGCACAATATTCATTTTTGACAGTTTTTTTTTGGGGGGGGGTGGGAAGGGAGGGGTGGGCGCACGGCTGAAGATTCGCACAGGGCGCCAATACCCTTGCGCCGGCCCTGTTTCCAGGTCAGGACCTTTCTGCAGTGTTATATTAATGCGTATATTCACATGCTTATCCGAAATATACTATTAAATTTGCGTAAGGTCAAGTATCGCTACAAATGTCAATAATTTATTCGGTTCTTTCTTTTTTAACTTAGCTTTTTCTCGTTTTACTTCCCCGTTCGCATTATATAGCTAACTGTGCGTACAAAAATCGGGATCATTTAAAGCACTCATTAATTTCGGGTATTTTCATAGGGAGATTGTGGTCAAAATGCTTGTCCCAGCTAGTGAACTTTTTTTTCTTCCACTGAACCCAATTCGTAATCTGAATATTGTGTGAGAAACTAATAACTCACCTAAAAAGTCTTTTTTGATGAAGGTTGTAGAAGTAGGTCAAAAATACATTTGAAAACAAGTTAAGTAATCTCATGCATACTAATCATTGAGTTGCTCTTTTTCTTCTTATATTTCTTTCCATGTTTTCTTCCATCGTTTTCATCTTCCTCCTTCTCTTTTTCCTTCCTTTCTTTCTTTTGTTTATTTCATACATGCTTTTACTCTGTCTCAATGCAATAAAATGAGCAGGTTTATGTGAAATGCAATTTTGTGATTTAAAAAAGAATTAATCCCAGGAAGAACGTTCACATTAAAAAATATATATTTTAAGATCAGCAATCATTTTCAGTGCATTATAATAATTTCCTTTAAATCGGTGGTGGTACAAAAAATTAAGTAAAAAAAAAGAGGATGCTACTAAAAGAGTAGTCTGCAAAAATCTAAAGTAGACAGGAATTAGACGAGAAAACAAACACACACACACACACAAACCAATCTTTTCAATACATTCAAAATTAGCTAACTCATTTCCAGTACCAGTGCTGTAAATCAAGATACGAGGATTCAGAATTGAAAGATTGATAAATGGAATTAAAATTAAAATTTTTAATATGTTTTAATTCCCTGTTCCGATGCATCTACGTATGAGATGGAAGAAGAAGATCCAATACTTCATCGAAACATTCATAGGTATCTGAGAATTTTTATATGATCCCAATAGGATTGCACTTGGATACATTTTAACTGTAATCGATTTTACAATTAAATTTTGAACATATTCTCACCTGTTTATATCGGCATAAGGTATGCCGAGTTGATATTTCAAAAATCCCACTTGACTGGTTCAACAGTCGTGACAGAGGAGGAAATAATTCGCGAGAACGCACGGAAGCGACTCTTGCATATTGATTATTTCCGCCACAGTTACTTCCCCTTCCATTTTCACGAGATGTTTATTTGTAATCTTAAGTTGAAGTGGGTGAGAGATCCATTTTTCTATCTAGTCAAGTCTTTTAAAATTACAGGCCAACACATTTTTATTATTTGGTGAATGATCAACAAAGGAATGATATGGGCCTGTAAAAAGATTAACGTTTCTTCAGAGAGAGAAAGAGAGAGTGAGTTCTTGCTAAGAACTATGTTCAAGGCTAAATCATTGAACTCAAGGAATGGACAACAATTTTTTAGCCGTTGCCCCAGTCTGCCAGGGTTTGAAGTCTTCACTGTGTAAAACATCATGCAGCTGCACTCACGCACATGTACGAACGAATAAGCAAGGGTACATAATGTCACGTTTTCCTTTAACGAGAGAGAGAGAGAGAGCGAGAGAGAGAGGGTGGGGTGGGGTGGGGTGGAGGGAATGAGAAATCTGTAATTTTTCTTCTCATGTTGCATAGCATAGTGCATATACCTATCAGAAGATGTTGTCACACTTTTATTATAGATTCTGTAAATGAAAAATGTAGACAAAGTTTTCTAAAGTTTATTCCAAAATTATGGAACCTGAAGACATACAGAAATTCGAGTGAGAATGAAAGAAGAATAAATCATACATCTCTTTAGTTATGTGCTACGATTCATTTTAATTAGAGAGAGAGAGAGAGAGAGAGAGAGAGAGAGAGAGAGTTTACTAGAAACTGAATTCTTGAGTATTACAATGATGATGACAATTTTTAATCACAATCTTCAATGAATTCTTCAAGAATGGGTAATTTGGAACAACTTTTGAAATTTTAAAATTGCCGATTAAAAACCTCATTTTTATTGTTTTCTCTACCTTTATGATTAATATATTATTTCATAAAAGCAACTATTCCAAAAATTTACCGTCAAAATCATAATTATATATTTATATATATATATATATATATATATATATATATATATATATATATATATATATATATATATATATATATATATATATATATAATGTGTGTGAATTTATACCAAGAGAGGGTTGGATATATAAATAATAGATATAGACAAACACAGATAAATAGATAGATCGTTTGATGCATGGATGAATGGATATTAAAAATGACGAATGCATGTTCACACATCTTTATTCATGAGATTTGTTATGGTGTATTGATTTAACACAAAATAATTAATCTGGGCATACGTCATACACAGTAATACTGGAAAATCAAAATATTGAAATTTTACAAGATTCATTGTACTCATGATTTGTAAGAAGATAGAATGAAAAACCTCAAAATGTTAGTACTCCAGTTGTAAATCTTTAAACCTATCTCTTCTCCTGTGTGTGTGAGACAGACACAAGGTGATTAACCTATATCTTCTCCTGTGTGTGTGAGACAGACACAAGGTGATTAACCTATATCTTCTCCTGTGTGTGTGAGACAGACACAAGGTGATTAACCTATATCTTCTCCTGTGTGTGTGAGACAGACACAAGGTGATTAACCTATCTCTTCTCCTGTGTGTGTGAGACAGACACAAGGTGATTAACGTATATCTTCTCCTGTGTGTGTGAGACAGACACAAGGTGATTAACCTATATCTTCTCCTGTGTGTGTGAGACAAACACAAGGTGATTAACCTATATCTTCTCCTGTGTGTGTGAGACAGACACAAGGTGATTAACCTATATCTTCTCCTGTGTGTGTGAGACAAACACAAGGTGATTAACCTATATCTTCTCCTGTGTGTGTGAGACAAACACAAGGTGATTAACCTATCTCTTCTCCTGTGTGCGAGACAGACACAACGTGACATGGTGTTGATATTTACAACAATAGAGCATTTTAGTGATTTCTGTCTTTCAGGATTTTCAGTGAATATCATAAGCATCACACATACGTTTTGTAGTTGTTTCTTTCATGGAAGGCGTTGTCTGTTTTGATTTTTTTTTTTTTTTATTTTTGCTGATTTTTTTTTTTTTTTACGAAATATGTGATTAACGTAGTATTTATATTTAGACTTGGTCATCTGATACAGTGCGTCTAAACATTTAAAGTAGGTATTTGTGTGTATGTCAAACCACAAGAATGTTGATTTTAAGGAAAAGGGGTCGGAAAAATATCATTCTACAAATTTGCAATCAATTATTTCTCGATTCATTTATAGACCCTTAAAATGTTTTTTCGCGCATTATGCAGTCGGAACATTTCAGGTCTTGTCCTTCAAATGTTTGAAACACATGGTGCTCGTCTCTTTGGAAAGAGCCGACGATATTCGGAATGGGAATTATGATTACAAGCTTGGAACCGTGTTCAAACGTCGTTTTATATAAATGTTGGACGACAATTTTGATTGACAGGCAGAATTTGACAACGATTCTAATAAACAAGATGACGATAACCGTGTAATGATGTGTTGATTGGCTTCTCCAAATTAGCGTCTGTTTCCCAGGCACATATCCAACAATCCTGCGTCTGAAATAATAATAATAATAATAATAATAATAATAATAATATAATAATAACAATATCAATAATAGCAATACTAATAATAGACAAGACAAAACAAGATAAATTTAGATAAGATAAGATAAGATAAGATAAGATAAGATAAGATAATATAAGATAAGATAAGATAAGATAAGATAAGATAAGATAAGATAAGATAAGATACATTTATTTCAGACTGCTTGGTCCATAAATATATAAAGTAAATGTGCAAATCAAAATATTTAAGTCTATAATAATAATGTATATCGTATGTAAGAAAACGCTTTATTCCAAAGAGACACTAATATACTAAATCAAGAAACAAATTCTGTCACACACCTAAATATTCAGAAATATATCCACGAAACTGGACGTTTTTAATACTTACAATTATATTCAAAATAACAATTTAATAAAATAAACTCTCTCTCTCTCTCTCTCTCTCTCTCTCACATAGATTGCTTATTTACTTCACTACATACCTATATGTTTATTCTCGTTTCCTTTCATGTCTTTTAATATACGAAATATTTGGCCTTGTTTTTCGGATGTACTCGAATTTGTGTAAAATGAATGTCATCTTTGGATCATTTTAGTATGTTTTGGGAAAGGACCTAGATGAGTTGGACAACCCGTGTCCAATCCCATATTGTTTAATAAAATGGTAATAAAATATGTTTCAAACAAAACAACTAATATTTCATTTTAACTACTTGATATTTTTGTCTTCATCAAACACACATTTTTGCAATAATTCTTCAAAGCTAAAAATATTGTTATTTAAAAGCATTGTAGTAGTACTGTTTCATCTATGCAAGCATACGACTAATACTAATAAGAATAAGAAGAAGAAGAAAAAGAAAACGACAAAGAAGAACAAAAATGTTATTAATGATTATGATAATGACGACAATGAGAAAAGCAGGGATTATGCAAAATATAAAGGATTAAACAACAAAATCATAAAATATGTCTGTATATGCATTAAATAAAGGAAAACAAAATAACAAAACGAAGTCTTTAAAATTCATTACCTCTCATGGTTAAAAAGAAGATGAAGTCATCTATCATTCTATTTGCTTTCATGTCGACAGGCATTTGTGGTTGTTCCTCTTCACGGTAAGAATGAGCGACGGGAATTTCATTGGACAGATCATTCTTAATGTCAACCGTAGGTTCATCTCTCCAAAGGTCGTCGAAATATAAAGGATCAAGGCCACTGCGCTTGCGCAATGCAAAATCTTGGAGAATAAACAAACATTTAAACTATCAGCTGCATTTTGATCGTTCATAAGTAATGATGCATGCATTAATCAAAATGTTGTTGATGATTATGAATCAAATCAACCCTTTTCAAACACTTTCGACAGTTTTTGCGATCATGACCGTGGAATATGAAGAAACAATTATGTATGGATGCTTATATTTCATATGTAGATATTTTGTATTTTATTTCAATCGGGTCTAATAAATTCACTTCAGTAGAAATCTGTATTTACCTTTGCCATTACACAATAAAGACCGTTTTAACATTTATTTGAATTAGAAGTATACAATTTAAGAAGCATTATAAAGCCTATAAATAGAGATAAAAGGTTAATAAAATTCTGCGATGTCATTACCTGCTAAATACATTTCACAGACATCGATTTCAATAACGGCAAAAGCGGCAGCGAGTGGAGACGTACCTCCCAACACCAATCAAGCTTGGCATGTGTGCAGAAGTTATTATCGAGTTTCATCAGAAGAAAAGACAGACAGAAAACCCGAGAGCGATGATTATCTTGTGCACGTGCGCACGTGCTCGTATTGTTGCTTACAATTTACCTATCAGCCATACATGTACTGTATAAAACTGCAAGGGATGACACTTCTCTCCTTTCTCGCGCGACCTGTTTAAGAACCGACGCTGATATTTTAAGCCACACTTCGCATAGCGTAATAAATTTGGTACCGATGTTTAGCTCTGGCATTCGACGTTTTATGCCTGCACAAAGTTGGACTTACTACCACACCTTTAAGGAATGCCTGACCATCTTCCCACGCTACCGGTCGACATGGCCATGATCGCACCCGCTTAATATGCAAGTACAACGAGCTGAATGGAATACGGCCCTCTCATCGGTCGACCGAAAATGACGTACCAAGCCTACTGATAATCTGATTTTCAGTCAACCAATAAGGAGGCAGAATTCGATTCAGTGCGTTGTACCTGCACATTAAGCGGGCGCGATCATGGCCATGTCGACTGGTAGCGTGGGGAAATGGTCTGGCATTCCTTAAAAGTGTGATAGTAAGTCCAGCTTTGTGTAGGCATAAAACGTCGAATGCCAGGGCTAAATATCGGTGCCAAATTTATTACGCTATGCGAAGTGTAGCTTGAAATATCAGCGTCGGTTCTTAAATAGGTCGCGCGAGAAAGGAGAGAAGTGTCATCCCTTGCAGTTTTATATAGTACATGTATGGCTGATAGGTAAATTGTAAGCAACAATACGAGCCCCTGTGTGCACGTGTATTTAATGAATTGTACTTTTGAGTTCACATATAAAATTTCCAGTTCTTATATCATTCACTCCCTACACATGTTAATTTTTTAATCATTGTTCACAAAGAAATCACGCATGTAGAAGTAAATAAATTGTCAAGAGGACGCGACTAAACTAGAAAAGCTTTAATAATATAAAATTTTTGGCACATCCTAAATAAGGAGTGCAGCTGACTTGGGGCATCGTGTGACACTGTGGAGGTTTATCGCACTGTGGCACTTGCGCGTTCTTAGTCTGTTCAAAAGAAACCATTCTAAATTTGTACGGGGTTTATCTATATTTATTTCCAATTATTTTCCTTTTTTTAATGAATTTTTATTTGTTATTTAATTACAAAATAATCGACTGGTTTGTTAAAAATAGAAATCGGGGTCAGTCATGAACATTTTTCAAAGAATACACTATAGGAAATTGTATATATGTTATAACAAGAGCTTGATATGAGATTTCAAGATGCATAAAGGTTTATGCAGTTTAATCCAAATGTAACTCACCAACAGTAAAAGAGATTCCTTTGAATCCTATATTATATATAGATCTCGTCCGACTGGCATATTTTATTCCAAATTCAAATTTATTTTCAACCAATTAATCATCCGCAGAAAGCAGTTTATAAAGGTGGACTAAAGTTTACTACTTTATTGTACATACCATATGTATCACCACCCATTTTTCTTCCAAGTATTCTTTCCAGAACTGTAAAGGTTAAGGGATGAAATGAAACTTATTAGAAATTTTATGATAAATCCAGGTCATTTCGGACAAATATGCAGGAAAGGGTTTAAAGAGTCGCACGTTTTGATACCACGAGGTATATATATATATATATATATATATATATATATATATATATATATATATATATATATATATATATATATATATATATATATAATTTGACCCCGGATTCTAACAAAATGTGTCTAACTTTGTTCGTTGACATGATCTGCAACAAATTGTCATATCATTAAACTGTTTATTTTGTTTAGTTGTTGTTTTATTTTAAACAATTGTCTATTCTGTCAATAAGTATCAAGTATTTTTCTTCTCATCTCCTTGTAAATACTGAATGGCTATCAAGAGATAATTACAGTTTTACACAATTTGCTCTTCTTGTGTACAACATTAAAAACAGGAACTCCCTGTGATTACACATACTATATAACACAACTGTCAATTACCTGTGATTACACATACTATAGAACACAACTCTCAACTCCCTGTGATTACACATACTATAGAACACAATTGTCAACTCCCTGTGATTACATATATTATAAAACACAACTGTCAACTCCCTGTGATTACACATACAATAGAACATAACTGTCAACTCCCTGTGATTACACATGCTATAGAACACAACTGTCAACTACCTGTTATTACACATACTATAGAACACAACTGTCAACTACCTGTTATTACACATACAATAGAACACAACTGTCAACTCCCTGTTATTGCACATACTATAGAACACAACTGTCAACTCCCTGTTATTGCACATGCTATAGAACACAACTGTCAACTCCCTGTTATTACACATACTATAGAACACAACTGTCAACTACCTGTTATTACACATACTATAGAACACAACTGTCAACTACCTGTTATTACACATACTATAGAACACAACTGTCAACTACCTGTTATTACACATACTATAGAACACAACTGTCAACTCCCTGTTATTACACATACTATAGAACACAACTGTCAACTACCTGTTATTACACATACTATAGAACACAACTGTCAACTCCCTGTTATTACACATACTATAGAACACAACTGTCAACTCCCTGTTATTACACATACTATAGAACACAACTGTCAACTACCTGTTATTACACATACTATAGAACACAACTGTCAACTACCTGTTATTACACATACTATAGAACACAACTGTCAACTACCTGTTATTACACATACTATAGAACACAACTGTCAACTCCCTGTTATTACACATACTATAGAACACAACTGTCAACTACCTGTTATTACACATACTATAGAACACAACTGTCAACTCCCTGTTATTACACATACTATAGAACACAACTGTCAACTACCTGTGTACCTAGAGCACGAGGGTGTCAGGTTTATCTTAGGTGCATCAGTAGTTGAATAAATAAATAAATAAATAAATAAATAACAGAAGTTGGTTTGGAATAACTCACCTGGATCTGCACGTATAGATCTCTGAAACAATGAAAAAGTTGAAAGATCAACAGACAGAGACAGAGTTTTAAGTTGCCCTTTCTCCAATATTGTAAAACATATAGTTTTTTACTTAGGCGGATCAAGAAATCCGTTGGTGTGTCAGTTGATAGAGAGCAACAAATTAATAGTAATGACTGATATTTGCAAGATTGCATCTAAATATTTAAATAAAAATGTATGTTGTTAAAGTTTGGAAATTTCTGAAACGCGATAACGTCAAATTATCGTTATCTGCGACATATTTGCTGACTATGTTTTATAAACAAGCTTTTAATTTCAATAGTACCTTCAAAATTAAGAGAAAACAGAGCAATACCTTTGATTTTGCTGAAGAAACCGTGGAGTCTCCGCTTTCAGCTAATACACACAGCACCACTGATATTAAGACTTGGGTGATGAGGTACTTCATTATCTCTTATATCCTGAAAAAGGTTTTCAAAATCTTAAAGAAACCAATACAATATCTTTAATAAATGAAATTTTGTCAAAGACTTAACTCGTGAAAAGCACGATGAAAAATATGTATTGCAACACATGATTCGTTAACAGGAAAACGCACCGCCTCATTTGAAATACCGCTGAATAATTTGATATGAATTACTCAGCAAAAATTACAGAGAATCGAGTTTGTCAGCTGGGAAATTCTGTCAGTGGCAGAACCAACATTTGTCCGGTCGTATTCATTACAGAGTATTGTCAAAATCTTGTCATACCGGAAACTTTCACAACCAAAGTCCAGACTTCGGATCTTACAATGAAAACCTAGCCGTCTGATGTAATAATTTTGTTTGTTAATTTGCTTCCTAAATGCTAAAGTATCTTCCAACCTACTTTTGATATCACTGGTCATTCAAAACATCAACATAAATCAAATACAAAAGTGATAACTAGAGACTTCAACAATCAGTAATTAATCAACGATTGGTTGAGTTTAAAACGTGACTTTAAGTACAGCGATACCATCTTTAGAAAAAAAAATTCATTGTAATGGTGAATATATGTTCATAAAGGGTGATATTTCTGAATGTCTTTTCTTACTTTTGTGTCATTTCTTTCATCTGTATAAAGGACATCTGTACACAAAGGACAAAGGTTTGAATCCTTTTAGTGTCCTGTATAGACAGGCTTCTGTGAATGTTATCGCATGCATCATGCTTTTCTTACCTGGAAAAACTTTGCTTCAAATTTTTCTATCATCCTTATTTGTCATTAGTAATTCTATGACGATTTACACATCGCTTGTTGAATATTTGTGTGTGTATGTATGTGTGTGTTCGAGGTCAAGACTTGTTTTATTGAGATATGTGATATGCACCATATTTACGATATCGTCTTTACTTTAAAGAATAACGTTCATATCCTAATATAAAATAATTTTAGTGTTCCCTTATTTTCATACATGACTGAGAAATCTTTGATCCAAAAGATATATCTTATTGAAGGATTCAAGAGGAAAAATCTGTCAAACTTTAAGCTTTGATACTTTGAACTTTAGCGATTGCATTGTGATTCAATGGTTTGAGGGATGCCATTTCGCATGCTTTTTAGTTTTTAATTAACATACTGTGTGTCGTGAGATCATCTATTTTTGCTAGTATTATCAAACCGTTATCTTTGAGGTAGCACTAAACAGTTTCGTACTATTGGGCATGAGCAAATGTTTGATGGAAGAAACGTCTTTACTTTATCTCATTGTTTCTCCCACGTAATTTACAGATGTGACAAGAAAACATGATTTCACTTTTTATGCAAGGGGACGATTCTAGTGCAGAAACACATTTGTGCTAGCCGGGTTGGAGATTCATTTTTGACCTACAATTTGCGTAGCGGCTGTCCATTGTCTCTTAGTTCTATTTTTATGAATTTATGGAAATTTTCATAGTGAGTGGTTTTGTGGGAAATAGGCCCCTTCATGGTGCACTTTCCTCTTTGTTAAGTAATATCTGAGACGCAACTGTCATCATCTTTTGTATGAAATATCTCCGATTTTGTTTAGTATAGATTCTTTAGAGGGGTTGAAAACCAAGATTTTTACAGATTCTCACGCATTGTGGGGGTGGGGTGTAACTCTAAAGGTAAAGGGGATAATCATTTGAAGACTCAGCTTTGCCGTGCCAATCTTTTAATAATTCGCTTTCTCCATTGTCTGACAAGTCTGGGAATGTATACATGTTGATGGTTACCGAGCTTTATTTTTGGAGTGTAACTTCAATGAGTAGAGTATCAATCGTCGATCTCAGCCGTAGCCGAAAACCGTTTAATACTACTAGAAACTAACGAGTGATTCCATGACAGTTTTGTTTCTTAGCAAAGCGTATTTAAATCATAAGCCCTTTGGTCTTACAGCAAATGCATAATACTGAAAACAATTCTTTAAGACTTTGACCTCATGTACATTATCCATTCAATACTCTGATAAATTTATAACTTTTTAAGACAAATAATGTGCTTATGTTTTCCCTCCAGGTATCTTGGGACTCATGGGGAAAATAATATAGCGGATAGATAAACACTTGTTTATATTCTTTGAACGGATTGCAATGCCTGCCGGGTAAGGCATATTGATTGACATAGTTCATGACAAAATGCTGTTTTTATCGATGGGTATACTTTAAAAACTGTTTATTGTTTTTTTCTGTTCATTATGGAAGCCTCCATGCACTACGCCTCTTGTGAATCACATTGATTGCTTCTGATCAAATCTTGCAAGGAATATTGTATCAACAGGCATTAACGAAGTAGATGAGATAAACTATGAAAATAAAAAGAGAAAAATGGCAAATTTTACTACTGATATCATTTTCTTTCCCTGCACAAAAAGGAAATTAAATTATAAGGGTGGCTGAGAACTTCTTCATTAAGCTTAGAGCCAAGATGGTCATAGCTAGCAGGGTGACGCAATAATATGGTGGCGAGTGGTCGTGCTGTCGAACACCAGATCAATATTTTAGGATATTTGTGTGGATGTCTTGCCAGTTTTTGAATGAAAGTGGTATAGTTTTATATTTTTGGACGCTATAAATCTCAGGAATGGCTGAAAATAACGAGTATCTGGGCTAGAATGTTGTGGTTAGAAGGAGAGAATCACGTAACAAAGTGCACGAGATGGCAGGAGAAGCAACACATCTAGTGTAATAGCGCTATAGAGTGACCATAAATTCACCAGGTGGGACACAAAATTCTATTTTTGATACGTCTCCCAAAACTATTACTCTTAAACATTTTAAGACATCGAATATTGACGACAAACTGGAGTCAATTTTTATTTATTTGCATGAATATACAAAAGTATTAGTGAAAGGATCCCCAACGTCGATAGTCCGAGTTTCCTCTGACCCTTCCCACCCCATTTTAGCTATTTTGACATTTATGTTGGGGTGTGGATTCAGAGCCCATTGCCTATCGAAAGTTGGAATTCGCAGCTACCAAGCGGTAGCGGCATTGGGTAGCCGCTTACTACCGGGCCTAGCGAACTTAAACGACCTTACATCGAGTCACACCACCACGAAATTTATCTTCTCAGAAATTGCGAGCATGACATTCGTTTTGTCTTTAATCCGCTGACAGACGAGACGAAACTGCAGCGTTGATGAAATTTGACCTGGTACACGCCATTAGCTTTGCTAGTCACGTGACCACCCTAATCTCGCAACCTACATGTCAAGGACATTAGAGGTCAAATAGTCACGTGATATCAACAATAAACCCCTTTCCAATGTTGTTGTACATAAAATTCGAAAACATTGAATGAAAGTCACGTAATGTTTGTAAAAAAACGAAAGGACACACAATTCTCAATATATTTATTCCGAGAACAACGACCAGAAACATGTCGCTGTCGCAGTAAACTGGAGAAAGCCAGATTCATCAAGCACAGAGCATGTGCCAACGATGTTTTTGTTGGTATCACGTGACTACCGCATTGACAATATATATATATATATATATATATATATATATATATATATATATATATATATATATATATATATATATATATATATATATATATGCGCGCAAGGCTAGTCCTCCCGCTGATGTAGTTGAAGCGGCCGATGTTTTTGTTGCAACATTCGGTGAACCTTCTGATGAAATTGTCTCCATCAATACACTTGAAACAGTTAACAAGATGAATATCACCAAATCGACAAGAGTATCTACCGATAGATCAATAGATGATTTAGGTGTGATTCCCGGTTTGGATTCAGACGGAGATCTTAGTTTGAACACGGAATAATAGTGCGCGGACTCTGTTCATATGGGGACGTTAGTTTTCAAGTAATACAGTGTCATCGGAATCTGCTAGAACTGAAAATTCACATATCTCTAACATTAGACTCAAATGTGCTCTCTAAATGTTTGTGGTCTCAAATGTAAAATTCTTTATCCTGTATTTTGTCAGCTGCTTTAAAGCTATAACATTTTTGGAGTTTGTGGTCGATATATATATATTTTTATTAAAACAAAATCGGTTCTAAATTTTGAAAACTACATGCTACGTTTACCGAGAAATGTATGTCGGACACTAGTAAAGTTTAGTACTTTTAATCATAGGCTTCCCATTAAAACTGGTAGATGGAAATATATACCACTCGAGGAAAGAAAATGTAATTACTGTGATGAAAATGATTTTGGGTACGAGTACCATTATTTATTGGTCCTCTTTTTGTTTGAAAGAGTAAGACTTCTGCAAAAGCTATTTTCTATACATATTTGCACAGTTTTTCATAATCTGTCAAAATTTGTCACTCTTATAATGAAAACAATATTTTAAATTATACTTCATCTAATTACCAATGTTTGTTTACACTATGCATTACCAATGTGTGTTTACGCTATGCATTACCAATTTGTGTTTACACTATGCATTACCAATATGTGTTTACACTATGCATGACCAATGTGTGTTTACACTGTGCATTACCAATGTGTGTTTACACTGTGCATTACCAATCTTTGTTTACACTGTGCATAACCAATGTTTGTTTACACTGTGCATTACCAATGGGTGTTTACACTGTGCATTACCAATGTGTGTCTACACTATGCATTACCAATGTATTTTTTATTTAATTTGTACACTCCATGACATTTATTCTTGTACGCTAATCATATATATCTTAAATATGACAATGTACAGAGCGTGTTGTTAACCTTTTTAAAATTTGTACTATAGCCACTTATGAAAATTTGTCTCAAACTTCCTCTCTTTTCATCTGTTATGATACTTAAACTATTACTTGGATTGCTTATATTCGGATCAACAGCGCCATTTCAACTCGTAAATCAATAAGCATATGTGGTGCTTTCATATGCCACCTGTGTGTTGTCTGAGATTTAATAAGCATATGTGGTTCTTCATATGCCACCTGTGTGTTGTCTGAGATTTTATAAGCATATGTGGTGCTTTCATATGCCATCTGTGTGGCGCTTTCATATGCCACCTGTATGGCGCTTTCATGCGCCACCTGTGTGGTGCTTTAATATGCCACTTGTGTGTTGCCTGAGATTTAATAAGCATATGTGGTTCTTTCATATGCCTCCTGTGTGTTGTCTGTGGTGCTTTCATATACCACCTGTGTGTTGCCTGAGATTTAATAAGCATATGTGGTTCTTTCATATGCCACCTATGTGTTGTCTGAGATTTAATAAGCATATGTGGCGCGTTCATGTGCCACATGTGTGGCGCTTTCATGTTCCACATGTGTGGTGCTTTCATATGCCACATGTGTGTTGCCTGACATTTAATAAGCATATGTGGTGCTTTCATATGCCACCTGTGTGTTGTCTGTGGTGCTTTCATATGCCACCTGTATGTCGTCTGAGATTTTTGCAATAAATACAGATTTATGTTCTCTTCTGTTACAATAAAAATGTCAAAGACAATAAAAATATCGAAATAGAATATAAAAATGACAAAAACAACAAAAAAAGCATGTCTATTCTGATTATAAGATTCGTAACTATAATACTTATTGATAAACAGAAACAGTCAATCCCAGTGGAAACACCAGATAATTACCAGAGAAAAAGTCTGTGGTTTTATCTGCTGCTGCATTTATTACCCATTTAATCGTCCATCATAAACGACACGTTACCAAGTTAAGATGTGGCAACGACAAAACAAAACTCTCATCAATTTAATCCTCATTCGGTGTGATAAATATAACTATGTTGATGCCAGTCAGTGGTAGAATTTTTGTTTCTTTAAAAGTTGTTTCTATTTTTAAAAAATAGGCAGTAAAATATCATAACAATAACCATAACTCAATCACAGGATTATGCCGAATAAAATTGCATGGCCAGCAATTGATGCTTGTACAGCTGTATCATAGTCACTGTGAGAGTCAGGCATTAATACAATGTTGCCCGAAGTTTTATAAAATTATTGATAACAACGTTTGCAAATAATTCTATGGCCATACTCATGAAATATGTTGGTTAAATCATTACATATATCAAATATATCCATCGCAAAGGTTAAATTTGACAAAGAATATAGACAATCTCTAATATATATATATGACAAATAAACTAGTCCATGTGTCTGTACATATATAGAATACATTTTCGTTCAAAAAAACCAGTAACATATCCACACTTTATTCCTTCTAGCTCTTTCGTATCATCGTCATGGTTGCTTTTCGGGTAGGAACACTATACTTTCGAAGCATTTTGTGCTACTAAACAATTTGACTTCACTCTTACGTAAACTATGTTATTGCCGATAGGGGAGATTTAAACAACTTCTTTACACCTATGCACACAAACAAACAAAAACCCACATTTGCAAGAATAGTATAACCATGACACCTGCATCGTAGGCCGATAAATCAGCCCCAAACATGTACTGATACTGATTGGTGGTTTGGGGGCTGCTCTCGCCTATTCTCTAAAATGTGAAATGTCATGCAGACACTTGTGTCCGCACACATCGGAATATATTTTAGACACTCACCGGTATTTCTCGCGGCTCTTAAGTTACGGTCGACTGAAGGGTCCTTTCGGCAATATATGAACAGAATATTTCCGGATCAAATCCTATATGGACAATTTGTAAATGCTCGTGGAATAACACACCCCTACTTACTGTGGCCATTTCGAATTTCGTAGCTATGTTAGACGACAAGTTGGAAATAGGCCTTGTCTTGGAATGCCGAGCTGTTGCGCTCGTTCTCGAGAAATTGCATGAAGCGGCGAAGCGATATAAATACCGGATCCCCCGTGAGTACGTTGACGACGGAGAAAGTTAAGAAAGAGAATTGTTTTTTTAAAAACTTTTTTTCATTCATTTTGCAGTGACAAATATATTGACAATTAAACCACAACTAAATCTGTTACTGGGAAATATGATGTGAATAGTGTATTTAATATTCTTGATGGAAAACACGAAGAGGTTTTAATTTTATGTGCCAATTTGTAGGCAAAGCTGCAGAAATTAAAGCACATGGTAATATGATTTTTTTCTTCTATTTTCATTAGTTTTACGTGAGTTTAAAAAAGAGATTGTGAAACTGGATCTTGAAAAATAATTTAAATTTTTATACATGACAATTGTCATGAAATTGATATAATTAATGAAATTGATATAATTATTGTTCAGATCATATGCAATATATTAAATGAATAATTTAATTTATTGAAAAAAAGCACCAATATATTGGTAAGATGAGTTATGATAATGATGTCTTTTATTACTACCCTATATGAATATGATATGAATGCTGATATTTGCATCTCGAAGCCCTATCATTACCTTGTTAAGTAAGACAATAATGATAAAAAAAAACAACTTTTGACAGTTTTCTATTAGTTAAATTTTGAAATAAATTTGTTTCAAACTCATTTTGATTTAGACACGGTGGTCGCCCGTTAGTTGAATTAGATAGATGTTTTTCAAGGATAGAAAAATTGTCTGGTAGAGATGTGTGTCATGCTTTTGGAGTTACGTAGACGATAATGAGATGCCTCATATCTCCTTTGTGAAAGAAGGTCGCTAAAAAAGTTAGGTACTTGAGTGTTTATAATCAAATACATTGTGCATAATCTCTTCGTTTTCCTTCTTTGTGCAAGAGTTTCCCAACCAGTTTCTGCATAAAATGACTCTCTAGAGCAATAAATGAGTGCAGCTTCCAATTTAATTTTTTCTCAAATCTGTCCTAATCTGCAGTAGAGTAATTATTCCAGACTTCAGAAACATATTCTAAAATTGGACGTATGAATAGTATATATAGTTTGGCCAAAACTGTTTCGCAAAAAGAGTTTTTAGTCGCGTGCAACATAGCTTTTTAGATGCGTTCAGAATAATCATATTAATATGATCAATCCATTTAGCATCAGAGGATAATGTTAGTCCTAAGTGTCAATGACTTTTAACAGGAAGCAAATGCATGTTATCAAAAGAGAACTTCGGATACGAAAAGTCAGTCTGCCTGTTTGCGATGAATAAAATGTCTGTTTTCGAAGTGTTAAAAATAACAAGCTAATCGTTTTTCGATGCATTCATTTTTTTAAGATCATTGTTTATAAACTATTGTACTTGTAAAGGGTTTGTAGAAGAAGTCGCAAGAGAAGTATCATTAGCAAATAGCATCGTAAGCGAATTCAAGTTGTATGCTATACTGGTGACATAAAAAAAGTAATAGAAAAGGCCCTAGCACGGAACTTTGAAATACGGCTTCATTGGACGATAGCAAAATCCCATTAGACCTTTAATACTTTCAAAATATTTTTTTAATTGCTAAACATGCCATGCATGAATCATGCAACAACTCGGAATGGGGTTCATAACTGTGAAATAGGACTCCATGTGTCAATAATAACAGTCAGTATACGCCTTTTCTACCTTTATATTATCAATTCTAGGTCCAATTGATTAAAAGGAACTAATCCAGCTTCTGAAATAAAAATAAAAAAGAAACACACACACATTATTTCTTGGAAATATTCTTTTTAGGCCAACATTCCCAAAAGTAACATGCAGACATCATACAACAATTTAAAACACCTTCAGGATGTTGACATTGTGTAACAGGCCAAATTTTCCCTTCGAAAAGGGCAGACGATTGCCGTAGACTCACCACCACAAATAGGAACAAATATAAATATTTTCTTGAATGTTTTAAATTTATATCATGCTATGCATACATTATTCCTGTACACCGATGAAAATCTCTAAAGTTGTTTTCTGATCAAGTTTGACTTCAAAACACGCCGAAAACCTCACCATGCAATTTCTCGAGAAAGACCGCGATCATTTAGAATTCCAAGTTATTGAGCGCAATTTCTCCAGAAAAAGGCTTCTTCCAAGTTGTCGTCCAACATAGCCACGAAATTCGAAATGGTCACAGTAGGCAGGTGTGTGTTATTCCACGTACTTTTACAAATTGTCAACTATAAGATTTGATCCGGAAATATTCTGCACATATTGCCGAAAGGATCCTTTAGTCGACCGTAATTCAAGAGCCGCGAGAAATATCGGTAAGTGTCTAAAATGTACACCGATGTGTGCGGACAAAAGTGTCTGCATGACATTTCACATTTTAAAGAATATTCGAGATCAGCCCCCAAACAGCCAATAAGTATTAGTACGGGTTTGGGTGCTGAATCATCTGCAGTCCGAGCTCAACCAAAATAAAACAAGCAAATTGGAAATCAAAACCAGTCACAAAACAATAACTTAAAAAAATTTCAAATTGACCAGATTACAGTAATCAACTGAACACAGACTTTGTCCAATGCATTCATGAAAGTGTAACAATGTATTGATACAATGTAAAAAAGTAGTCCATAAAAATCAAAACAAAATATTTTTTTTTTTAATTCGTTCAATATAGACTTTTACCGGTTGTGTCTTACAAATTAATCGATGCATTGATACATTGTATAAAATATCCCATAGCAACTGCAACAATGTAAAAACAAAATAATAATAATAAAAAACAAAGTAGATCAATCTGGTTGAAATGGAGATCTCCGACATAACGGAGATCTGACAGGCACCAGTAATATTTTATATTCTGGTGACCTTTGGAATTCCCGGTCGACTTAATTTTAGTAGCCTAGCAGATAAAGCCTTGCATTTCGTGTTAGGGAGAGTTATCGTATGTAACAATATGTTCTGAATGTCTTCTTTTACTGTCAGCAGTTGAAAGCTGTAATTTGATTGATGAATAAGAGGTCAACATAACATCCGTTATATCTACTTAGTAAGTCTCGATTTTAATCAGACTAGTATTTGATTTTAATCAGACTGGTATTTGTTCAGTCATAACTTGGTGCATATATTGATCTTAAATAAGGTGATTTAGTTGCATATTTATTATCGATGAAATCTCTCTTAGTGGACACTCCATATAAAGACATCTGTTCCTAATGGCAACATGTGTATGCACATTTTAAAGAATAATCATATGTATATAACGATGTTTTGTTATATATATATATATATATATATATATATATATATATATATATATATATATATATATATAATGATGAATAGACATGCATATTATTATTGTTGATTAAGTCCACATGCTTATTCCGATTGTACTCTGGTAATTTTTCATGAATTTGGGACAATTACTTATAACTATTTGAGACAATTAGTTAGAACCAGTAAGGTCTAGATCAAAAGTGCGTATGAAATAAAGTTTCATTTCCTTCTCTTAAATATTCATTTTTTTGTCAGCAAATAATTTATATAATTTATATAAGTGGAACACTTTTTGAAGTTTCCTTCTGAACAGTTATCTAGATTTTTTTTTTATTTTTTTTTAGACTTTTAATAATATGAGATTTTCTGCTCTTGTTTGCTGTTTGTGTACTGTCATTTTCTTTCAAATTAAATTTTGCCCGACTTATTTAAATGGTTTGACATTTCACACACATCAATGCATAAATCACATATTTAGAATTGCAATTCATGTCCTGAAATTCATTATATTATATTCAAATATGATTTGCACCATATCATTTAGATGAGAAATATCCACGCGAAATTGTCGTATTGCATTACAAGATTACGCACTTGAATTTTTACTTCATCTTGGTGAAAAAAAGCGTACTATGATCCGGTGGATACCAAGTTTAAGAAAATTTGAAGAGCGACATACAAAATTGAACCCATGCGATAACATGACATCAGTAGGAAAAAGATAATCCTCAAATCGCAGATTTTTCGAAAATAATATTTGTATTGCAAAAATGCAATATTATGACCATTATTGAGAATAAAATAATATGGGAACTTAATATATATATATATATATATATATATATATATATATATATATATATATATATATATATATATATATATAAATCGGCCATTGTTTTGGCATTGTTAATGTAGGTATTGTTGTTCTTGCTCTTTTCTGAGATTTGATCGTTGTATTTTTCATTTTGTTTCTGTGTGATACTTATAATTGACCTTATTAATTCACTGTTTTGCTAAATGTTTAGCTATTTTTTATATCTATAAAATCACCCAAGTCCTTAGCTTTGATTTTTGTTTGCTTCAACAAGTGTTCCTATTTAATTTTTATAAAAATTCCATTCTCAATAAACGATTTCAAATATTTTCGGTTTATGAGAAATTTTCACGTTCTTTTCGTTCAAAATATAACAAAACCAATTAACAGTCAGTATTGCATGCTGTTTCAATCTTGGTATTCCAACATACAAATAATATTTCTTTATATTTAGCACTAAGGTTCAAAACCATAATATCTAATCGAAATCTTTAGACTATAGATAGTATATATATATATATATATATATATATATATATATATATATATATATATATATATATATATATATATATATATATATATATATAAAGTGTGTAACATTTTTAGTGATCATTAGATCTAGAAATTGAAGCATCCATTTCATAGCGATTTGGGCAGGATTTGAAAATTGATTCTTTTCCATATATAGCCTCTTTTCGCTTGTATACTAGCATTTTTCTTCAAATACAGTTAGTACTTTCATTACGTAAATTTATCAGCGCAAGCTTGGCCCCCATGTATTTATTTGTTTCTAATATGTATCTAGCATGCAGAAATCGTCATTTTGATGAGGAACATTTTGGAGCTGTCTAATATTCTGTGTTTATGTTAGTATCTGTCCATTATAATAATGTCATCACATCGGCTCCCTTTCTTGTTATATCAGTCTTTATCTTGGAAATGTTTTCCAACTTAGTTCATGACTTTATAAGAATATTTTATATTTAAAGTCTGACTCTGCCGATTGAATTGTCATAAAAATAAAGATGCAATTATATTCAAGAAAACGTTTCCTAATGTAGCCATTGCAAAGAATTAAAAAATGATATCGCATACATAAATATCATTAGAGAATTGTAATAGAATTGTTTCACTGTAACAATAGTTACTTTCTTTTTCTCACTTAAAAATCAACTTTCATTTTTTACGACAATACTAATGATAATTTCATTTTACATTTGAAATACTAGTAATCGGCTCATTACAGTTGTATAAATCACGCTTCACTGAAAATTGTAAGCTTTGATCAAGGTGGGTACGAATAGGTTCCATTGAATACTAAGATATACTAATTTATAATAGGTTCCATTGAATACTAAGATATACTAATTTATAATAGGTTCCATTGAATACTAAGGTATACTAATTTATAATAGGTTTCATTGAATACTAAGATATACTAATTTATAATAGGTTCCATTCAATACTAAGATATACTAATTTATAATAGGTTCCATTCAATACTAAGATATACTAATTTATAATAGGTTTCATTGAATACTAAGATATACTAATTTATAATAGGTTCCATTGAATACTAAGATATACTAATTTATATAACTACATTGATTCCAAAGTAAATCCTCCTCCCTAATCTATTACCAGATCCAACATTTAAAAGTTGTTTTCGAAAATCCCCAGTTTTAGAAAAGTCTGGGTGTTGGTCCTATCAAATCAATGTTTAGGAAAACAATTACATGTAAAAGCCTGATTGGTAGTTGTCACACTGCTGCTGTGTATTGATTATATTGAAATGTCTTTAACTGAATTAGACCAGGTTCAGTCTTTTGAAACAGAAGGTTATATTTTTCCGAGATACCGGAATTCCCTAACGTCCCCACGAGCCTTATTAATATACAGTTCCTTGAATCGGCTCTAGTTGTCAGAAAATTCAATTAATTCACATCCTGTTTCTCTTAATTAAGAATTGAACTTCATAATTTACAGGATTCATGGAGTCATGAAGCTTTAAAATCGATTACACACTGGATAAACGGCCGTAGCGAAGCGAGTCTGTTCATGCATAGTGTGAAATCGATTTTCAAGCATCATGACTTCATTAATCCTGTACAATATGAAGTTCAAGTCTTATAATTACAAAAAGTTAAACAAAATAAGAAGGAAACTCAAAAATTAACAGAATTACTAATTTAACCATTGTTAATAAATGTTGTAAAAGCACGCAAGAAAGTCTGGAAACCGTTCAGGTTTACATGTTTACACTAATAAGTCATTTCGGTTATCTTGAAACAAACACTCTTCACAAACTTTCCCGCAAATTTAGCTGCGGATGATAACCGTTAACTTTTATACAATGTACAAGTTACTTTGGCCCAAAATGAAATGAATATTAATAGTGTGAAGTATTAGATACAATCAGGTGTGTATCCCGGTTTTTCCTTCATACAAAACAGCGCTGTAGCATTTGGCTCACAAAGGGATATGTACTGTTGAAGGTATTTTACAGGACATATGGAAGACTGCAGATCAGTGTGCATTAGCTTGTTATTGGGTGCATAATCACGATCATGGATTCCTGGATATTCTTCTGCTTGGTGTCATGTCTGAAAGTGACTTAATCTCTGTCCTCATCATCTATCATAAATATCAATGAATTTTTGTATAATTGTGTGTGTAACTCTAATTCACATGTATAATTGTGTGTGTAACTCTAATTCACATGTGTAATGTGTGTGTAACTCTAATTCTCCTGTATAATTGTGTGTAACTCTAATTCACATGTGTAATTGTGTGTGTAACTCTAATTCACATGAGTAATTGTGTGTGTAACTCTAATTCACCTGTATAATTGTGTGTGTAACTCTAATTCACATGTGTAATTGTGTGTAACTCTAATTCACCTGTATAATTGTGTGTGTAACTCTAATTCACCTGTATAATTGTGTGTGTAACTCTAATTACATGTGTAATTGTGTGTGTAACTCTAATTCACCTGTACACACAATGGATTGAAAATAAATACCACTCACGGAACTGTAAGGTTGTACGATTTAATTCTGAATGATAGTAAGTTGCAATTTTGTGTAAATCATTGCTCTCATTTATTGGCTTGTGCTTAGACGGACAATAGTATTTGGATTAAATTTTGTGATCTGGTATTTTTGAGACTTTATTTACAAAGGTGTAAATGTAGCTGGCTAAATGCAGAAACTTGGAAAAGCCATAGGAAAAGTAGTTCTTTTCTGGTGTTATGAACTTCTAGTTTTACGAATCACATGATGCAATTTTAATCATTCCAAATTCTTGTTAGGACTGTTTGATACAAAACTGTAATTATTGTATGTCAATGTACAATAGTGTTGCAACAAGAAACTTTTAGAAATAAGAAGTGGTGTACAATTCTTCCCCTTGACTTGTACATAAAATGTCAGTTTTACGCCAGCAGCTGGCGTCAACTTGTAATGCCCTTAATGTCGACTCTTGAATGTTTCGTACAAGAAAAAAAAATCGTCTTCTACGTTCCTTGATAATTTGAATTGTTACTAATGAAGGTAATAGCACGTCCGAATTGCTAATAGCCATTCTTTCTCTGCTGCAGTGGAAAAACTCTTGAATACAAATTAGATTATGTCCGGTAAGTGATTATACAATATGGGCTTATGGGTTGCCTTATTGACTTAAAGTTAATAAATAATATTATGATTTACGTCCAATTAACAAATCACACAGCTGTTGCATGTAAGTTTTATTTGATCATTTAAGTTAGAATACATTATCTTGCTTTCTTTATTTTTAGTTTTGTCTTGCATTGTGTATCCTAATAGTTCCTTGCCATTACTAAACGTACTCTTCTAACACAAGTTGAAGCTTCACTTCATTGAATACAATGTAAAGGTCAGAAGCCTGACAGTCACTACATTGAATACAGTGTAAAGGTCAGAAGGCTGACAGTCACTACATTGAATACAATGTAAAGGTCAGAAGCCTGACAGTCACTACATTGAATACATACATTGAATACAATGTAAAGGTCAGAAGCCTGACAGTCACTAAATTGAATACAGTGTAAAGGTCAGAAGCCTGACAGTCACAAAAAGAATGTCTTAATATTTGTCATTAACGTCACATATATTACGAAGAATGCAAAGAGACTCCAAAAGCTGACTTAAAAAAAGAAGTGTGTCACCATGCAATATCAAACATATTAAATAAGAGTATATATCAATATTGTGGGAGCCACGTGACCCTCATTTAGATATGTAGAAATGTATCAAATTCTGGTAAGACCCCGTTGTACTTCCGTTGCATTTCTAAAATATGTAGATAAGCAATATACGGAGATTCCGCTCTCAAATAAAATATACCGTATTTAGTCTTACTTTATATTTTAAAGATGTTTTATTTGCCTTACACCTTTTTTGGTGCGATATTTATGAACAATCTTATTGATCACTTCATTGTAGAATTTTCATGTTAGTGTCTAGATATTTAAATACATTTGAAAGTACACTATGCAGACTGAATTGAACAGTATATTTGTACCATTTATTACTTTTGACTTTATCAAGTCTTGTGCCGATAATAGCTCATGTTATGTAAGTCCATCATGTTATGTAAGTCCATCATGTTATGTAAGTCCATCATGTTTTATGTAATTCCATCATGTTATGTAATTCCATCATAATTAATAGAACTGGGATGGTTTTCAATGCTGAGAAATATATATTGTTTTACCGTCTTTTGATCATAATTTATTTCCAAAAATATATTCAAGTTTCAGATGACAAGATTGAAACAGAATGTACTATTTGCTATGAGTAACTATGTAATGTATACGAGTTTCAGATAACAATATTGAAACAGTATGTACTATTTGCTATAATTAACTATGTAATATATACAAGTTTCAGATGGCAAGGTCGAAAGAGTGTGTACTGTTTGCTATGAGTAACTATGTAATGTATATGCGGTATCTACTGTTTGCTATAACTATGTAATGTATATGCTGTATCTACTGTTTGGTGTAACTTTGTAATGTATATGCGGTATCTACTGTTTGCTGTAACTATGTAATGTATATGCGGTATCTACTGTTTGTTATAACTATGTAATGTATATGCGGTATCTACTGTTTGCTGTAACTATGTAATGTATATGCGGTATCTACTGTTTGCTGTAACTATGTAATGTAAATGCGGTATCTACTGTTTGCTGTAACTATGCAATGTATATGCGGTATCTACTGTTTGCTATAACTATGTAATGTATATGCGGTATCTACTGTTTGCTGTAACTATGTAAGGTATAAAAGTTTCAGTATGTACTTTTTGCTATAAGTAACTATATAATGTATCCAAGTTGCATATGACTAGGTTGAAATAGTATGTACTGTTTGCTGAGTAACTATGTAATGTATACAAGTTATGTACTGTGTGCAATGAGTAACTATGTAATGTATACAAGTTATGTACTGTTTGCTGAGTAACTATGTAATGTATACAAGTTATGTACTGTGTGCAATGAGTAAGTATGTAATATATACAAGTTATGTACTTTGTGCAATGAGTAACTATGTAATATATACAAGTTATGTACTGTTTGCTATGAGTAACTATGTAATATATACAAGTTATGTACTGCTTGCAATGAGTAACTATGTAATATATACAAGTTATGTACTGTTTGCTATGAGTAAGTATGTAATATATACAAGTTATGTACTGTTTGCAATGAGTAACTATGTAATGTATACAAGTTTCAGGTGACTAGGTTGAAATAGTATGTACTTTTGCTGAGTAAGTATGTAATGTATACAAGTTATGTACTGTTTGCTGAGTAACTATGTAATGTATACAAGTTATGTACTGTGTGCAATGAGTAACTATGTAATATATACAAGTTATGTACTGTGTGCAATGAGTAACTATGTAATATATACAAATTATGTACTGTTTGCTATGAGTAACTATGTAATGTATACAAGTTTTGGATATTCATTCATCATTAATCAGAATTATTTATATATATACATATATATATATATATATATATATATATATATATATATATATATATACAGAAATGGAAGTATAATTTCAATGTTTTCAATTGTGAAGTGAGTAAGGGGATTGTAGTGAGTAATGGGATTGTAGTGAGTAATGGGATGGAGAATATTTGAAAATAATTTATTTCAAGACCATGGCAATGTCCATTGAAGACAAAAAATTGTCCTTAAGCTAATGGTTCTTTAACTTACTAATTCATTTTTCAATATGTCCTCTGTCCGCTTGTGTATTTTTTAAATAAATATAGTACTTAATTTCAATGAATGTGGCACGTTTGTCACATGGATGTACCTTTTACATGCTTGGACAATCAATCTAAGCCAAAAAGACGTTGTTTTCCAAATAAATTTGATGCCTTCTGTAATAACCTGGGATTTAAATCCGGTTGGTATTCCATCTGAATACGATATTTTATTTATTTTCTTCCCATTGTACTAGGGACGTTTATTTATACATTTTCACCATCGAACTGTTACAAGAAAAGATTCGTCTCTCATATTATTCGACGGTATTTTACAACCTTCTGTTCTGTCCTTATTTGACAGTTTTCCTTGTTTTTATATAGTTCTAGAGAAATAGGAACTAGTCTATGAGTTTCTTGTCCTGTAATAAGTGGTCTAAATGTAATAAGTGGTCTAAATGTAATAAGTGGTCTATATGTAATAAGTGGTCTAAATGAAAAGTTTCAGGTGCAGTCAGTTGTATAAAATGTTCGGTGAAGTAGGATCTTTTTGTAGTTTTTCATACCAGTTCGAACTTGAGAGGGATTTTCATATATTTTCATGTTAATTGTATATTGGTTGGCCCTCAGCCCGAGCACCCTCTGCAAATGCGGAAAGGGGGGAGGGCAGTTGGGGCACAAAATTCCTTTTTGCGGGAGGGTGCCCTAAATTTAAGTTTTGCCGGGGGGGGGGGGGAGGAGAGAGAATTTCTTGCTACGCAATTGATTGATTCATGACAGAAAGTAAAGGCTGCATCTGTATGTACAATAACGCCCATTTCATAAACTAAACATTGATGAATTGAAGGAAAAAATGAAAATATCAGTAGAAAAGTGGATAGGTGAGTTGTAACATTCAACTGTAGTTCTGCTGGTACTATGCTTTATTCCTTTCCAGCATTGATAATAGCCGCAATACACACTGTTTTGAGGAATCGTACATCATACATAGTTATAATACATACATACATAGTTATAATACATCATACATAGTTATAATACATACATACATAGTTATAATACATCATACATAGTTATAATACATACATACGTAGTTATAATACATACATACATAGTTATAATACATCATACAAAGTTATAATACATACACTTCGTCAAATGGTATTTTTAAAAAAAAAAGAGTTGACATGATTAAGCCTTGTTCAAAACTTGATTCTATCTAAATACACTTTTGTACATGATTTTAGCAATAACATTTTATTTGTAGTCCGATAGAAAAGTGTCAGCGACAGAGTATGTTCAGGACAACTCTCGTCAGCTTCTCAGAAAGGTCTAATATTAATAGATGTAAACTTAGCTCTCTGATCAGGTACTAATTTTGCACATTTTGGCATTTTACTAAAAAAAAAAAAAAAAAAAAAAAAAAAAAAAAAAAAAAAATTAGGTGTAAACCACGCCTAAATAATGGGAAATAAATTAACATGAAGTTTCCTTTTGTATTGAATTACATTACACTTGATAAGATTGCATGTGAGAACATTATCGTAACAATGAAAGCATGCGCCAAGGCTCACGTGCTGTTTTGTGTTCATTGACGATTTGTAATCAGCATTATCCTATTAAAGGAATAAAGATTTATTCAATAAATATTAGAAAACACAAGCAATATTTCCTCTCATCGCAATATTTACAAATTGTGAATTGTGTAGTTTTAATTACTATTTCGAAAAAGAATTCATCCGTCTGTCGTGCACTTAAAGGAGTATATATGCTGAAAAACAAAGTCTGTTAGAGTTCCTAGATAGGATGGATGAATAATGTCCAAACACTACAGCCATGCGCATGGGTGGGAAAGCAAATTATGGGTAGTATATATTAATTTATTCAAAACTGTAGGTAATGGGTGTGGTTACAGACTTAGTTTTTCTGCGAAAATTACAAAATGTGCAATTTGGTATATGATCAGCGACCAAACTTTCTATTATGATGGGATCTTTTCGAGAAGTTGGCGGTAGTCGTCCTGAACAAATATTGTCATCTGAACTTGTTTTACAAATAAAACATCGCCGAAAAACATGTACAAACGTATTTGAACAGAGCTGCGATGTCAAGTCCATGGTACATACATTTCAAAGTACCCCACCCACCCCCACCCCTCCCCATTCCAAATACAATGACTGCTTAAACGATGTTTCTAGAATATTCATTTTTTGAAACATAAACAAGGGTCAAATGAAATCCATAATTAGAAAAACGGTTACGGGCAGTTGTCACATTCCTGGTGTATATTGGCTATATCAAAATGTCTCTAATTGAACTAGACTATGTTGAATCTGTCGCAATAAAGGTAATACTTTTATGAGATACCGGCATTCCCTAATGTGCCCATGAACCTTATTAATTTATATTTCCTTGTACTGCTCTGATTGTTAGTAGATTCAATCGATTCTCTCCCTCTTTCTGTGGAATGAATGTTGACAGACAATACTGGTAATAAAGTAACTACGACAGTAACAAGTGACATACAAATCTTATCACAGACTTAAAAATAAATTGTCACCTTTGCGCCAGCAGCTGGTGTCGGCTTGTAATAACTTTCATGTCGACTCTCAGATGTCTCGTAAAAGAGACAAAATCATACCCTATATTCTCTAGAAAAGTGAATCATGGCTAACGAAGGTGATAGCACATCAGAATTGCTAATAAAATCAATATTCATTCCCCCATTATCTTTTGCAGTGAAATAATTGGGTTTGAATTAGATTAGATCCGATGAAAGCTGATACTATATTGGTATTTCACTGAATTAAAATTTAAAAAAAAAAAAACATGATAATTTACGTCAATTAACAAAATCACACAGCTATTTCCTGCAAGACCTATTGGATCATTTCAGTTAAAATATAGTGTCTTGAGTGATTTTTTTCTTTCCTTATAATATGTGTTGTATTACCGGTATGTGTTCATATATTTCAATGTCATTACGTCCAATTAAGACTTTTTGTATCAACAGATTCTTATGATCTGGGTGCTTAACTTCATATACGTTAAAACGAAAGCAAAGAAGTTCCAAAAATGTTTCCTTTTTTTCGAATTTGTGCCAATATTCTATTTCAAAAATAATAATAAAAAAAACGGTAAATATTGACAGTATGACATATTGGGAGCCAAGACTAATACATGCTTATGTAGATCTCTATGAATGAACCAGTTCGTTCAAAATCCTAATAGTATCACCGTTCCTTTTTAAATGAAAAACAAGGCTTGGGGTTCCCATTAATAGATGAACAATATTTTCTCCTGTTTTTTTTAAAGATTTTTGTCTTTCTTTTTTTTTGAATTTGTAATTATTTTTTTAAAAATTGGTACGATTGTTATGATTGATGTTATCTTTTAACTGTCATGTTGAGATTTTAAGTATCTCCCTATTTTCCGAATATATATCTGGCTGATAAGTGCAGCAGTTTGAAAAAAAGGTATTCCCTTTCATTTTGTGTTTGATTTCAGCAAGTCTTCTCTGTTTAATAGCATTGTTTCTCTAATCAAATCTTAAATAAGTAGACATTTGAATATTTTAGGTTCATGAGAAATGTACATAAATTTAACATTCTCTGGTCCAAAATGTTTGGATTAAATGTAATTGTTTACAATTTTCTTGCTAAATTGTAAGGAAGCTAATTTAAAAGTACGTTCACTTTTACTGTCAGTGAATATGTAATCTTGTTTTCACTTCCTTGAATTGTGGATGTGATGATTGTTTATTCATTTCGAGATCGGTATTATTTCCATTAAACAAATTTTAAATAGATACAAAGAAAGCATTTTCAGTACGCACACAAATTAGTTTTAAAGACATGTATGTCGTTAATCAGCTTTTTTCTTCTTCAGGAAAATACAGACTAAACAATATATAAATAGCTATGCTCCCTTGACCTTACTCTATACTTCTGTGAATATTATTCTAATTTAAAAAACTGTACTTTTAGCAATAAAACGGATGCCATCTACAATCAATTCTGATTTAACTCTTTCTGGTATCTTATGAATGGTTATGGAGGTTTTAGTTTTATTCCCAATGTATAAAGGTATTCATATAGAGATTTTTCATTAGCAAATTTAAACAGCTTCACCTATTAAATTCTGCACTGTACCTATTGTAACTTTTGACTTTTGTGCCTATATAGTCCTAGAAGAGTAGGAATTATGTACAAAAATGTGTCTTAATGTCGACTGTACGACAAAATAGAACATTTGTATCGTATAAAAAAACTAAAAAGAAGGTTAGTTGGGATTTTCAGTTCAACTGTTACAGTAGTTACTTTCTTTTTCGTCGAATGGAAATCTTCCTTCATTTCTTTAGGACAGTAGTACTGATAATTTTAACAGATATAAAACGTAGTTTTCTGAGAATTCTTCAAGTGCATATATTGACAATTCACTACCCGTAAGTGCATATATTGACAATTCACTACCCGTAAGTGCATATATTGACAATTCACTACCCGTAAGTGCATATATTGACAATTCACTACCCGTAAGTGCATATATTGACAATTCACTACCTGTAAGTGCATATATTGACAATTCACTACAATTGACAATTCACTACCCGTAAGTGCATATATTGACAATTCACTACCGTAAGTGCATATATTGACAATTCACTACCCGTAAGTGCATATATTGACAATTCACTACCCGCAAAGGCCAGCCCCGGTCGACCTACTTCAGTATGTCCTTGGGAAAGGCACTTACCTCCCATTTCCTCGATATGCTAATGTGTTTAAAGTCCCGCTGATGTTTGTTTGTTTTGTGGGTTGAAAGCCATTTTTCAGCACATGACAGGCTATACATGGCGGCCAGTATATTTGGTGCAGGAAGAACCCGGGAAAACCCCGAGAAGAACCACCACCGACGGGAAGCTACTTGAAAGCTTTCTCACAAACCCACCTTGGCCGAGCTGAGACTCGAACCCACGCGGACAGAGGTGAGATGTGAGTGATCTGTATCGCTTGGCCACTCGGGGCCTCAAAAGTGCCGTTGAACCAACCAACCAATATATTAACAATACATGCGCTACATATAGTAGTTATTTTTTCATGAATATTAATAGAATTAAACCACACTTAGTACTAAGCCATTTATAACCGTAGACCATGATATGTTGATTTCAATGTACTTATTTCCAAGATCTCCACCTCGACCAACAAGAGTTTGTTTTCAAGAATCCTCATTTCGGGAAAAAACGCGGGCAGATCTCAAGCAACACGAATGTGGAAAAGCCGTTCTCAGTCCAATTGGCAGCTGAATATACATGGTGCCCATTGGTTGTATCGAAATTTCTCTCATTAAAGCAGGCTAGTTTCAGTCGTCACACATTTTTTAAACATAAATTTAAAAAAAAAAATATTTTGCATGCTCATGAACCGTATGGGACCAAAATATTATACTGCATGTATTTTTGGCATCACTTGAGAAACTATTATTCCTTCGCGCCATACAATGTTTAAAGATGTTTTTGTTCATCGCTACCTCTCTGCCAATGTTTCCATGTTGTTGTTGACATATTGATACATATAGAAACGCTAATAGCCGTTGTCTATTTGTGATGTGTTTCACGTCGACGACTTGATGCCTTATTCAAGACCAAAGTCATCTTTCAGGCTCCGAACAAACTGAATTAATAATTTAAATAATAAAACCTCTTTGCTCTTAATGAATCCACCATTCACTCGTTCTTTATATGTTACAATGGAATATCCGTGTTAGGAATTAGGTTATGTGAAGCTTATGATGATAGGACACAAGTTACGCTACTGTCTAGACTAACTTGAATGAAATTACTTCCGTCTATTAGCAAATCCTGCACCTATTTCATCCCTTCCTTTACAATACAGTTTCTTGTTTTTTTTCACCTCTTTTATTACATTTCCTTTTTTGTGTCATGTTGTTCTACTGCATTCAGAACAAAAGCTATGCGAAAAAAAGCACTGCATGAGCGAAATTTTGATATTTCCGATAGCGTGTCATATTGAAATAGAACTAAGTTCCGAATTCATGTCTCTGTGTTCAAATTACACGTGTGAAGAAAGATGCGTAAAACACAACAGAAATGTTCCTATTAAGGCTGCCGTACCTTGTTGTCACTGATAATTAGGCGTCTTATCTCGAAACACAATGTTGTAAGAGTCTTTAAGAAGCATGAAACGCAGATGGCTGAACAGACGGACGGACGTGCAGCCGATGGATACCATACACTATCCTGCGTTATCGTGAATATTGAATTTAGAATTTACGTCTTAGAATGGGTATCTTTAGGTTGTGTTACTCAAATGGTAAATACATGAATAGGTGGTTTATCTTCCAGTTTTGATAAGTATTATGCATTATTCAATTATTTTACGTATGACTATTGTTTCAAAAACGATATTTTTTTTCTCATACCAATAAAACCCAACAGTCACGACCCAGTACTCTTGATGATTCGGATAATTCCTGATCCATTTGGAATTTCGTGCGTTCTACCTTCGAGGCAATCATGAATTGTAACCAATACAGTTTTAAAAAATAAAGAAATAAAGAAATGGCGGCAAACAAGCATGCGCAATGCATTTGATTACCTTTAAGCAATTCTATCATCACTACTTTATTGAGAAAACGACCAAATCTGCGTGAGACGAGTGGTCATATTCTACTTTATTGAGAAAACGACCAAATCTGCGTGAGACGAGTGGTCATATTCTACTTTATTGAGAAAACGACCAAATCTGCGTGAGACGAGTGGTCATATTATACTTTCAATGCACTGTTTGTTACAGAAGCTGAAAACGACCAAATCTGCGTGAGACGAGTGGTCATATTCTACTTTCAATGCACTGTTTGTTACAGAAGCTGAAAACGACCAAATCTGCGTGAGACGAGTGGTCATATTCTACTTTCAATGCACTGTTTGTTACAGAAGCTGACTAATTAATCGATGGATTTGTTTCTGGCTTTTTTTTTTCAAAACAGAAGTTAATGCCTATTTGCTATAAATACGTAGATGAATATATCATCCGTTAACTCTTGAGGAAAAGTGAAATTTAAAACACGGTGTTTTCATACTTTCATTTAAATTTTGCATGAGGAGTTTCGTGACCAGAAAATTAAGAAAATGGACAATTTAGCAAGCTTGTTGGAGCAGTTTCGAATCAATGTGAGATCTTTATAATCAATGTGAGGTCTTTATAATCAATGTGAGATCTTTATAATCAATGTGAGGTCTTTATAATCAATGTGAGGTCTTTATAATCAATGTGAGATCTTTATAATCAATGTGAGATCTTTATAATCAATGTGATGTCTTTATAATCAATGTGAGATCTTTATAATCAATGTGAGATCTTTATAATCAATGTGAGATCTTTATAATCAATGTGAGGTCTTTATAATCAATGTGAGATCTTTATAATCAATGTGAGGTCTTTATAATCAATGTGAGATCTTTATAATCAATGTGAGGTCTTTATAATCAATGTGAGATCTTTATAATCAATGTGAGATCTTTATAATCAATGTGAGGTCTTTATAATCAATGTGAGATCTTTATAATCAATGTGAGATCTTTATAATCAATGTGAGGTCTTTATAATCAACGTGAGATCTTTATAATCAATGTGAGATCTTTATAATCAATGTGAGGTCTTTATAATCAATGTGAGGTCTTTATAATCAATGTGAGATCTTTATAATCAACTACCTCTTATGAATTGTCATGGCTGTTCAGGGTTTATTTTGAAATTTGCAGAATTATCTCTAATACAAATTAGTCGCTACGATTTTAATTAATTTCTGCATGGACTTAATCAAATGCATTTAGTTATATCAAAGCAGATGTGAAAAAGGAGAAGTTTTGGTTTTTAAATGCAGACTTAAAAGATTGACACATTTTGCAAATCATTAAATTGTGTCGCGTCAGCGCGTTAAACATTTGGTTTTGATTCAGTAAGAGAGCTTCGGATCTTTAAAATTGGATTAGGCGGAGCACTTTATCGACGTCTCGAAACATTATCATTTAAACTAAAGCAGTGCAGTCTTGAAATGCAACTTTACATTATCTCTGAAAAGTATTAACTCTTCAATTGCATCGTATCACATTTAATGGCCTAGGTTACACTTAGATGAATGGAAGTTCAATTCCCATAATAAAATTGACCATTCTTGTCCTAAATAAAATTATATTGATCGAGCTGTTCTTATCAATTCTAATGACGTCTTAACAACTTCCGCTATTGAAGATCGATGACAAGGATATATTTAATGAAAGATAGTAGACAAGTAGAACTAATATAAACCAATAGAAATGACAAGAGTTCCCTGTGTGTTACACAAAGCCAGCGCTTAATCACGCCAGAACATTACATTTTATTTCAATTCTTCAATTACAGATCTCGATTTTACTGAATGCGAAAACATCTGCAAATTGCAATCCGCTCAGATTGTTTGCCTAATTTAAGCCACAGCTTGATGGAAGGAGACTTAAAAAAAAGACCTTAGATGTTTGAACAAAACAAAATTTACATGAAATAATACTTACAAATGCATAAAATATACACGATTCATGATCCCAATAGTCAAAAGCATACTCTGGGTTGAGATTTGGCTTTCCTTCGTTTGATAAGTACTGAGTTTTCGAGATCGAGCTGCCGGGAAGTCTTGAAATTACCCTCATAATTCTCAGAGTACGACACAAAGATTCACAAAAGTGATTTAACAAAGATAGTTCCTGTACATGAGGAAAACTGCAACAATTGCAATGGAAACAAATATTAAATAAAAACAAATATTTAAACGACAACACAAATTATGTAGGCCGCTCAACGTTCATATAATGTCAAACTAAACTTCTTCATTAGTGACTTTATAATGCTCATTTTTATAGTTAATCTTGTATATTTTGGATCCCATTTTTACACAAAAAGTGCTGAAGACCTCTTATACCACTTTGTTCTCGATTATTTCCTCGAAATGTTTGACATCTTGCCATTTAGATAATGGTTCTAAGTTGTTTAAAATTGTTACACGAATTTCGAGTCACATCTTGTACAGCATGAGAATAGTGACCTTGAGCTTAAAACTTTCATTCGAATCGCTATGTCGTAACGTCTACAGTTATCTCCTGGCCATCCTGTAAATGTAAGATAATCGGCAGCACAAAATTGTGATGCTCGCTCGAAACCATAAGTGCTAAAGTATTTTCAAAGTGGCAGCATTTGTTGCGGTGAATTGGTTTGAAAACGTGTAACTATTGGCTGGGATACATTATTTGTATCTTTTTCAAATGGAAACCATTCCACACATTGCTATAATAAAGTTAACATTTTATTCCTTGAATGCCGGAGCATCCGAAACGAATTTACGTTTCACAACATAATCAAAAATGCTTACTAAGTGGCAAAATAACTTATCTTTGACCATAGGACATATTCAATTTGCTTTAAGTTATGAAATAAAACTTTTCTCATGCCTTAGTAGTACAAAGGCAGGTGTTTTTCATTCTCTACTGTGTCTACACAAAAAGAGGCAATATCTAGCATCCCTTGAAATAACAGGTGTTTTGTAACGGCCGACTTTAATTTGTACGCACTGAGCACTGACTCACAACTGGGTACATTTTCGAATTTTTTTTTTTTTTTTTTTTTAAATAAAATTTTTTTTTTAGTTTGCTATAAGCAAATAATTTAGGACATTTATGTATATAGTGTTTTGCACCATGTATCGCATTGTTGTAAAAGTGTTTGCTTTAGACATTGTATCAGTTTATACTTTGAGAATATATTAGAGTTTTGCAAAACATGCGAAAATCCTAAATATCGCACTGTATTTTTAAGTGCCTTGAGACATAAGAAAGTATCACGGTTTGTGTTTTCTTGTAAACATTTGTCTGCAAGGGAGTCCTGAGGTAGTTCTAAAAGATGTAGCAAGTATCTTATTGTTTGTACAATGAGGTAATTATCTCGGGGACATTCCCCCAAACTCGCTTCTTGTAGCGAAGTTGCTGCTAAATTTACGAATGCCCAAGTAACATTTGAAACTAATTATGACAAGTTTGCCACATTCTTATCATATAAATCCTCAAGGGAGTGGTCATTCTGTAGTTGTAAAGTCTACAAGATGCAAACCCCAAATTTCACAACCATAAGTTGTAATAGATCGACTAATAAAGTTCATAAGTTTAATCTAATTTAGCATTTATGTCTGCTGTGGCTAGTTTCTGCTTTATTATAAATATTGCTTTTCTGCCATTATCAGATGGATAAATATGATCAAGGTTATTATATCAATATGCTTATATTATCTGTTAACCTCAATACAATTATTGTTTATTGTCAGTTGCCATTTATTGCCAAGTATACCACCTTTATTGAACATGACTATTTTAGTTTTATGGATATTAAGAGTTTTACCCCATCTATTTAGATATGAATCAAGTTTATGCGTCTAACAGTAATGTAATATCATTTGCATACATATTAAGTAGTATATACTCAGATCATGTTTTACAATAGCGTCTAATATCATGTAATACAACAGCGTCTAATATCATGTAATACAACAGCGTCTAATATCATCTAATATCATGTAATACAACAGCGTCTAATATCATGTAATACAACAGCGTCTAATATCATGTAATACAACAGCGTCACATGAAGAATTAAAAATATCAGAAAGGTTGTTGATATACAAAGTAAAAGGTTTTGGACTGAGATTGCAACATTGTTTCACTTCAATATTGCTACAAATGGGATCACTGAATCCATGGTTTAGTTTTACACAAAGAGTTACTTCCCTGTACATGTCTATGATATATTTAAGAAACGTTCCTTTAACTTTGTAGTACATTAGTTTGTAAAAGCTTCCTTCTCTCCAGATATTGTGAAAAGCTTTTCGTAGATCAACAAAACAAGCAAAAACATATTTACCAATTAATACGTATTTTTTCTGCAATGGAATGTCTGAAAAAAATATGATCACTTGTTTTGTGTCCAGGTCTCAGGACAATTTGATAGCAATTAATAAAAATAAGTTTGTCAATACATTCTTGTAGTCTTTTATCTAAAATCTTACAGAACATTTTATTAAAGCTGCTACAAACAGCAGTGCCTCTATAACTGGCATGCTCATCTGCTGAGCAACTCCTATAGATAGAGTTTATCATATTGTTTTTCCACAGCTTAGGGAAATTTCCCATAGAAAGAATATTTTTTGGATAAATTCACATAACTCTGAAACACATAAGGAGCTGATACTTTGATCATTTTATTATTATTTGAATCGAACTCTGGAGATTTTTTTTATCCTAAGCAAGGCTATAGCAGGCGAAACCTCCATACTAGTAATATGATAATCAAATACACAAGATTCGTTGGTACTACTTAAAACATTATCAATATTAATGTCTTGCTGTTTATAAGAATCAATATTTTTGTCATTAGATTAGTAAAATGTGGTGGCCACTCACCAAGAGCCAGCTCTTATCCTCCACTGTATCACTGTGCAGTTTCCGGATCTCATCTAGAGTTTGCTAAACGACTTTGGCGTTGTCATTTTCCATCATATGTCACTATTTTGGTTTTATACTGTTGGTGTTTCTGTTTGTTTTACATCCTGTTTAAATTTTTTCTTCATAGAGCTATTTTGAAGTAGAAGGTTCATAATTTTAATTTTTCTTGCCTTGACTCTCAACATTCTTTTATAGGTTAAGCACTCATCATCAAACTATTTTTTGTGAAACTTTTTTGTATGAGCTTTGTTTGTAACAATACTACCTTTCTTAGGCAATGCTCTTTTCAGACTCCATTTGATCAAACTATCATGTATAATGTTGGTAAATTCCTGTATTAACTAGTTAATATCTTTATCCTTTTCATTTGATTTAACATTAAACTACTGTATCTTTTCCGGAGCATTGATTAATTTGATTACCAATTAATTTGTTCCACTTTGTTTTATACGGCTAGGGAGACAGCTCTTCTAATTTGTAATTAACTAACAAAGTTAGCGGTTTCAAGAGACACTAATTGGACAGTTAATCGAGGTGGCTTCAACATCTCTCACATTAAAGGAAAGTACTTTTGCTAACAGATGATTACTTACAATACACGAGTCTCTAAACAGATGATCCGTTATATTATGACATGTAGCTTCACCGGAAGTATCTCCCAGCTTTTTACCATTGAGCAATCTTAAGTCAGTTGATTTAGAAAGAATTAACAAGTTTTTTTCTTGCTCATTGTTGATGGTTTGATATGAATTTAATACTTCATCGGTACCACGTATACAAATGCATGCACTGCAATGTTCATTTTTCGAGAAAACCTGCCTCTAATGAATACTCAATGAAAAGTTATAGGGGCAGGTCATTCTGGTCGAACTATAATATGCATTATTGCACGTAATACACAAAGACTGTGAGTTCATAGCATAAATAGAGGCAGTGCATTAGATCATTTTATGTTATTACACGAGAAAGTGAATGTGAGCAAGCGGGGTGAATCCTTTTTTTTTTTTTTTTTCCTTCTCTGTTCAACTTTGTAAATGTTTGATTGCTACTCAGTTATTCGCAAATCGCATCGGACAGATTTATTGTATTCCAGCAATTACATCTCAGCATTCTCATCATTGTTTGTCTTTGATAATATTGTTGGTGTCCAAATATACGCTTGAAGGAAAGGACACGATGAATTCCATCGCGATGCTTGATTAGAACACAGGACAAGTAGCTGGATGTAATTTAGTGAGTTTCGAAGAAAGTGATTAAATCTAGTTCTTCAAAAGCAAACAATACATTCGCAATTGACAGTCAACACCATGGCAGTTCTTGCATTCATTTTTCATTAAAAGTTTATAAATAGTAAAAAAACAACAACAATTTTTTGTCAACAGGCCTTTGAACAAACTTGGAAGTTTTACTAATTATATTACATGTTTAATTAAAAGAGAGATAAATTCAAACAACTGTGTCAAGTGCTTCTATTTTCTAGAAAGTAATTATTGATTTTAATAAATCAAACATGCATTTAATTTTATTATAGGTCTCATTTTTAATATATCGTTACCGATGATAATCATATCATCGAAAAAAATTTTGTTAGTGTGTATCGTAACTACTTCTTGTTTAATTACCTCTCTTTAACATCACAATTTTGTTAATTCGTTTCCGGGCTTTTTTTTTTTTTTGGGGGGGGGGGGATACCAAAATATGACTTTTGTAGGACCAATGAAAAACTGTTTCACTTTTAGTGAAGGTTAAGGACCCAAATAGCCAGGGCATTTGACTGAATGATTAAACAGCTTTGTTTTAATATTTTGCTGTAACTACTATAAGCAGATTTAGCCACCCCGAGAAATAGATGTTGTGATGTCCATACATTGTGCATGTTTGAAAAAAAAACAAGAAAAGAAAATGTATTGTCTTGCGTGCAACAAAAGGATTTTACAACAACATTACAATATATTACTAAATATCTAATATAAAATAGTATCATTCAAATCTACATGTTCTGTCTCTCTCGGCTGTCATCCAACCATCCTTTCCAATGCACACATGTACACACTTAAATTTAATTTCAATTATTCCAACATTTTAAAGTAAGCTAAATAATATGTTATACCAGAATCTTCTGGAGAGCGGTTTACAAGTTTACCGATGAATTGATGGTCAACACATTCTCATTTCACTCCTATTAAACGTTTCCTTTTTTCAGATCTGTCATATAACTAATAAATAAGTAAAGGTGCCATATTAAAATCAAACATACGTACTAAATGCCAAAATAACTTTCCATGCGAATGTCATATCAACTTGCTCTAAATTATGAAATAAGATTTTTCTCATGTCTTCATGCTTAGTACAAAGGCAGAAGAAATCATTTTCATCCTCTTCTTTGCTACACAAAAGGGGCTATATGTAGCATCCCTTGGAATAAAAAGTATTTGGTAACAGACAATTGCAATTTACAGGAAATGAATGAACACTTATTCTAAACTGGGTAAATTTTTAAAGCTGTTTTTTTTAGGATAGTAATATTTATGTATCAAATTCGAAAATATTCTTGAGTTTAATATAAACAGATACTTTGGGACATTTATGGATACCGTTTTTACATCATCAAACAAATCTTTGCGACAATATTTGCTTTAGGGCATGCGTCTGCTTATAATTTGAGAATGTACTGGAGCTTTCCAATACATCTTCAAAACCTAAATATCTCATTGTGTTTCAGCGTGAATTGAACTATAAGGAAGTGTCATAGTTTTTCTGTTTTCTTTTAAACATTTGTCTGCAAGGCAGTTCTGTGGGAGTTCTAATAGATGTGAACCAGTATGGTATTGTTTGTTCAATGATGTATACGTCATGGAGATATTCCCCTAACTCGCCTCTTGTAGCCAAGTTGCTGCTAAATTTATGAATGCCTAAGTAATATTTGATACAATTGATGTTTCTGTTATACATTCTTATTATACAAATCCTTTGGGCATTAATCATGGTTTAGCTATTGTATTTTGCAAGATGCAAGACCCCAAATTTCACAACCATATGTTGTAATAGGTCAAATATTAGAGTTCATAACTTTAACCCCAATCTTACCATTTATGTCTACTGTGGCTAGTTTCTGCTTCATCATAATTCTTTCATTTCTGCCTTTATCAGATAGTGAAACATGATCAAATTTATCAGAAGTTTTAATGATTATACCAAGAAACTTATATTCTCTGTTAACCTCAATGCAATTATTCTTTTCGTTGTAAATTGCCATTTATTGATACGGCTACCATACTTATTGAAAATGACTATTTTATTCTTACCGCTATTAAGAGGTATACCCTATCTATTTAGACATAAATCAAGTTATGTAGGGCATTTTGCAAGCCATTATTATCAGATTTTAGTAATATAAAATCATCTGCACACATTTAGCAGTTTATATTTTTATATTGTAATACATCATGATCACATATACCACGAAGGTCATTTATATACAAATTAAAATGTTTTGGACTGAGATTGCAGATATGTTTCACTCCATCTTCCTACAAATGGGAACGGTTAGCGCATAGTTTAGTTTTACATACTGTTATGTATATTTAATCTATAATGTGTGTTTAAATCTTGTCAATGAAGGTAAGTAGTACTTTAGATTCTGGTCACTAATAAATAGAACGTTGACTAGCATTTGAGTTCAAGACCAGTCTTGTTCACAGTTAGACTGGGTTTTGTCCATTTTATTGCTTGTTGACAGATTGTTTTTTTTCCCTCCATTTTGTTGCTTCACATCCTGTTGATATAGGTCAAGTGAGAATGTGTATAAATAGGGATTTGATAAACAAATAATTCATTCCTGTTTTAGATCAATCTGTGGGAATCCATTTGAGATCAGATTTTAACGTTTGTGCCATTAAAGTCAGATATAATAGGAGATGAATTATTTATTTAAAATATTCATTGGAACTACTAAAGTGCTCATTGACTTTTGAATTAATACATTACTTTGGACTTTTGTAAACTCATTCAAATCCATTCTGGATTGTATCATTGTGTTATATCAGGACATTCAAGACTATTAGAACTCATAAGGAACATTCTATATTTTTTAGACATGCGATTAGGACATTTTTATTTTGATTCCCAATATTGTAAGTATCTCTTGAATTACACTTTGTATTTGAGGGAAATAAATTGCTTGTTGATATTACTTACATTGTTGGTTTCACTTTCTTTCTATTTTATATTTTTACGACATAGAGTCGTAACAATGGAAATTTACCTCCTTGTCTATGATAAAGAAAATATAAAAACAATTTTAAGATACTTTCCTTTAACGGTGTAGTACCCTAGTTTGTAAAAGATTCCTTCTCTCCAAACGATATCAAAAGATTTTTCTAAATCAACAAAACTAGCAAAAACATTTCCCCTTTGGTATGTATTTTTTTCTAAAATGATCACTTATTTTGTATCCAGGTATGATGCCAACATGATTGCAATTAATAACATTAAGTTTGTAAATATATTTTTGTAGTCTTTTATCTAAAAGTTAGAGGACAGTTTACACAGGCGGCTAGAAACAGCAATGACTCTATAATTTGAATACAACAGATTCGTTCTTACTACTTCAAGCATCATCATTATTAATGTCTTGCTGATTGTACGAATCAATATTTTTGTCATAAGAATAGTAAAATGTGCTAGCCACTCAACAGGAGCCACCGCGGAGGTCTTATCCTCCTCCGGATCATTGCCTAGTTTCTGGATCTCATCTAGAGTTTGTCAAAAGGCATTGGGATTGTCATTCTCCATTTTATATAAAATATTCAGTAATTGTCTTTTATACTGTTGGTGTTTCTGTTTTAAATCATGCTTATATTTCTTCTTAATAGAGTAATACTGAAGTAAACGTTCAAGATTTTTTTATGTCGACTGGTTTTAATTTCTCTTGCTTTGACTCTCAAGAGCCTTTTCTTAAGCAATCCAGTTTTCAGATTGTACTTTGTCAAACTATTTTGGATAATGTTGGTAAATTCCTGTGTTAGCTAGCTAATGTATGCGTCCATTTAATTTGAATAATATTATACTGCTGTATATGTTCCTAAATATTATCAGAAATAAATGTACGCTTAACTCGATTAGCAATTAGGCTATTCCACTTTATCTTATAAGGCAAGGGAGACAACTGTTCTAATGCCTTATTAACTAACACATTTTTAAAGTTTCAATAGACAACGTAATTGGACAGTGATCAGAGGTGTCTAATAAAATCTCCCACAGTAAAGGAAAGTGCTTTTTCTAACAGATAATTAGTTGCAACACACAAAACTACAACAGATGATCCCTTGTATTTATGGCAAGTGGCTTCAAAAAGAAGTATCTTCCAGGGTTATGCGATTTAGCAATCTGAAGCCAGTTGATTTGCAAAGATTTAGCAAGATGTTTTCTTGTTTATTTGCTCATTGCTGATTGTTTGACATGAATGAGATAGTTCTTCCCTACCACGCATATAAATCTATGCGCAGCAACATCCATTTTAGAGTGAATACTTGATGAAAAGTTACAAGAGCAGGTAATTCTGGTCGAACTATAATATGCAAATTTTTGTACCTAAGATATCGACATTGTGAGCCCATGAAAAACAAAGAATCAGTGCTTGAGATCTTTTTATACTATTACAAGAAAAAGTTAATGTGATCCAGTGCTATGAATTCTTTATTTTCGTTTTCTTCATTCAACATTTTAAATGTTGTTTGCTACTCCAAAAGTGCTTTCAGTGAATCTCCTAAATGATTTTAATATTTAATAAAGCAAATATCGGCACAGAGTTTCTCTTGCATTAATCCGGGCCTGCGCAGCCATACAAAAATATTGATGTCTTTTTTCCATTGACAAAATGGGTATTAAATGTCGAGTTCGGAAAAACTGAACACGTATTTCCTTCTTCTTTTTTTTTCCTCTATGTGTTCATCCGTAAGATTATTTCAGCTTTCTTATCAGCAAAAATGTAAACTTCATTTTACTTTATTTCATGCAAACATAAGAACACTCTTACCCCAAAAATAGACTTAGAATGGCTATTATTATATATTTTCCTACTAAGTTAATAATGTTTTATTACAGCTTTTCTAATACTTAGGGACATTATAATTATTTTGTCTTTCCATGCAGAAAGCAAAGCCATTAGGCATAGCTAAATTCTAATTAAGACTACTGTTACAGTTCGGATATACACAATACTAAAATAACATGTCCCCTTTTAAAGCCTTTCCCCTGTGTTCGCTAAAATCAGCTTTATTTTCACTTAAGGCAATACATATTGGTAAAGGAAGGATAGAACAGGTAAATTTAACAGTTCAATGCGTGGGGAGTACGTACATAAATCATATAAAAAGGAACCATCTTGCAAGTAAACAAGAGAAACAACATATAAATAAGGATGAATTAAATGGAAAAGTTTTTTTCTTATTAACACATAGAGTGTTTCCAGCAGTGCATCCAAACTGCTGGAAAAAGTCTCTCAATTATTCACAAAATCGCATAGAATATTTTTTTAATTGTATTTCAGCAATTATATCCTAACATTCTTCTTCATTGTTGCTGTAAGTGTCCAAATATATACTTGAAGGACAACAGGGAAAACAAGCAATGTTCTACTGAAACTATTTTTCTGACGGAATGACAGGAAGTCGGTAAGGAGCAATCGATTTTATGTTTTAGATATGAGTACACCTAGGTCTCTTGCTCTTGCGCGATGAATCCCGTTGTTATGCTTGATTAGAACATAGGACAGGTAGCAGGATGTGCTATAGTCAGTCTCAAAGAAAGTCACAAAGTCTAGCACTAGTTGTTCAAAAGCTCAAAATGCATACAAGAAATAGCAATCAGCACCATGTCAATCCTGGCATTCATTTTTCTTTGAAAGTTTATAAGTAGTAAACAGCTTTTGTCGACAGGCCTTTGAACAAACTTGAAAGTTCCACTAATTATGCCACAGAGTTTTAATTCAACAATAGATAAATTCAAACGGTGTCTAGAACTTCTATTTTTTGAAGTATTTATTGATTTAATATATCAAAGATTTTATTTTCACATGCATTTAATGTTCTTATAGAAATCATTTTAAATATATTGTTACCGATGACAATCATATCAGCGAAAAAAATGAAATTTTAATGTGAATCGTAATTACTTCTCATTCAAATTACCCCTCTTTAGCATCACCATTTTATTAATTCCTTTTGGTTAATAAGGGATATCGTAATAGGGCTTCTCATGCGTGTATCAAAAATGTTTCACTTTTAGTGAAGTTTAAGGACTCAAATAACCAGGGCATTTGATTGAAGGAAGCAAATTTTATTTTAATATTTTGCTGATGATACTACATCTATATGGGAGCTAAGTCCGCCTCAGAAATAGATATTATGCTGTGCATACATTGTGCATGTTTGATAGATAAGATAATTTATTGTCGTGCATCCAGCAAAAGGATATGACAATGACAGCACAATGAATTACTAAATATCTAATACAAAACGATATCACTCAAATCTAGCATGCTCCGTCTCTCTCGCCTGTCATCCACCCATCCTTTACAATACACACCTGTACATACTTAAATTAAATTTCAATTTTTAAAATAATTTAAAGTAAGCTAAACAATATAGTATAATATAATCTCTCGGAAGAGTAGCTCGCTAGTTTGCCGATGGTCAACACATTTTCACTTTACTCCAATTATACGTTCCTTTTTCAAATATGTTACGTAGATCATAAATAACTGAAGGTGTCATATCATAATCAAACATGTTTACTAAATGGCAGAATAACTTATCCATGTCAATATAAATGTCATATCCAACTTGACATAATGTATGAAATAAATTGTTTTTGATGTATTCATACTTAATAATAAGGGAGAAGAAATGTTTTTCATCCTCTACTTTGCTTACACAAAAAGGAGAAATATCTAGGATCTCTTAGAATAGTAGGAAATGAGCACTGATTTTAAACTGGTTACATATTTGAAGATTTTTTTTTCCAGAGTGGTAATAGGTATGTTTCAAAAATTCGAAAATGTTCTTGAGTTTGCCTTAAACAGATTATTTAGGATATTTGTTTATATCGTTTTCCCACCATTCATTGTATAGTTGTAAAAGTGCTTTCTTTAGGGCATGCGTCAGTTTTTCTTTTGAAAATGTACTCGAGCTTTCCAAAATTTGTTAAAATCTTAAATATCTCAATGTGTTTTAGAGTGCCAAGCACCATACAAATTATCACGGTTTGTGTTTCCTTAGAAACATTTTATACAATGGCGTCCAGGGGGAGATTCCTAATAGTTGTAACCAGTATTCTATTGTTTGTTGAATGATGTATACGTCATAAAGATAATCGCCCTACTCGCCTTTTGTGCCCAAGATGCAACTAAATTTATGAATGCTCAAGTAACATTTGACACTACGGATAAAACGTCTGTCATATGCGTTCTGATCATAAATCCTCCTGGCATTGATCAATTATATGTTGCAATTTTTCTAATAATAGGGTTCATAACTTCAACCCCAACCTTACCATTTATGTCCAATACGTCGATCGCGGGTCGACCGGTCGATCGCAAAGTAGTTTCTGGTATGACTCGGTAAAACGTGGATCCCATGTCACTAAAGTCTGGCCACCCCTGACATATGTACATTTATTAATAGACTTGGTAAAAGGTATGTAAGAGTGTTTGATATATCCACATTATTTGATTATTAAAAGAAATTTAATATTTTGCAACATGTTTCATTGTCTCCTGAAGGCGGGAGGCATGCTGGTAGACCGTGTTGGTATGACTCGGTAAAACGTAGATTCCATGTCACTAAAGTCTGGCCACCCCTGATGTATTTCTACTGTGGCTAGTTTCTGCTTCATCACAATTCTTTCTTTTTTGCCTTTATCAGATAGTGAAACATGATCAAGTTTGTCAGAAGTTTTAATAATTATATCAAGATGTTTATATTCGTTGCTAACCTCAATACAATTATTTATTTGTGTTGTAAATTTTCATATATTGCCAAGTCTACCACCTTTATTGAATAGGACTATTTTAGTTTTATCGGTATTAAGAGTTAGACCCCATCTATTTAGATATGAATCAAGTTTATGTTGGGCATTTAACACGCCATTACTACTAGATGCTAGTAATGTAATATCATCCGCATACATTTAACAATTTATATTAATAACATGTAATACAACATGATCACACGAGGAATAAAAAAATTCAGGTAGGTCATTTATATACAAATTACAACGTTTTGGACTGAGACTGCATCACTATTTCACTCCAACTTGGTACAAATGGGAACAGTGAATCCATAGTTTAGTTTTACATAATAATGTACCGCCTTGTACACGTCTATGAAAATGTTAAGATACTTTCCTTTAACGGTGTACTACATGCAGTATCAAACGGTGTACTACATGCAGTATCAAACGGTGTAGTGCATGCAGTATCAAACGGTGTACTACATGCAGTATCAAACGGTGTACTACATGCAGTATCAAACGGTGTAGTGCATGCAGTATCAAACGCTTTTCATACATGAAATAAAACAATCAAAAACGTGGAAACCATTAACATGTAGTTTACTACAATTGACTGTAGAACAAGAATGTGATTATTTGTTCTGTATCCAGGTCTGAAGTTAATTTGATATCAATTAGTAACATTACGTTTGCAAATATATGTTTGTAGTATTTTGTCTAAAATCTTACAGAACAGTTTATCAAAGCAAGTTAGAAACAGCAATGCCTATATAATTGGAGGGATCATCTGCACAGACACATTCATTGATAGGCTTTAAAAAAGTGTTTCCCACAACTTCGGGAAATTTCCAATACAAAGAATAAATTTTGAATACATTCACATACCTTTGAAACATATAAAGAGCTGTTACTTTGATCATTTTATTATGTATTTTATCGAACTGTGGAGATTGGTTAATTTTAAGCAAAGCAATTGCAGAATAAACCTCGATACTACTTATATAATAATCACGTACACCAAATTCGTTGGTACTACTTAAAACATCTTCAATATTAAGTCTTGCTGACTACATGAATTATTAGTCTTGTTATATGATTAGTCCTATGTACTAACCACTCACCAAGAGCCACCGCGGACATTTTATCCTCCTCCACATCACTGTCCAGTTTCTGAATCTCATCGAGGGCTTGACAGAATGTTTTGGGATTGTCATTCTCCATCGTACGTAAAATATTCACTAATTGTGTTTTATACTGTTTGTATTTCTGTTTTAAAACCTGTTTATATTTCTTCTTAATGGAGTAATATTGAAGTACAAGTTCATGATTTTCATTTGGACTGGTTTTAATTTCTCTTGGACTGGTTTTTATTTCTCTTGCTTTGATTCTCAATAGTCCTATATAGGTTAAGCACTTGTCAACAAACCATTTTTGTGTAACATTTTTGGATGAGCTTTTTTTCTTAACAGTACTACCTTTCTGATGCAATCCTATTTTCAGATTGCACTTGGTCAAACTATCATGGATAATGTTGGTAAATTCTTGTGTTGGCTTGTTAATATCTGTATTCTTTTCGTTTGATTTGTTGTTCAACTACTGTATCTTTTCATGATTAACATTAATCCGGGCCTGAACCACTATAAGGAATATGGACGTTCTTTTTGCAGTGTCAAAACGGTTATTAAATCTCGATATCAGAAAAAATTATCCATTAATTCCTTTATTTTCCTATGTGTTCAACCGTAAGATTATTTCAGCTTTCTTATCAGCAAATATTTAAACTGCATTTGTTTCCATATTTCAATAAAGAAAGACAATTCGGTTTAGTAGATTACCCCTCTGCATTTGATTAAAGAATGAACGAAAATAAACTTTGAATGGCAATTCGTATATTTTTCTTCCGACTCATGCACGTTATGTTACAACTTTTCTAATCACTAGGGGCATTGTAATTGGTTTGTATTGCCATGCAGAAAGCAAAGCCAGCAGCGATATTTAAATTCTAATTAAGATCACTGTTACAGTCTTGGACAAACACAATGCTAAACTAACCTGTCGCCTTTTAAAACCCCTTTCCTTGTGTTTACTAAACTCAACTTTATTTTCACTTAAGGCAATACAAATTGGCAAAGGAAGCATAGAAACAGGTAAAATTAACAGTCCAATGCATGGGCTGTACGTGCAAAAAGCCACCTTGCAAGTAAACATTAGAAGAGAAACAAAAAATAAATAAAGATTAATGAACTGGAAACGTTCTTGTTCCATTAAGACATAGAGTGTTTCCAGCAGTGCCTCCAAACTGCTGGAATGAGTCTCACAAATCGCATCGAATATAATTATTATATTCCAGTAATTGTATGTCAGCATTCTCGTTGTTGTTTGTTCGTTGATTATAGATCTCCAAATGAGTGAAAAAAAGTAGGCAAAACACACAAATTCTAATGAAACTACTTTTCTGACGGCTGACAGGAAATCATAAACGGACCAGGCGCTTTGTGTGTGTGTGTGTGTGTGTGTGTGTGTGTGTGTGTGTGTGTGTTTTGTTTGATTATCTGTCTGACAGACGTGTCATTCCAAGCCGTAATTTATTAATATTGATATATTTATCGAAAATTTTTATTTACAAGGATGACCTCTTGTCTGAATAAATATCTTTTCTGACCATATATCCAGTAATCGATGTTGAACTATGCTTTACAAGTGTTATTGATCTCGGACAATATTGACAACACCACATATTGTAAGGAGTAAAAAGTTTTGCTCATTAGAATTCATTTCTAATCTTTTGCTTTCTGGGTAATGCTTTCGCAAACTTTTGGCGGCAAAATGGACCTTGGATGTAGGGAAAATATTATCCGCATATATTTATATATATTTATATCCCTACTACTTACCTTGTTTAGTACTCGTATGTATACTATTTTTATAACACTGCGTTTTAAAAAAATCAATTTCTTGCAGTATCTTGTTTGTCATGTTACATCACACACATCTAGTTAGATCCAGGATCTATTGTGAAAGAGTAAAAAAAAAAAACTTGTATTTTATTCGTTCTTTCCTGCACTTTTCTACGCATACTTTTAACCAGTAGAGAAAGGTGAAAATGAAAGAAAGAGTTTTTTGGAATCAATTGAAGGAATCTGATTTATTTGTGAGTAATTTTAAACAATGTCAATCCACACATTTATATTGCCACTTATGGGATACTATTCATGATGTTAGAATTAGAGGATGGTGGTGTACTGTCGACACTTCAGCAGTATATCCTTGATCTCACTACTTTAAATATTCACTTTCTACCAAACAGAATGCGCTTTACATTTGCAGATGTATTAGAATGTACACTTATACTACAAGCAGAATGTACACTTATACTACAGCATCGACACAGTTGATGTACGAACTGGCACGCCAGTTATCCACGTGAGTCTAAAGCTCGTGCATTCCCCGTCCAAGTGTTATGGTCAAACGATTTGTAGGATTTTCGAATTAAACCTCAAATATGTTCAATCAAATCACGTGTATAAACTGAGAAGGCTATCTGGGCACATCTGGGATCCTAAAGATGTTTTTGTCTACTGGGGTTTAGGAGTTTTGGGCCGATTTAGCACACATTTCTCACAACCCTATAGAAATGTATATCGAAGAGTGTAATTATTTTTGCTTTTCTTTTACAGAACATAATGAAATAACATGCCACTTAGTTTGCTCTTTGTTTCATTACCTGAACCAGATTGTATGCAGGTGACCTTATTGACACGAGCTCGTCTGTGTTATAAAGTAGACTATAATAGTGCTGTCGATCTATAATGAAATCGATAAAAACACACACACACACACACACACATGGCGTGATTACGAATTGTAGAACGACGTTTCGAGCTAGGCAAGATCTTCGTTCCGTGGGGTATATATATATATATATATACACATACATACATACATACATACATACTCAGGTTTAGATGTATGTTCTGCAATCAAAACAAAAACTGGGTACTTAACTTGTTTTCCACATATTGGTAATTCATGTAAATGCTACTCCTATGCTTGTGACTAAACAAACATTTTTATTCTTCCTTTGGACTCTCGAAAGATCTGACAAGTGTGCAACGCAACCGACAAATGAATAGAGACAAAGAAAAATATCAAATGACATCTATGATTGTTAACAAACCAGTGAGGAAAAACTGAAGGAGACACACTAATAAATTCCAATGAGAATACTCCATTTATGACAGACTGCGGAAAAGAATCGTTTCGAATTCTACTCAGATTTCATGGTTTCTCTGGAAATACACACTTGAATACGAATACAATATGCATAGCAGTCCACTAATCTAATATATATATATATATATATATATATATATATATATATATATATATATATATATATATATATATATATATATATATATATGAAAAGCTCAACTGACAGCCTACGTCAAAATTGCATATTGAGATTAGAAAAGGTTTGGCAAATCCATTTGAAGCGTCTCATAAATTTTTAATAAATGAGTTTTATCAGAATGTACTATGGTATATGTCCTGTTTGGTAAAAATGGTGTCTACTTTACAATAGCCATAAAATATTTAAAGATTTGGAGCAATTAGAATCAGTTTTGGTGTCTGAAAAAAAAATTCCCATATAAAAACAATTGTTCAGTCTTAACTGTGGTATTTTAATTTGCATTTGAAATTATTTGGAAAAAGAACCACGAACATTATATAATGAGGATATTATTAAATATTACATAAGATTTTGAATCAAAGTCCATTAAATAAGAACTACAAAAAACGTAGATGATCAAAAGTTAATTGAAAGACGAAGCCATAAATTTCGCACAATCCACCCGTTTTTTTGTTTGTTTTTTTTTTTTAATCTACGCGTGATGATAATTGTTATTGATTTGAATCTTACAATAATGCCGTTAAACGCAAGACTTGTACCGGTAGCAAATCTTAAAATAATGCCGTTACATGCAAGACATGTACCTGTATCGAATCTGACAATAATGGCGTTAAACGCAAGACTTGTACCGGTAGCAAATCTTAAAATAATGCCGTTACATGCAAGACATGTACCTGTATCGAATCTTACAATAATGCCGTTACATGCAAGACTTGTGCCGGTAGCAAATCTTAAAATAATGCCGTTACATTCAAGACATGTACCTGTATCGAATCTTACAATAATGCCGTTACATGCAGGACATGTACCTGTATCGAATCTTACAATAATGCCGTTACATGCAAGACATGTACCTGTATCGAATCTTACAATAATGCCGTTAAACGCAAGACATGTACCGGTAGCAAATCTTACAATAATGCCGTTACATGCAAGACATGTACCGGTAGCAAATCTTACAATAATGCCTTTACATGCAAGACATGTACCTGTATCGAACTTTACAATAATACCGTTACATGCAAGACTTGTACCGGTAGCAAATCTTAAAATAATGCCGTTACACGCAAGACATGTACCTGTATCGAATCTTACGATAATGCCGTTACATGCAAGACTTGTGCCTATCAAATAATACAGTACAGCCACAACAATAAAATTTGCCAATCACTTGAATGCAAATCATGTATTACGTATAGTATGTTTCAACATGTACTGAAAGGGGTGTGGTGGGTGCTTGGCGTCCAGGGAAAGCGTAATTTAGTTATTTAGTAGTTATTTAGACCATCAAGTACAGGTAGATGACACAGTTGCATGTTAGTTACCTTAGATTTAAATGGGGGATATTTTCTTGAATGAAAACTCTTTGTGAAATTTCATAGTCGTTCGATATTGTGAATATATATTCAAAGTTCTGTAGGCACTTTAGAGTCGTGTTCAAATCTCTATTTAACCCTTACATTCTAAATGAATATCTACATTATGGTATTTACCTGAAAACAGTGTGGAACCAAATGCCAACGGCAAGACCCAGATTTGTCATCTAATACTGCGCCGGCAGATCTGGCTCTATGCTGTTCGCCAGAAATCATGAGTAGAACAAAGTAGACATTAGTCTGTCAGTGCATTATACGGTGATAGATACGAAATTACACTATTCGCTGATGGGCTCGCGTTATTAACGAACAAATATAGTGATAAAATGAAACATCCACCATGCTGTACAGATATGGTCAATTAATTAGCTGATAGCGAAACGACATAGTAGATGCTAGAAATACACTTAGATTATCTTCATCGACCCCGCTGCTTCTCGTTGCTGTATCGAAGTCATTTTATTTGTCATTAATTGCTATTGGAAGATCGTCGATAATAAAATGCGGAATTAATAGACAGAAAATTGACAGTTAATGGGCTTGGCCAATAGGTTATCGGTAATTCTCGACGAATTCGTTGATTAATCATGGGTCAGAAATTAATTACCTTTGTTTCCCTTTTCTTTCAGCATTGTATCTTAACCAATGTATTGCCCAGGCCGACTGTTCCAGTGTCATCATGGTTAATGAACTGACGCTTACATTTTCTCAGAATATTTCCTTTCAAGGCACGTATAGTTTTAAGATTTTGCAATATTCTTTATTATTCTTACAATTTTTGTTAAGTATCGCGTGGGGTGTTAAGTATCCTGTGGGGTGTTAAGATATTATCCAGCTGTTCCTTTTTTTCTTGGACTACACTATTAGGTGGATTTGTGTAGCGGCCCCAATGGTCCAACGTGTAGTATATTATAGTGTGAGAAGGGTGGGAGTAAAGGGAAGAGGTATACATTTTGAAAGAGATATAAAAATAACAGTCCTTTCCAGTGCACTGGATCCAGCAAGGGCTCGCGTATATCAGAGATTGATTGAGATAAATAGATAAAAACTGGCAACGAATAGTGCAAAACTATGTTTTTTAACCAGCCTAAACACTTTTGACTCTCACTGAATCTTTGTCAAAGGGAATCACAAAACAGAAACTAAGAAGGCAAAAAAAAAAAGGAAAAAAAAAGAAAACCTTGAAGAATTTACAAAACTTTACATGATTATGGATCTAATAGAAGTATTATTTCATGCTAGAGGATATCGCGCCTTATTGTTTTGAAATCCGGTTATATATATATATATATATATATATATATATATATATATATATATATATATATATATATATATATATATATATCATAGTTCTCGGGTTCAAGTTTGGTAACTATGTCAAAGTCTGTGACAAGGGGAGTGTGGAAGGACATTGGCTCCAGCATAGTTCTAAGTCTAACATTGTGTACATTTATGTAATAGCAAGAAACTCTGTCACAACCAAGTTTAAAAATGGCGACTTGACTGAGCATTTTAGTGTACTGACCAAGTGACCCACTACAGTCGACGCCTCAACTTACGTAGCAGTAAGTTTCGAAATAGGAAGTGAAGAAATTGTATTTACTGGAACAAAATTAGAGTGTCAACTTTCTATTTGTGACGACGACACATTAATAATACTGCATATCATTCTGAGCTAGACTACACTAAAGGAAATCACAGAATGAGCAAAATATAGTTGAAAGAAGGTACTAGAAAGTTCCAGCAATCTATTGCTTTTCACTTTCATATGAAAATTGTTTCTTAATAGGCTTCTTTGCGGATGGCTAGTCATCAGTTTTGGAAAACACTAGTAGTATACATGAAATATGTTCTAGAACAAGTTAATTCCACCATCCACCAAATTAATTTGTATTAATATCAACACCTGATACCCGATACTACACAATATATTTATGCCCTATAGTATAAACTCAGTAACCACACACTCAAAAAATATTAATTAAAAAACGACCCTACCCTCAAGTATAGAATGCATAGTTTTGTAAATGAGAGGAACACCACCATCCACCATTTTTAAAACAAATCAGCTATAAGTAATATATAGGTATAGATAACCTGTTTTTTAATCTCAGTGACCCCTCAGTAAAATATTTATTCAGACATCTACACCATGCACTCAAGTATAGAACGCAACTATAATATACCATACTTTCGCAAAATAAGAAAACATTATTATCAGATATAGACACTGTTGTCTTACAGCAATAGTCATAAAATATACACACTAATTCTTCAAACGCCTCAGCATTGACAAATAACGGAACTCATTTAATTGTTACATTAAATTTAAAAGAAATGAAACAACAGTAGTATTTAAGACAAATTTACTAAGACCATGAAAGTCCAGTTGCTTACCAAAAAATAATCGATTAATTGTGGGGACAAATTAAACTAGCAAAGCACAGAATAAATTACTCTGAATTAAAATAATGGTTAACCGAGCTATCTACATATACATTGCACAAACAAGCGAAAAAAGATTTTCACACAGAAGCGTCTGTCAGTCACGTAGATGAACAGTTCTAGACAGATATCTCTGACATGATGGCATACCAAACTTACAACAAAAGATACAAATACATTTTGATAGTGATAATTTATTCGCAAAATATTCATGGGCTAAGAAAGTAAAAACAAACTAAAGGAGACAATATACACGATGCTTTAAGAGAACTTTTTAAATGAACAAAAACCAGCAAAGATACAGCTTGATGAAGGAAAAACGATTTTAACCTCAGGTTTAGAAATTACTGGAAAACGAAAAATCAAATCTTCAACTTACTCAGACAAAAAGGCACATGTAGTGGAAAGGTTCAATAGAACACTTAAGACGAAAATGTGGGAGTATTTGACTGATTAAAAAAACAAAAAACAACTAGAAAGAAAATGGGTAAATGTATTACTGAGCCATATTGATAGATATCATATTATCCATTCCAGATCAATATATATCACCTCAGTTAACGCCAGCAGGAAAGAAAATAAATCAAAAGTATGGATTAACTTATTTGGTTATCTGCAAACTGACAACTATGCAACGCCTAAATATAAAATTGGTGAAAAAGTTATGATCTTAAAATATAAATCTATATTTTCAAAGGGCTGTCTTTCTTATTTTACGAAAGAGACTTTTGCAATAAATCAATCACTTTTTGGTGATCCAACTGCGCATAAATTGGAAGACTTCAGGAGAGATAATATTGAGGAATTGTCTCATTACGACAAACAAGACAATGTTTACAAGGTTAAGAAAATTTAAAACTAAAAAAAAAAAAATTAATAGTAACAAATATGTGTTAGTCAAATGGAAAGGATACGATGAAAATCTTTTAATATATGGGAACAAAAAAAAAGTATAGTGTCTCTAAAATAAAGTACTATTCATATTAAAACATTGAGTGTTAATTAATAGAAACAACTAAATGTTTCATAAGTCTTCAAAATAAGCCCGTATATAAAACGGAACGATGAAATACTAATTACCAAAGATGCACAAATTTTGTAACCTCGACGAAATCACACTGGTATCGTAATGGTGGAGATGAAAAACACAGAGAAAATAATCTAAAAAGAATTACTTGTGAGTGTGGACAAACTGTACAAAGAGGTTCACTGTACCATCACAAAAAGTAAATTTCATTCAAAATACTATTTTAATAAATTGTCATTGAATGTTTGAAAATTCAGAATGTTGTATTGAAAACAATAGTACCATTATAAATGGTTTAAAAGTTTACTCGATACAAAAATACCAAAATTGGAAAGAAAATGATTAAAGACTCCTCTAATTCGTCTCCCAACGAGAAGAAAAACGAACAGAATTATCAGACAAACAAAACATAAAATTATAATCAAAAGGATGCAAGACTCAGTTAATAAACGTTTAAATGAGCATAGACTTAATGTGGAGGAAAATTAAATTAACCAGGGTTTGCTTGCATTTTTTTCACAGAAGCTGAACCATACACAAACAAATTAGAGATTAAGGGCCAGGATATTGCATTTACCTTAAATCAGTACATAAAGCTTATGAACCTATAGTTTTCAGAAGAGCAACTGCAAAAATATGTTTTAGAAATACTTGAAATTATTTGCAGAAACTGTATAAAATGAACTAAGACTAAGAAACGCTGCTAAAGTGATATTCGCTAATGAAGATTTTTAAAAAAATATATTGACTGCATTACCTGCCATATGTGTGAGAATGAGATTGAAGTGTCTAGAAATGTTTGCATGTATAATTACAAACTAGATCTAGGACATTATTTTAGTGCGTATGAAGCAGCTTATTATGCTAGTTTAAAAGTAAGTAATGTAAAATTGAAATTACTTACTGATTATGATATGTTTCTAATGATTGAATCTGAAAATAGAGGAGGCATCAGCACGATACCTAATAAATATGCTAAAGCAAATCATGAATACTATCTCTCAACATACTAGATTGTATCTTGTTATTCTGAATGTTTACCTGTGCATGCATCCTACATAGAATAAATATACATTTTATCTGCGTCTACTTTTTCTTTTCGGTTTATCTGCAGGAGTATTCCTTGTGTCCTGTTCCTGTAAAATTTATTATCATGTGTACTTCTCAAATCCAGCTATATACAATGGTGATCAATGTAAAGGTTTTAACACTACCATTAATAAGTTATGTGTGGTTTTGTTACTCGTTGAAGAAATGTTTCATTGTTTCTGTAAAGAGTTGTTTCAGTGTTTTACCCCTTTGAATTAAACATGCCGAATATTCCTTGCATAGTAATCATTATGTTTTGTATTACCGACTAATAATATTTTTCAGGATAATCTTTCTATCTTTTTTTTACGCAGAATGAAAAACTCATTCTTGATGAATTAAGTGGCATTTGTTAAAGTTGTATTAGCTGCTATATCAATAATTCTCTCTCTTGTGTTCTAATCATAAAAACAACAAAGTCCATTTCTGTACTTTTCATTCACATAATTAGCCATTGTATCAGAATAATTGCATCGTACTGTGGACATACATTCTCCAATTCATGGTCCTGATTTTCATCCTGTATCACTTCAGATCCTTTCTCTGATGTAATTACAATTCAAAACTCCTGAGGAAGAACAAAAGCATACAATCGGCAATGACCTGTAAGTATCTGTAAAATCAAGTGATATTCTAATTTTCTTTCCGTATAAAATAAACTAAACAACTTCAGTGTTCTTTGCACATGCGCTCCTAATCTTATTTTTCTAATTTTTTAGAGATACATTTCTCTATTTCTTTTGTTCTTACAGATGATGATAGTCACAAATCATGAAAATGTTACAATAATTTATTTTGAAAATATCATCACTACCGTAAGATATTGTAATGTATCTAATAAGCATTCGTTCCAAATTCTTTACAACTGTTTGCATTTTTTTAATCTGAACATCGAACGATACTAAAAAAATACCAAGTACAATCATTATATTAGACCCCAACCTAGTCTGAAGCATTTATTAAGAATTAATGCTACTTTTAGTGTGTGTAACGATGTGTTGCATTAAGATGGGGGTTTTTTTCGTTTTGAGGAGTTATATATTTTCCATATGTTGACATTCTTGTGTATTTTATTACTAGTTTTTTTAGAACATGTTCTCTTTGCTGTCAATGATATATGTTACCTATATAATCACAAGCATTTATTACAATTTTAATAGATACATGCTCTCAATGATATATGTTACCTATATAATCACAAGCATTTATTACAATTTTAATAGATACATGCTCTCAATGATATATGTTACCTATATAATCACAAGCATTTATTACAATTTTAATAGATACATGCTCTCAATGATATATGTTACCTATATAATCACAAGCATTTATTACAATTTTAATAGATACATACTCTCAATGATATATGTTACCTATATAATCACAAGCATTTATTACAATTTTAATAGATACATACTCTCAATGATATATGTTACCTATATAATCACAAGCATTTATTACAATTTTAATAGATACATACTCTCAATGATATATGTTACCTATATAATCACAAGGATTTATTACAATTTTAATAGATACATACTTATATATTATCTGCTTTTCAGAAGGCTGGTAAAAATCATTACGTTTAGGTTGCCTACGATACTATAAAACAGGATGAATAAAATGGCATAGAGCAAAAGTACCAATCAAATTATTTAAATAATGAATAACCAAACTTTGTTCTTTTAATATCTCATTTAAGTAGTCAAGTAAATTTTCTGTGTTTTTGTTAAGTTCAATAGTATTTTTTTTTCTGCGTTTCCTTCATAGCTTGATCGTGTCTTATTCACTTAGCATCAGATCCATTAGGATCAAATAACTTAAACGGATAATACTTACTGTAAATGCTATGCCGTTAGCTATTGCACCTCCAAGTATTATTTCTGTTGTTGCCATTGTAATGCTATTTAATGGTAGTAAATATGTATGCTGCTGTCTAGATTTAAAGATTGTTAAACTTTGCATTAACAAAAAAAAAAAAAATGCCAAAATAGTGTTTCCTTCCATATAATATGTTATTTTTCTTTTTACGTAAGTCGATAACTGACACGAAAGATAAATTATCTTTATTCTTATTTTTGTCATTCCTATTGGTACTCCTCTTTTTCACTGCTACAAGATTTGTTCTCGCTGGGGGGTGGGGTGAAACCTAACTCTTTTCCAAGTTGTGTGGGCTCTTTTTAAATAGTGTAAAATGGCAGAAGGTACATGTTCTAAAGAATTTGAGTCTTTTTACGATGAGAATGATTGCAGTGAACAAAACACAGATGCAATAATTGAAGATCGTATCACAGATAATTTATATAATGGTGGATTTGAAATTCCTAAATAAACTTCTGCTTCTTTAGGTGGATTAGTATAAAGAATTTGTAAAACACGATTTAAACATAGATGAGGAACAATATTCAGTTAAAAATTAAAAATAGAACATTGTATTACTAAAATGTAGGCGATAATCCTATACAAATTTCTAAAAAGGTTCCACAAATACAATGCTATCACCTAACTCTATTGCTGCAAAAGATGGTCGCAATTTTCTCAAATCTTTAAGCTAGACAAGAGAAGGAAATAATGGATGTCACCATATAATAAAAATGAGGGTAGGTATACCTTTACAATGACCTTGAGACCCTACTATAGTACAAAGACAGCCAATAATAGTTCCTGATGAAATAGAAATTAAGCTGGCTGGGCCGATAATGTTATTTTGGTAATTCTTGAATGAATTGGCTTCTTGTTTGCAGTTTTGATCAAAATTGTAAACACGGCAATAAAATGGTTAAAAAGAAAAGGAACTCTACAAAAATTAAAAGAATAATCTGTTTAAGAAAGTAAATTGCGCCAGCTCCCACAACCACAGACATAATTATAAAAGCCTGTTTATTTGTTTCATGATCTATATCTTTTAAATCATGAGCTGTATTATGAACCATTGCGATTATAGGACTTTCACCCTTTTCATCTTTCTTGTTTGCTTAATTTATACTCTCTTGCTTTTGCTAGTAATTGACTTTTTGCTGAATTGTTACAGACTGTTTATTAGCTGCTGGTATCATAGTCCTTACCTCATCGATATTTACAACAGTGTTTATTCCTGAATTAAATGCATCCGTTGACTTTGAATTGTTTTTCTTGTACCTAATAAAGCTACACGTTTTCATCACCATAACACTGAGTAACAAACAAATACCATCGCCACCAACGGTATGGTTTAGTCATACTTTTGAATCTGCAATATATTACTGAAATAGTATCGTGATATTTTCATCTTAATAATACCCTTTTTCACCTCAAATTATTTTTTCAAAGAGCGTTTGTACAGTATCATTAACAGTGGAAACATATTGCGTCTTAAATCTTCTTTTTTGTACTTGTGCACCTAAAATAGATATCATATATGATCATATACTTAGACGAGATATTCCCTCATCTCTTCATCCATTGCTATCTTGAAGAAAGAAGTAATCCCATCCTATATTCTCATCAGCCGTTAACATCTTATTAACTTCTACAGCATGCATTTTTCTCCAGTATACAACTGTTTCATCTCTGTAATTATAATGGCGTCTCTATGCATTTAGCACATCAGAAAGTGTAGGTTCTCAAAACCCCGATCAATAGTTGTATGTTCTTTGGGGCCATTATCAATCAAATATTTATTAATCCATTAAGATATCTCCCACCATGATGATTAGGGATGTTAAAGTTATTACAAATAATGTTAAATTGTTTTAGATCTATGTTGTTTTTTATTGGATTAAATGCTTGATCATCGGATAATGATATTAAGCATTCTGACCACAGCTTTCGTGTCTGAAAATAGACGTGAAAAATACGGGGAAAAGGACATTGTTATCTTAAGCCTGTCGCTTAAAAGAAATTTTACCGCGGAATAAATTAATAGAGCCTTGAAACCTTTTAACGTATACAAGAAAAAAAACAAATGAAGAGCTTTAAATGAAAACAAAATAGGAAAGAAGAGCTTGTTTCGTGTCACGAAGACTAGTTTGGTCAGATTGTCACTAGTCATCACAAGGTAAGATAGCTTGCAAGTATGGCGACATCCTATGAACTGGAAAATCATTGAGTGCAGAGATAAAGGCAGGTAACCCGGCTGTATACAACAACGTCTGTACATATTTCATTTCCTATGAATTTCACGGTTAGTACACCATAATTGTCTATAACTGGTCGTTTTTACTTCAAGCATTGGAAATTAACGCCACTGGAAACTAAGAACTCATTTGCAAGCTTTAGTCAATCCGTGTGTACAGATTACAGTGGCATTAATTTTGATTAATATATAGAAGAAACAAACAATTGACGTTCCGCGAATGATCCCCTTTTATTCCAAATGCGCGAAGCTAAGTCAGAATCGATCACCAACAATATACTTCAAATGGGAAATTAATGAAGTATCGTTCATCTGAAATTGAAATGGTTGCCTGCTACCTGTTATTGGTAGCGTTAATCAGAGTATCGGATTATAAAGTGAAAACTAACCTTTTTTGCCGTTTTAGAGTAAAATCGACGAGAAGGTGATATTTCTACAGAAGGATGGATTTTGATATAATTTTTACATTATACGCTCGGTGAACTGGCCAGATTTGATCACAGATGAACATTATTCTAAAAGCTGGATGTTTGACTAAATAGCGTGCAATGGTCTGTTGTTTTAAGACAGCAAATCGAAACATACTCACCACCTGTTCTACACGTCATTCAAAGACGCAATTGATGTTGACTGTGTCAGACGGACATTAACTGACTTGATAATCTGCGGATTTATGAAGTGATTAATAGCTCCAATATCCCAAACAATCATACTTTTGCCCTTTCTCTCGCTACCTCTGACCAACAGCCGGTCCATCAGCTCTTGCACGGTTTTAGTGATCGTACAGTATTATATAACACAGGTAAGCAGAAGGTTCCACAAATTAGTCAAAAATAGACAGAATACAGAGTAACTTCGAGTTGTGACGACTAAAAGCGTATTCTTTGGATTTTGATCAAATTTTGAAAATAGCTTATTTGTACCTGGAGAACTAAGTCTGTAAACGTTTACAATTATTGTTCAGTAAGGAAAGAATTTTATATACGAATCAAGGTGGACGGTGCGCATGGAAACTAGTTGAACCATTAATTGCGCTTCATGTGGATTTTAATACCACCTGGCGATACCGACAAATTCGAATGTCTCGATCTTTCTATCAAGCCGTAGCACACACACACACACACACACACACACACACACACACATATATATATATATATATATATATATATATATATATATATATATATATACCTACTTAATAATTAAAATAGAGCATTGAGTGAAATACCTGATTTAAATAAAATAAAAAGAAAACCGACATATAAATCACTTCTTATTTTTATTTTAAATATTTTCATGAAATATGCCGTGCGTTATTTTATAATGTTGTTTCATGCATTTTATTACATATTTAAACAATAGAGAAAATGCTTGGGTATGGCCTAGTATTCAAATTATTTTATAACAAATGCTGCAGTAAAGATTGTACGATTGCAGTAAAGATTGTACGACTGCAATAAAGATTGTACGATTGCAGTAACAATTGTACGATTACAGTGAAGATTGTACGATTACAGTAAAGATTGTACGATTACAGTAAAGATTGTACGACTGCAATGAAGATTGTACGATTGCAGTAAAGATTGTACGACTGCAATAAAGATTGTACGATTACAGTGAAGATTGTACGATTACAGTAAAGATTGTACGATTGTAGTAAAGATTGTACGATTACACGAGGGCTTGTTTTGTCTTTGTATGCAGTAAAGATTGTACGATTGCATGATGCCTTGTTTAGTCTTTTTTTGCGGGAATGGGGCGAGACCGAATTGCCCAAATTCAGTTGCTTTTAAAGATTTGTGCACACAAAAATAAATAAAAATACAAAATCTAGATATGAGTGCAGCTGTACAAATCGGGCTATCTAAGTTCTTGTCGCCCACAAAGTATGTAAATATATGAGTTTCAGATGAATGTGATTAAAGTGTATCATTGTTCATAATACTGTTATTTTCAATATCTTTATGACGTGCAGATTGGATGGGATCATAGTAAAATTACATTAAATGGCTTTAATAGAAACCGTTGGATTTACTGAAAAGGTTTCGTTTTCTAATCAGGAGAAGTTGACGGAATGCTCACAATTACAATTTACGGCATTTTAAAGGATAGGAATCGCCTTCATTAATGTCAATAGCAATATCAGGATAGCTCATCTCATCTATTGTCTTATGGCCCATTTATCAATTAACGTACGCCTTGGTTTCCATAATTGAACGAAAATGTCGTTATTCATTGACGTATGTTCCCCAAGTCATGCGAAAGCTGGAGTTTAGAATTCATTCTTTATGTACCTTACGACCCATTCATTTTTATCGGTCATTCTAATTATGATAGATTTCTAATAGAGATCACAGCTCGTGCGGTGTTGAAGCGTCGCTCTTAAAGCGGACATCTTCAGACTACTCCCGTATATAGCTAACAATATTGAAAAATAGAAAACCACAGCCAAGACAAAACTAATGAAACTTATATCTCGGCACGTACAAAATGTGCACAACCAAATTACATATCGATAGTCACCATTTTTGGGAGGACAAAGCCTGATACACAAGTTGTCAAAAAGTTTATGACAACCGCTGTACAAGACAGTAAAACAATTATGCCAGCCAATATTGTCACGCAGAGAAATCAATGTAAACATTCCTGCCATCTTTATCTTTCCAATCCACAACAAAGCCCATTCTGAATGAAATAGAGTTCTCTTCGTTGTTATTGATGATACATACTTTATTACTCAGATCTTGTTTTACCAGCTCCTTGCTGAACAGGTATGAATCATAGCCAGATGAATAAAAAGTGGATTGAATTTTTGGATATTTAAAATTGAAATTGCACTTGTTATGCGCAGGGTCTCTATAGTATCCTATTAAAAGATCATGGTCTCTAACCTTGTTTTGAGAAATCTTTTTGTCGAAAGTGTGACATATGTTATGTTAATAAAAAGTATTTTGTCTTCTTTAGTGAAGATCATAATTTTTGTATTTTCTAACCTCAATTCTTCACATACAACTTTTGCAATCCTACCCAACACCTTGTAAAATATCTGAATGCAGTTAGTTCTCTCTGTAAACCATTAAACTTTATTCTTTTTGAATGGCCTTTAGATGCATGCATAATAATGCAGGCATCTGTTTTGTTATTTTTTCAGTCTAATTTTGCTGTTGTTCCTCCAGACCACCTTGTCTTTGGCAACGAGTCTCTGTTCTCACTTGTCTCCGTAGACCTTGTCATAGGAAGTGACAACGACTCAAAGCACGAACCTTCCGTTTTGACCAAAACACATTCAAGGTCACAACAAACAACAATCCTTTTGGAATTTTACAACTGAACTTTCATCATGCATTATGTCGATTGTATTTCCTACATTGTATCACAATCTTTTGTGACCATATAATTCATCATGCATTATGTCGATTGTATTCCCTACATTGTATCACAATCTTTTGTGACCATATAATTCATCTGATGTAGAGACGTAATTTAAGCACTTCTTAAAAATGAATTTTTGACTTTGTGTTTTTCTAATTGGTTCTGGAGAAGCCTAGATAAATCCTTAATCCCCACATAGAGAGATTTTGTTTCTAAGCCATCAAAATGATTAATATTTCACTCTCTGAAACTGTCACAAGTCTAATGTAGTTTCTTTCTTTGCCTATTTGGCAATAACCAGAAGTGTCAGTTACACGTTCAAATATTAGAATAAATGGTACAACTCCTGTGTCGGAAAAATTGAAACATTGATGGTTGATTTCCCGTAAATTGGTGCACCGATGTTGCTCTAATTTGACAGATGCCTATACGCGTAACTGGCACTTCTGATTATTGCCATATTAGCGTTATCAGTTAAGCTGAACCCTGCCCGATAGTGATCTGTTTGTTTGCGTGTGTGTGTGTGTGTGTGTGTGTGTGTGTGAGAGAGAGAGAGAGAGAGAGAGAGAGAGAGAGAGAGAGAGAAGGCGAGCGCCTGAAATTGCAAATTATAGTTAATGAGTCAACTGCACCTTCAGTTGCAAATTCTGGTACGCAGTTTTATCCTCTCTCTCTCTCTCTCTCATAAAGATATTAATTAAAACAAAACTATGTATGCTTAAGTGCGTATAAATCATTATGTATTTGCATAGGTAGTAAATCGGTCCATCTTCACCCATAATTAATATAAAATAGCGGAAAAGCCCCTTTTCACAGTCAAAAATCTGTCAATATTGGAGATTAAAAACACAATTACGTAAGTTCACTTATATCTGAAAACTATACAAACACCATAAATGCAACGTTTTCATATAGATTGTATATTTGTTAGTGTGACCAAGACCTGCGACAGTGAATCGCATTTCACACACCTGGTCAGCAGATTGATAAAGGACAGAATGTGTCATTTGACATGGCTAATTTGTCTCATGGTATATCCTTCCCAACAGGTGATATAATTTTTTATATGATCGTAAACATTATGAATTAGATGAAATGTCTGGATAAAGTTATTCAGTTTTTGCTATACGTTTTATCAAATGAAAATAAATTAAAAGACACCGACACAACGATCGATCTCGGCTTTGATAGGCGCCAGATGCCCAAAAAGTTCAAAAGATACAAAATGGGAATGCAAACCAGCAGCACAAAGATTATGTAATGACACAAATGGTGGAAAATAACAAAGTTACCCTACATTTTGACCTAAAGTAAGGTCTTCATCGGGACACGATAAAGAACATACGCAGTTATATATATATATATATATATATATATATATATATATATATATATATATATATATACATATATATATATATATATATAAATGTGTGTGTGTGTGTGTGTGCAATTGAGTAAGTACGAAAATACAGAAGCAATCTGAGTAATGTAGACTCTTACGAAAACATTTAGCATGACAATCTTTATCTCTTTTGAGAGGTGCAGATGCTATCTCACCAAAAAAGGAAAGTTAATTCAGTTCGTCACATATATACAACACATAATTCCCGTTTTAATTACATTTCGGCCAATGTCTTGATTATCTGATCATCAATACCTTTTAAACTATGGTACATTAGCTTAGAATTTGATTGGGATTAATCTAGTTAAAACAAGTCTTTAGGCCATTGCGATTAATCTAGTTAAAACAAGTCTTACGGTCATTGGGATTAATCTAGTTAAAACAGGTCTTTAGGCCGATTTTAATTTTAAGTTCACTATAGCAGTACGCAAACTGCTATCATTAAATAGGATACAAGCCAGATAGAAATAACTGTCACAGTGTTTGACTGTGTTCGCTTTTGCTCCAAATCGACTCCGAACTACACAATGAAATGAGAAACCATAAATCTGAGTGCAGGATTGTCTTAAACTCACTGCATGTTCCAGAAAACACTATTTTGACCTGGTTTCTCTCTCTCTCTCTCTCTCTCTCTCTCTCTCTCTCTCTCTCTCTCTCTCTCTCTCTCTCTGCGTTTGTGTGTAGAAAACAGAAGATTATCTATAATGTGCAAATTAAACTTTTGTATCCAACCACCACCTGCTTTACCATCAATTAACTATGCGTGCCACCCATTATGCATGCTACAGAATAACAGTGGTACGTTATATGAACTGTTATTTCCAGCGGAATTCACAAAGATATATTGAATTTTAAGAGACATCATTATGGCTAATATTTGACATAAAGCTAATAATATGAACTTCACAACATAAATAATTTGTCATTTATAATGTATCCTATGTGTAGTTGTTATCACAGTATATGCTCACAGCTGTTTCCTAAATATGAAGTTATACGTCGTGATCACCGTGTAAACAATTTATGAATTCATCGACATTGCAGAGGCTACATTTAAAGACTTATTGATTTATGCTAAAAGGGGCAGATACTAACTGCATCATGATTCGTGAGCTTGTAAAGAAAATTAATTAATGAATTACTCAGGCGGGAAAAAATAAGATATTGCTTTCAACACAGGCAAAACCATGAAGCTGAAATAACAATCTAAAGTTGAATTTTAATAATTAGAATGAGACTTTTGGAGGAAAGCACACGATCCTGATGAAAACTGTACAAAACCTATTTATTTAATGATCTTTTATTACATAGTTTTGCTCCGGAGTATTGGGCAAACATTTCCTTTTAGTATCCTCTCTCATGTGCGTGATATAATTCACGGGTTATTGATCATACATTCTATAATTAGCAACTATTTTATACGATTGTAAACACATATAAAATTGAGACCTTTTACATGATGGTAGAGATTGAAGAGAAACTGTATGTTGTCCTGGCAGCATTGTCATTTAAACTATTTCAGATTTTCTTAAGTAAACATTTTCCAGAAGTTTACTACTTTTTTAAATAAGAGGGATGAATTGTCATATTAGATTCTGAGTATAATAATTTTGTTATAGTGGACGTGTTTTTTTTTTTTTTTTTTTTTTTTTTGGGAGGGGCGGGAGTTGCTGTCGTTGTTGGGTTTTTTTTTTTGTCTCTCTTATATTCACAACAGGTTATAGTATTGCAATTGCTTTTTGATGTGTAGGAAATCGAGGTCTGCTAATAATACGAGATACTTTGATCATCTAGTAATTGATTAGGACCTGAGTATCGAAATGATTTACATATTCTCTTTGCATCCCAGCACATGTTTGTGTGCTTGTTTATTGTCTTACTTCAAAATCATTCACATGTATTTCCATCGGGCAATGTAGGGATTAATTTCCAGCAAATGTTTAATGATCAGCATTGCCATCCCTTACTAAGGTTCTGGAGTTTAAGCAGACGGCAACGGATGACATCGTACTGCATGTTTGTCGATTGAGCATGAGACATAACAATGCATCCAAATTATGTAAGGTTTATGGAAAATTGGCCTTCTTTTTACTGCATTACCAAGTTTGACTATTTGTGCACATGGTGATGTTTACTTCTTTAAAAGTAGCTATGCTAATCGGACTAAACAATTCTTGCTGAAGCACCTATACCTGTACCTATTTTCAGTTAATTTGTTGCAAATCCACCGCCGGAACCTTGCAGTGCAATTCTATACAAACGATGAACGATGGAGGAAACCGGTAGTATTCTGGAAAGCATAAACATCCAATCAACTCTAATGGAATCCACTATCAATTTCATAAAATGCCTTATTTCACAAATATCACAAAAGCGCTGTATCGGTAGTTTTCAATTTTTTTACATGTGAAAGAAATATTATATAAATAGTACCAATACAAGTCCTGGACCATTCACTGGTACTCTACCAATACCCCAAAACTTCAAGGACAGTCCATCTTTCTAGATTCGTTTCGCATCGTGCTGACCCCAGGTTCGATCTCAGGTTTTAGGATTTGTGGCCATCCTCAGTGGTTAGTCAATTTCCTTCAGGTTTTCCTGTTTCGCCAAAGATCCCCTCAAACCAACGAGTTGAACGTCGAGAGTGGTAAGTAAAATTTATTATAACTATTAAACAATCGATGTAGAATATATGAAGTTTAATTCAGGACATCTGCTCCTGACTTCTTTTGTTGAAACTTACGAATAATCTACTTTCTTTTAATCACTTATTCGGTGCAATCAAGAAATAATTACTACTCACATAATCGTCGTTGAATGCGTTGAAGTGCATTTTATTTGGAAGAAATAATTGTAATGGGGAACACTGACCTCTAACCCCAATTAGTGCATTAGTCTAACTTGCATAGTATCAGATTCATAGTAAGTAGTAGTATTGCCTTCGCTTCTATAAAATTGCACATATATCTAATGATGACAAACTTAGATGCAGATAAAGTAAACTACAAAATAAGAAAACAAAACTTAGTATGATTACTGGTTTGACAAATAGGAACTTTTATACTGACTATCCTCGTCTTTATTCGATGGGGGATGAAAATATCCATCGCTCATCTCTCACGAAGAGACTTTTTTTCTGACATGTTACGGTAATGACCAACGACAATCCAGCAAGATGGTGAATCCCAGCAAGGAGAGGTTTTCATATCTTTTTCCAGATTGAAATGTTGATGTATCCAAATTTAAAACTTAAAAAAATTATATTTTTTACTTTCATGCGATATTTGGAGGCTCATTTAAAAAAGGTAGTTTTTAAATAATGATAATTTTTTATACAAATAAAATTAGAAAACAATTTTATGAAGATAAAAATGTTATGAAAATACCGACATAATGAGTTTTTTTTTTCTTTTTTCTTTTTTCTTTTCTATTCTTCAGAATTACGCAGATTGTCAAGAGTCTGTCTGGATGAAGTGGGTAATACGGGATGATAAACTGCAAAAGTTGTAAATTCACAGGAAAGTTTCAACGATACTATGATTCATTATTCTTATCTCTAAAAATTAGCCATCATATCGATAACAACTGGAAATAACAAACTTCTATTATTTATGACATGTCAATTATTTTGATATTTTGTCTCCCCGGGAAAACTTATTTGCCACAGTTTTACTTTCCAATCTATCATATTGGATGCATTCCTTTTTTACTATAGCGAGACACTTGAACATGTTCTTTTAAAACATAGAAAGAGTTGCATACAAATTTGTCAATAAACCTTTAACTTCGTATCTGTGTACCCAACTAGCCTTCATTATGTCAGCAAATCTTCAAGCATCAAGAAATCTATTAGCTTATATTTTGCACTTTTAAAAAATGATTTGACACGCTGAATGTTTTTTGTTTTGTTTTTTTTTAATTTGAAACCGCGGTTTAAATTACACAATCACACAACTTACAAAAGGGGAATCGGATCATTTTAGAAATATAGTTTGCTTCAATGGTCCGAAAACGCCGCAATGACCAGCATCTAAATGTGTGATCTTTGAAGTATTTTATACTATTTTTCAGACAACTGCTCATCAAAAGCAATTATAACCAATTAATCTTTGTCAGATCAGTAAAAGAAGTCGCCATCTGTCTTTCTGTTCGATTATAAACTATACCACAGCGATGTATGTAATCAGCTTTGGGTATTATTTTACAAAATATGTTGATATTAATGTTATTTAGGAATTTTAAAATATTTTATCTCAGCGCTTTTTATTAGTCATTAGGAGAGCATACATTTGAAAAATTACCGGATCAGGGATTTATTACAATGGTAGTACGAATTTGAGAAGAGGTGAGGCTGTCCGTTTCACATAAAATTGCAAAGTTTTTCTGTTTTCCACTGAGGAAAACCCTCCAAACCCCAATGTAATTTCTTATACAGGAAAAATAATGTTCGATTGAACTCCCCAATACCCCTCACGAATACAATATAGTATAAGTCCTTAAAACATGTCTTTCAAATTCTTTCATGGGTTTATATTTACGAAAGTGAGAAATAATATTTCCTTGGAAAAGAGGCATTGACACGTATATCAAGTTCATATCGAAAATTCGGCAGAAAAACTTGGAATTTGAGCTCCATATATACTTTAAGATTGCCATATTGGGTGTGTGCATATAAATGAGGTGAAACATCCACAGGATAATAAATTTGTGATTTCAAGGCCTTGAGTAGTAAACAAACACTGAAAACAAATCATCCCCTGCATTTTTTGTTTCAAACATTTTCTTGGAGTAAGTTACAATCGGGAAATAAATGCTGAACACCACTATTTCACTAATTTGACTTCATTGGTGATGAATTATAGCATAAACACGCATTTAAAAGACGATCAGCCGTAGATTTTATATGAACAAGGATGTACAATGTCAAAAAAAAGATTCTGATATAAACTTTGAATACTTTTCATCAGAGTTTCAGCTCTTTCAAAATCATTATTTCACAAACATATTCCAGAATTTGTCTCTAGACATTAGTGTTACAGAAAGTCTTCTGTACTTGGAATCAAGTATGTCAGCTGTAGAATGGTTATCAAGTTCGAGTTTTTATCATTAAAACTAAAATAGCTAATACAGTTTTTATTAACATTACTTGCCAGATCTATTAATAATATATATAAATTATTTTTTCACCTGGACGTACTTAGACAGAGTAACCTGAAGCCTCGAGGTCTCTGGATCAAAAATAAAAGAAAGTACCCATGCATTTAGGGTAATCAATCACACGTATAATGGTTTTTAAAATGTAGGGTTACACACTTGCTTATATGTGTCCATATGTCTTTTCTTTTGTATTCTAAGTTGTATTATGACCGTATAGATGAATATTTGTAACATATATTGCATGCACATTGAACCGTGATGGCAGATATTTTTGATGAGATTCAAAGAAATATTCTATATCTTAGACAAAGTCGGTATATTAACAAGTTTCCTAAAATAATTTATCGAATAGCATAAACATTACACCAGAACAATAAATCATTCATAACTGCATTCAATCAGAGCAACGAAAATGTTCTAAATAAGTTTATCATCTCACTATTTAATGACACGGAAAACATAGTTAAGTCTAATGACCGTTTTAATTGTCTTTGTCTGCATGATCTTGTTGACACAAGTCAAAACATGTATAAATCATCTCTCGGAGTTCTATTCTAATATCAATCATTTAACTGTGATGGATTGCAATATATAACTTATAAGGAAACAAGCGATAAAAAGTAGATTAGCGGTTTAGATGGAGGTTGTATAATTTATAGAAGAACTTGTGTCCTTAACTGGCTTGTAACTTTAAAAAACTCTTCCGTCGATGTGATTCAGAACAATAGCCGTGCATATAAGCATAAAGTTATCCTTTTGCAGTTTACAACAAAATAAAACATCCTTCTCTTGCAAAAGCAAAATCAAACTTGTATTTAACATTTGTAACTTTATCAAAACTGTATGTAAAGATATGAACACGGACAATGTTTACCTGAAAGCACCTGTATTCATCTTTGAAATGTTGCAAACTCTCTTCCAAAAAGAAATAAGATATTATTCAATTATCAGTATTTAGATGTGACAAGGATGACAAAGGGACCGAAAAGCTCAAACACACGGTTTAGCAATTCCACATAAGAACATGAACAGGACTATAAGTATGTCGAGTCTAGACTCACTATAGACATATATTCGATTTCCTTTTCCATTGATACCTGGAACTCTTATATAAGTCATTTGTTTGTAGATGTGCAGGGTTTGACTGTTTTAATATCTTCAAACTATTCTCTTTTACAAATATTGAGATTTTCAAAATTTCTTGCGAATTAATCCTAGAAGAACATTGTTAAGTAGGAAACCCCACCAGAAATTCAATAAGTCCAGTACTTACCTTATTCACAAAAAAATATATTTTCTTTCACACAGCCAATCTTTCAGTCAGTTATCTCTGTAAATAGCCAGTTCAAATTATATTTTCTGTCGTGTAATGAAACTTTGCAAGTCTTCAGTCGACTAGCTTCTCTGTCTCTACTTTACAACAATGACAACAGTCAACACAAACAGAAACTTTCGAATAAGCTGATGGCTCCGAGTGAGTTCAGGCTTGCTTGTTGACTGCTACGGATGCAGCCTGCCGATTATGTTTTCAGTGATGGGATATCCGTTAATATGAACACAAGAGCGGGCAAGGGGCGTGGATCATCACCAATCAATACACTTACATTCATAATTTCTGTCATGCTACAGGAATGTCATTCAGCAGAGGCGTAGATAAGAAGCTCCTCATGAGGAAGATGATTTTTTATTTTCTATTTTGCGGTCGCAGAATATCGCACCCATAAACAGCAGATGTTTCGGGTGCGCTGTATTGTGTTCACAGTAGTGTTGTTTTTGTTTGTAGCTTTTTGTATTATTTTTTTTGTTTTTTTGTTTCTATGTTTATTGGCTGATTTGTTTTTTTCCGTCAGATTTTAATGGAACTATAAGTTATTGACGATCCCCGTCTATATTAAACTCTGCATGATTCAAGTGAAAATTAATAATCGAGCAAACATGAAGTAATATATACTCGCTTCCAGCAGAGAAAGAAGTAAAAGATTTGAAAAGAATACATTTTTGGTGGTAGGACACTATCTGTGATATATTTTCAATGATTCAGTGCATTTAATACCCGCAAGGCGTATCTGGCATATGACTTTTTTCAACGGTATATTTTCACAATTAAGGATGGAGCGAAGCCGTTCACCCGTCGTATGTCCATTTGCCAATTGTTTTAGGTGATACAGTATTGATATTCCCTGCGAAATTCTTTAATTACACAAAGTTTCTTTGTTGAAGAAGCGCGACTTTTTACAATTAAAAGAAAGAAAGAAACTGTTCATAGTCTTAAAAGTATAGCTGCACCGAAATGGATATGATTTGACCCACAAATCGTCATGTGTCCAAAGGAGAGAAATTACAATCTATGCCGAATCTGACTTTAAGATAGCATTTCCAAGAATTCAACTAGCACTTAATACCTGTCTTACTCTAGGTGTTTCCTTCTGTGTGAAAACGTGTTGCTGTCAGGTTTCAAAAGTCACTCGCACAGAGCGTCCAGGTATACCTTTCCAGCTAAACTTTTTTTCTCGCAATCATTTAAAGGCTTAATGTAAGAAAATGCATGTAGTCTGAAAAAAAAACAATGGTTGTTAGGTTGTAAAAACTCAGGCGAACTTAAGTGAAGAAACACATGCAGTCACAACTCACAATGGACCAAATGCACTTTAAATGACTTTACAGTCAGAAAAAGCATGGTTTAATGTATGACTGGACAAAACAGACATGCATACATCTTCATCAAAGACTTAGATGTTTTAAGAGCATCTCCTTTTCGTATCTGATATTACTTTCACGATGGCGGCCTTTATTTGAATTTCCGTGCACATCCAGGCAGAAGACATTACCGGTGTGTTCATAAAAATAAAAATAAATAAATAAAATAACCCACTACGACATTAAAATTAATTTTGCATCAGACTCCCATTATCTTAACTTTAGTAGGATATATGTGCCTTTTGCGTTTTAATGTTCTCGTGTAGGGATACAGGAACAGTAAAAACAAAAACATAAAAATTAAATTTGAAATCACTACACCAGCACCACTTAGATATATTTTGAAAATCATTAAAATAACACTTAGACTGAGGTGCAATCAGATACAGTGTCGTGTGCTACGATTTGGTTTTGGCTCTTCTCTAAACCAGCCGGGGGGGGGGGGGGGGATTTCGTTCAAAAGTGACATGAAAGACAGATTTATTGCTTCTAGCTGCAGCAAGAAATTATTTTACTGTGGTCTGAATCACTAGCAAGGATGTCACATTATTTTAGATTCCGATTCAGTTGCAGACAATTTTACAGTTGGTGTTAATGTTACTCTCAGCTATTTCAAAATATACGGCAAAGAGCCAAAAATAAAAAACTGTCTTCTGGCAACTGATTTGAAATCTTACAAAAATAAATGCTACAGTTTTTTTAATTAAAAAAACAGCAAACCTGATTGATTTAAGAGTATATATACATGAGCCCTATTATTGTCAAATTTAAATGTTGTTGTTCCTTCTGTAGAAGAATTATAATCTGCTAGTATACAGGTGATGCAGAAGATCCAGAGCTGTAATTGGGGGTGGGGGGAATATAATTTTGCCACCAACGGCTATATAGGTGGTGTTTGGATTCGCTTGACCAACTGGAAGAAATTATCATGCCATGTTATATAAGCAAGCATACTTTGTGCAGTACCTGCGTCCATGCGGGGAACAGTTGGGATGTAATAATTTTACTCAGCCATGATTCGAAATTACGCGTTTGCGGAATACAGTCCTAGACCTTACAGACGCGACCCACATTAGTGCAGTAAATAATTAATACAGTCAACACTGTGACCGACTTTGCGAATCTTAGTTAATACTTTTAACATGGAAGTTAAACAGCTGGTGTATCTGGTTAATCGTTTGTTCTTGCTGTTTTTGATTAGGATGTGTGTAGGCAAGGCTGGCCAGACACATGTTTCATTATTTGGTCATTTGTTTGGTGATCTTTGTTTCGACTACTCTATGGCTGAACCTTACCTCTTCGGTTATGAAAATGTAGGAACATGGCTGACATAAGAATAACCCAGGAAACGAACATTATCCATGTCGTGGTCGAAATTTCGCTATTAAATACACGATTATATATATATATATATATATATATATATATATATATATATATATATATATATATATAATGTAAGAATTCAATATTCAGAGTTTAGATTATATGAAATTAATTTATGAATAATGACAATAACGTTATTTTCTGTTTTTAGTGTAACAAATGTTTTGTCACAAGTGAACAAGAATATAATAAGCTTACCACATCTTAATCAGTAGAAACTTGTTTGGACAGACCGCCAAACCGCAACCCTAGTCATAAAATTGATATATGCCAGGCAAGGCGCTCAGATATCTGTTTTTGACTATCAGTATAAATAATATCAAATGTGGGAATTTGCTATATGTGACTCTACTGCTGAACATTGACATTTCGCATAACTGGTTTATGGTGGTTCATATCTTGCAGATGTCTACTATTTGACACATATCGAAGAAAGTGGCTATCTTGGAAAAGGTCTCAAGATTTCCAGTTTAATACAGCCATGAATCACGCACATACAACATACCTCATTTGAAAGCTTATTTTCAGCTATCTATTTTTGTAGAATTCAGAAGTGATCAGGTTGCCGTAAAAATGAGGTATACATTCTTATCGGCAACAAATATAGAATGTGAGCGTCACACAACATGAACCTGTTACTTAATGTACACCATATTCATTTCCAATGTACATGTGAGTTAACTGATATCACTTCACATTGGGGTCTGTATCATACAAATTGCAAATTTGGATGCTAAGATCATTCTATAGACTATTGGATGTAAAATCGTCGTTAATAATCAACGATATTGTTCCCGAGAAGAAAAAAAAATTAAAATTCATAGTTAATTAAGCAGAGCGGACATTAAATGTTCAGCCTCGTTGAACTTTTCGTGACATAATGATGGGGTGGCAGCAAAACAATGTCGTGTACAATTTGATACTTATATATGCTATAGTAATATCAAAGACATGTATTAAATCCCACTACAAAACTCTTATGATACTTTTGTCTCTTCTGCATTGGCAAAAACAGTCCGTTTCATTATCGACTGAAGAAACGCAAGCCTTTGTTTTTCTTTATATTGTTATGTATGATATTTATATAATATTATAGATATTTTAGGAAATTATAAATGTTTCTTGACTTTAATATTTGCTTAAATCGTAATATTGTTTATCAGGAAAAATATGTTTAACTAGTGTCCTTGAATTAGGTTGTTTACTTCAGATTTGAGCTAAAGGATATTTTTGATAAACAAAATGTTTTCTCAATTTAAGGTCAAGGTTGATTTTGTTTACAGATAAAACTGGAATATCCTTAGAGTTGTGTGTAAAAAGTCATGTCCATACAAGTAAAATTCCATTAAGATGACACATATTCTAGTACATTCTGTCATGTGACCAATCTTTATATATACCATGTTTAGTGGACAGTTTTGGAGTTCCGACATTACTATCAGTCTTGTAAAAAGCTATTACAGTTGTGGAAAGTCATTCCAAATTCTAAGAGAGGAATTATTTAAAATATTCATTGGATTATAACAGTGCTCATAAACTTTTAGATTTTGGATTTTTAATTGATGATTTTGGAATTTATCTGAACTTATTCAGAGATATTTTGCAGTACTTCATTTTGACATCAGCACATTAAAGACTACTAGTACATCAGGACTTTCGGAACATTCTATATTAGGACTTGTGATAAGAACACTAATTCTTATTGGATTATTTGGATTTTAATACACATTACTGTAAGTGTCTTTTTGATTTTTCATTTTAATTATCTAGAAATAAATTACTTGTTGATTTTTACATGATTTGTTGGTTTCACTTTCTTTCTGTTACATTTTTTTTAGACCATAGAGTTGTAACAATATGTTTTACTACCTGTACAACAATACATATTTTATATCTTACCTCAAGCATGCAATTACCAAATTACATGACTTTGCATAAATATGCTCCTGATTAATTAAGCTAAATGCAAAGGTTAACAACAAGATAAACTTCGTAAAAAATGTGATACCTATGTTTAACCTATCTTCCTCAGGCGAGACAAAAGGCATATACCAAGTCATTTTAATACATTTATGGAATATCAAATTAGATTTGCTCATGTGACACCAAAGAAGGTTACTTGTTCATGCGTAATATCGATCATAGCTTCACTGTATTGCACTAAATAGAGCATTGTTTATACTTGTTTCCATGGCAACACCTGACCAAGACAGAATACGAAAACATGCATTTTCTACAAGTAGAGACCATAGGCTTTACATAGATGTACAATACAGATTTGTGACTGATGGGTGCATTCAATTTGAGACAACGTGGTCCTTGCCGCTCACCTAATCAGCCTTTGTACAAGATTCAACATGCATGAAAAGAAGTATATTACATTGCTGGCGGTAACACATTTGGACACACCATGCTTAAAGAACTTAACCATAAGTAATTATTGACAAAACATAATATATCTATTTTGATGAATGGCAATAATAGATGCTTAAGCCACGATGTTTTATTAACGCGAAAAGAAATACAAAAGACATACAGATTTCTATAATGTGTGATTGGCATACCCCTATTTTGGGACTGACCTGGCGACAAATACACGTATCTATTACACAGTAATATGATCATGCTCCACTTTATCATTTGTAGGCAAGGAAAATATTGTATTCGAGTGACCATTTCATATTCAATAGAGGTTGATATATGATATTTTAGCCACTCGAAAGAAATATTTTTGCTTGCGGTAAAAAGAGCTTTTTTTCCGAAAAAATAATAATTTGAAGCGCGTAAAATTTGAATAGAATTAAAAATATTATGTTAATTGATTCGCGTCATTTTGTTGGCGAATTATTAATATTATTAGTGTTGTTGTTGTTGTTGTTGTTATTATTATTATTATTATTATTAATTTAATTTAATTTTGTGTTCAACTGTAATACAAATGATGATGTGTGAGAAACAGTGAAATTATTTTCCGGGATTTTCAGACAGTTTATCTTACAAAACTTAAAGATGTAAGGTCATTATGAACAAGCTATAAAATAGTGGTATTTAACGTGTCTGGATATTGGTGTAGGATTATTAAAAATGTTATAATGACTGTAAGAATTGTTCTTTGTTTTCTTCTTCTTTTAATCCGAGAAACTGGTGTCCGTCAAAGTTTAAGCAGTGGTTGCTCTTTATGTTTTTTGGCCATTGGTTTCAATTTTCTCGCAGGAAATTGTCTCTTCAACGAATACAATTTTATTTTGCCACAAGCAATACATTCCCGTCGTGAAAGGAATTGCTTTGTTGGTTGTAAAGGAAAATCTTTTAATTGTATGGTTGGCATTTCTATTGCGAATAATTTATATAAAAAAATAGAAAAACCTCAGATGCGACGCGAATAGAAACACATAAAACAAAAGTAGCTTGTGCGGTACATTGCTTGTACTTCTTGAGAAAGGTACTTGAATCAACACGATGGAATCTAGAAGGCAATCTGTTTCACAGTTGTCTATAGAAAGTTAAATTTTATGTAATTTAGCAGATCTTTAGAGTGATAGTGTAAATAGTATTATATAGTGGTGTAAATAGTATGTATGTATGTGTGTATGTATGTATGTATGTATGTATGTATGTATGTATGTATGTATGTATGTATGTATGTATGTATGTGTGTGTGTGTTTGTGTGTGTGTATGTGTGTAAGTATGTGTGTGTGTATGTATGTGTGTATGTATGTATGTATGTATGTATGTATGTATGTATGTATGTATGTATGTATGTATGTATGTATGTATGTATGTATGTATGTATGTATGTATGTATGTATACGTGGTTTAACGGACTATCGGCAAAAAATCCTGGCCATATAGTGCCGAGTAAGTCAAGGTATCCCCCAAAAAGGTATACAAAACAAAGATAAAGGTAAAGAGGAGTAACATCCTTAAAGTACGAAGTCAAATGTTTCCTATAAAGAGCACTGTTTGAAAAAATCAAAGACTTTCTGAACAAGAACATTATCACGGGACGCATCCCAGGACAAAAGGTAATCATTCACTCTGACGCAGAAATCAATGCTGCTATAGATAACTTTAATAGATTTATAGACCTTTCCATCGAGGCCCTTTTCGATCTGTTGCTAAGTAAAAGGTTTTTTAGAACAGCAGCAGACCGAAAGCATACCCCACATAATTTTCAAGGTACCCAAACCGACAGTACAACATTTGTCAACATAGCTTAAAATGAAGCTCTGGGAGTAGTAGGGGGGGGGGTAAATAGCCCGGGGGGGTCGACACTATAGACCCAAACGGGATTTTAACATAGCGGGGGGCACTATAGACCCAAATGGGAGTTTAACATAGCGGGGGCACTAAAGACCCAAACGGGAGTTTAACATAGCGGGGGGGCACTACAGACCCAAACGGGAAAAAGAACGGGAAAAAAATAGAGAGAGAGAGAAGTATGGCAATCATTGGAAAATTAATCTTTTCTTGAAAAATGGGTGACCCTGAAAAGGGCTGTTGGAGGAGGATTACTTTTTCCTCCAACATTGAGTAAACAAGCCTAGGAAGGTGGTGTGAGATTTTTTCTTCTTCTGGAGTGGTGGTGGTGGATTGGGTAGCCAGTCGGGATGTTCCATAGGTCTGAACTTATCCTGGATTTTCATCCAGTTTAAATTCAGGCGTTGAAATTCCTTTTCTTTCCTGGCCTGCTCCTTCTTTGATCTTTCTAGAGCCCACAAGATCTTAATGTGGGCTACTTCTTGCTCTAAAACTTTCTTTAATAATAATTTTGTCGTGTGAAGATTTATCTCTTCACGCCTGACGCTACTGGCGGGTGGATAGATCCAACAATCTTCCTTCACTTGGTGTAGGAAGTATTCCACCCCATCCAGTAAGTCGAGGGCTAATTTGATAAAACCCACATGACAAGGAGCCGAAGAAGTCTTTAAGGATTCCTCCACCAAGACATCCTTCACCAGCCTCCTCGCTGAAGTGAGAGCCGCTAGTTGGCTGGTGACGTATGGCTTGGTGGCAGGATATCTCCACCAACACTCCATCCTTTCCATCAAGGACTCCACACCCACCATGACATCTCAGGCTTCCTGCAATATTTCAATGCTATTCATTCTTCAGTTGAAGTGTGAATGGCGCAACTGCGGAAGGCACCGCTTTATATGCTAGAAGCGCGGACGTAAGAAAAACATCCCTTTTTTCCAAAACAAAATTTTTTTATCAAACAAAAAAAAAAAAAAACACACAGACCCAGTGCGCGGACCTAAAAGAAAGTATTTTTGATAAACTTTTTATACATACATACAAACACACCATTCTTTTTTTTTTATTTTTTCTTTAATTTTTTATCAAACACACTCTATACAAACACACTCTATACAAGCACATACCAGGGAATGTGACTAATTTTGTTTTTGGAATGGGGAAAAAACAAACACACTCTATACAAACACACACACATACACACACCTATATATATATGGCAATGATATGAAAATTAATCTTTTCTTGATTAATGGGTGGCCCTGAAAAGGGCCGTTTGGTTTTTTGGGAGTTCATCTAGAGGTGCGGGCACCTCCCTGGTTTAGCCCGACAAGCGGGACAGCTTCCCCTCCATGTAGCTGCACTCATGCAGCGCTTGGTGATTTTCAAAACAAATGGAGGATGGGTTACTTCAGATTCCCAATTTTCCTCCTTCTCCTCCTCCATCATCAGGTGGGGTCTGATGGGCTCCTTCTTCTCCCTCTCCAGAGGAGTGAGTGGAGGTGAAGAAGAATGCTGTAAGTCTTTATACCATTGTCTCAACACCTTTTCTTCCGAGATCTGAGACCAGGCGTCCTCCATATATTCGTCCATTTTTTCTTCGGCCGTCAGCATCAAACATTTGTCGTGTTGTTTCTGACTGAGATGATCAATTTGACATCCATGACAATCTTTCCTAGACAGTTCTGTAATTTTGGAACCCATTGTCGTAGCAAAACAAGAGACTAAATGTTGTTCGTGTTCTGGCCATCTTGATGGCATACATGGAATAAATCCAGCAAACTTTGGAAAAGGATTGTTTCTTCTTCTTTTTTAGGCTCTGAATGAATGACTTCGTCATCATCATCATCCGTGGTAGTTTGTGACTGTTGTACTTCACAAAATCCCTCGTCTATCTCCATAGGTTCTTCTTCTTCTACGTGTGGCATCTTTTTTCTTTTTTTCTAATAGTCTAGAATCACTTCTCTCAAACTGTTGATTTCTAGAGTGTTATCAAATTCTACATACAAGACGACGTTCACCGTGTCGGGTAGAGGATCTTTAAACTGAAGTTCCACACGAAGTGGGCCTGATTTAATAGGGTGGAAATGTCCTTCGTCGCTGCCTTGGTCAGGAGTGAAATAAAATCCCCACAAGGCATACCCTCCTGCATAATCGTCGTACGAAATGCCGTGGCTGGTGTTGGTACCTAACTGTCCTGTGGCTTCAAACAGGCTCAGGTAAGATCGCAAGTAATTTCTCTCGATAAACTTAGGTTCAAAAGGCCTGGTACACAAGGTCTTGCCGTCTCGACTGACTTCTATCTTGGAGACGTTGTAGTGTTTAAACTCGAACGGATTCTGATTGTGGACTCCGTTGAGGGCTGCATTACTGACGATGCCAATCAGCAAACGTTTGGGGAGCTGTCCTTGGAAGACGTGATCTTCGACTTTGGATCGGAGTCCAGCGGCAATGGTAAAGGTTTTCACTTCCACTCGTCGCACAGGATACTTGGCAGTGGTTCTGCTCAACGTTTGACTGATGTCGTTGGCTACTTTTGGTAAGACTTCCACACGTCGCACGTAAAGTTTGGCTTCTTGGATGATGGTTTTCCACTCGTTGTTTTCGGCCATCAAATGGAAAGCGGCACTACTGCGATTCAGTCTCAGGCGTACATCTACTCCGTTCAACAAATACTTGTCTTGCAACCACATGTCCAAATGCAAACGATCCATCAGTTCTAAACTGCGTCTGATTTTCTTTCGACGGTGGTTAAATCCCACATTGTGTAGGACTGCTGGAATTATATCTTTAGTACCATTATTGCCATCCTCAGTAGACTTCGCCGCTACTGGCAGGTCTGTGATGTTGAACTTTTCCGAGGTGTCAGGTTTCCAGACCACCGAAGCATCCAGATGAGTGTTCTTGGCTTCTTTTCCGTACGTCAAGAGATTTTCCAAATAAGCACGGTAAGGGTAAGTATCCAAACTGCTGCTGACCAGTTTGTTATTCAAGTACAAATCTATTCCGCTGAACAAGGAATGCATGAAATTATTGACGGGTGCCACTCGGTCACCGTCCCCAGGAAGGGTGTTGTCCGCCGTTTTCTTCACTTGAAGTTTCAGGTACAAGTAACTGTTATTCAGATCGATGTAATCTTCGGTTTGTCCTTTGATTTCAAATTCGATAGGATCTGAATCCGTCAAAGACGATACAGGATGAAATTCCACCCATTGGGATTCTTGCATCGTCATCATGGTGGGAGGCATGGTAAACATATCCAGTTCTGACTTGGTACATTCGCAAGAATCTCGGTGCATCATTTTCAAAGGTTTTAATAATCAAACACGTCTAATTCTCTGACGGTTCTTCTTCTTTTCTCATTCTTTTTTGGAACACCACCGTGTGTTTTATGAACTCTGAAGGGATTTCGACGTCGTCTCTTTCTACCTTGTCCTTGCTGTGAAGTGGAGGAAGAAGAAATGCCAGGGCCAGAAGCGTGAAGCGCATTTATAGGACTCTCTCGGAGACCCAAAAGATCTTTGCCAGTGTTCATCAACACATTTTTGCCTGCTCTCATAAAGGCTTCTTTGGGATTTTGTTTGTCGATGAAGACATTTTGCAACAATTCTTTTCCTTGTGTCAAAGCGGCATCTTTTAAGGCGTGGAATCCTCGAGTCACCATCGGTTTTAAATTAGGGGCTACCGTCCGAAAAGCCGATCTTAACATATCTCCTAAACCACGTCCTCGTTGTCGAGCCACTCCTCGGTACACTGGATACATTTGTTTTACAATGCGTTAGAGAACCTTTTTCGAAAATGTAGTTTCACCGTGACATTTCCTTTGTCAATGAATGGCACACTTTGTCCCAAATCTCCTTTTATACTAATGTTGACACTGTCAAAATACGATTTACTGACTGGAAGATAATGAGGGTGTACAAATTCACAGTGAACATGAGACGTGTTTCCACCTTCTTCGTACGCACCAGCAGCAGAATCCACTTTGAAAGGAAGGACTCTCAGTAAGGGCGCAGCTGTGTGTCCCACCACGTTGTATTCCACCACATCGGAGTACACAAACATTAAATTTAAATCTTCGTTCAATTCGATAGGGGTTTTAAAAGCATCTCCGAATTCTATGTTACTTTTGATTTTTCGAACAGGATACAATTTATTTCCACCCAAAATAGCATACAATCCAGGAGAAAAAATGATGGTTAAGGGTATTTTCTCCTCCACGGGTAAGCCTTTGTCTTTCTCGCCAATGAGTTCCCCCCTCTCTTTGAAAAATTGCAAGATGAAACGGCGTGACACAGCATGGTAAGCAATTCGTACAAATTTATCGGCTTTCTTTAAGGCTGGGCCAAATTGGAGTCCAAACTTGGTTGAAATCGTCTCCACCAAATGTTCAGCACTAAAATAATACCCCGTAGGAATTCTCATGGTATACTGCGACAAGACAGGAGATTTCAGATCTACTACCCTTTTTTTTGACTCGTAAAATAGAGAATCATTTTTTTCCAACTCATCTTGCATTTTGGGGTTCAAGATTTCCACGACGAAAGTGTTTTGACTTTCGTCGATGTTTTGAATTTGCGTAGGATGAATGATTTCTACCAAAGCCACTTCCCAATGAGCTTCGTGATCCAACTGGATGGCCTGAGGTAATTTGGCCGTGAAACAACATAAGACATTGTTGGGAAACACCTCCATGGAACTGTCACTGGGTAAAGTTAAATAAAATTGGTCATTCATAGTAGGTCCAAAGTGGTTTTGGTCTCCGAGGAGTCACTCGAGTTCAAAGGATGTTCAAAGGGTTCCAAAAGAGGAGTGGTATTGTGGTGACTGGAAGAAGAAGGTGGACTGGTGTTGGTCGTACTACCGCGGTTGCTGTGGCTGCTGTTGTCCGTCGTCGTCGTAAATTTCAAAGAGGGACTGGGTAAAAGATAACCGATGCAACTGCTGAGTAAAATGGTCCACAAATGTTTGTCTCCTTGTTGCAAACTCAAATTGGCAATGGCTGCTCCGATGACACAATACACCACAAAAATTTGGCAGAAAAAGACGATTTGATTTTTAGGCACACGTTCTCCGCACCACACCCAGAGCGGTTGTTTTTGTAATTCTTGAAGAGAAGAACTCTGCGAAGGAGTCGAGGTCGTGGTTGTGTTGAATGGCATGTTAGGTTACTGCTTCTTCTTCTTTTTATAGTCGACGACTTGAGAAGCAGCAATCCAAGAATCAAAACTAGGAGGATATCCTTTCCAACGTACTTTGACTTCTTCTACTCGACGTTTGCCTACTTTGCGTGTTCTTTGTTCGAGAATGCTTTCGATGTCGTACAAGGCGTCTTCTTTTTTGGTCACTCGTTGTAACTCAGGCAAGTAAAATGTTCCTTTGAGCACTTCACCGTGCATGTCTTCCAATTTATAGACGGGAGGATGGCGTCCACGCACGGGTGTAGTGACACGAAACAATTCGGTGGTCCAGTTGGGTAAATAACCTTTGTCAAAAGTGCGTTTGGTTTTTCCGATGCGAACCCAATCTCCCGTCTTCAACTCCAGCAAGGTTTTTTTCTGAGGTGGTCGTCTGCTCCTCTGGGGTGTACCAAACAATTTATCAAACACGGTCACTTCGTTTTCAGGGCTGACCTCTTCGGGGGCACATCCAATGCTTCGATGGTACGATTGATTGTACGCTTTGACCAAACGGGGTAACACGTCGATGTACTTGAGAGTATGTTGATGTGTAAAATATTTCCACATGCGTTCTTTCAAAGTTCTTTGAAAACGTTCCACGATACTGGCTTTGGTTTCAGGATTTTCGGTGGTAAAAAATGAATCTGTCTTTGTTTCAATTCTTCTTGAAAAGCTTGATTTAGAAATTCGGTGCCTTTGTCAGTTTGCCATCGTAAAGGGTGACGACCACTTTGTTTCAAGACCAATTTTAAGGTACGTACCAATTGGGTACTGCTTTTAGATGTCAAAGGCACGACCCAAGCAAATTTGGAAAACACGTTAATGACACAAAACAAATATTTGTGACCACGATTGTAGGCTGCCAAATGAGAAACGTCGGCTAAATCGGCTAGCCATTGATGATCGATGTCTTCCACTTGGGTTGGACTTCTAGAAAATTTGCGTCGAATGGGTTTGTGTAACGTGTACGTCGATTGTTCTTGTAACCATCGTCGTACTTCTGGCAAACGTACACTTTTCAATTTACTTTTGGCAGCTCGATACAATTTTTGAACTCCTCCGTAACCAGCAGCATGGCCAGGATTGTAATAAATGGTGGCTAAAAGTTTCTCCATGGTTTGATTCCTCAATAAGTCAACCAAGTACCAATGCTCTTTTCTTCGTGGGGTATCTTTTTGGAATGCAATGCTTTACGTGTCCGACGAGCCACTGGTGTAAAGGAGGATGTTTGAACAGGGGTCATCGGTTCTGTTTTGACTTCTGTCTTCACTTCTTCCTTTCTCACTTTTGATGGCAATGGGGTAGACATCATCTTTTTTATCCAACCCGGTGTGGCTAACTTTCATATTTTTTTAAGAGGTGGAGTTTGTAACTCTTCTTCTTCTTCTTCTTTCACGGTCATCCCTGTGGCGGTGTCTGTTTTAGTGGTGGTGGTGGTAACTTTAGGTTCGCTTTTCATCAGAGTTTTGAAATCTCTCAGAGTGGGTGGAGCTGTTTCGTTTACAGCTTTTTGGTGAAAGAGTTGCAGACGTTGTAAAAGTTGACCGTACCGTTGCGATTTTTCTGTTTCTGACAAATCGCTTCGTTCCATCAGCGTTTGTAATTCTTGTTGTAACTGTGACATCTCGTTGAGATTAGGATTGGGTGGTAAATGAGGTATCCGTTGTTCGTTCCAACGATGAAATTCCATCCATCGTTTGTAAGGTACTAAAGTCAGTTTTCGTCCTTCCATTTCATCCAAAGGTACAAAAATGTGTGGTCTTTCCAGAGAAGGGTGTCCTTTTTATCTTCTTTTTTTTGTTATCGCATGACACCTCCTAAAAGTGGCCCAGCAATTGTTCCTAACAAAGGAGCCGCTATTTTTAACAACGGTCCTATCAGCATAGGTAGAAATCCTCCTCGTTGCACCAACATTTTTTCTTTTGCTGGAGAGGTATTTTCTTTTTCACCATTTGACGAAGAACGTTCCGATGTTTACCTAATTTTTGTTTCTGTATCTTGGACAAAGGTACCGTTCCTTTCAAGACGTTCAAACAACATTCACACACAGTATCGATGATTTCTTTGGGGGCTGTTTGAATGAGTTGTTTTCGCATGGGAGGATTGGATTTGGTCAGGACAGACAAGACGTCCCAATGTTTCGCCAGACGAGGTGGAAGTCCTTTTTTGCTTTTCTTCTTTTTTTGGTGGTGGTGGTGGTGTGCACGTTTGGGAGCCATCTTAGAGGTGAGGAGTAAGTCTGAAGTCTCTGGCAGGTCACCCTTCAATTTTATACTGGAACACGTCTCCACTGATTGTCTGCACGACGTACCATCTTCATGACAGGCCTCACTCGACGTTGAGATGTTTTCAATGGACTAAATCGTCTCAATTCGTCTTTGGATAAATCCACTAAACTTTGTAACACGCCGGTTCTTTCTTGGACTTTGGTTTTAGGGGACGGTACTTTGTTCGCGGCCGCTGCAATGGCTAGATCAGCCGAAGTCGAGGGTCCCGACGTGGTGGCTTTCGAAATGGGTTTCCATTTTTGCATCAAATTAGGAAACACTTGTCTTAAGTCCGGTTTGGCAGGCATCATCATCATGAAGGGTGGTGAAAAAGACGAAGAAGTGGACGCAAAAGGAGTGTGACTGAAGGGGACGTGTAAATGACAGGACCTCCTTCTTGGCACCAATGGTGAAACAATTGGGCACGAAATCTCAAATAGTCGGGAGTGGTCGGTTTTAAGTCGATGAGTAAATACGCATAAGGTGTTTGAGTGGCATCGTCGTACGCATAATTCAACCAAGGAGTGCCTAACCGTTTGGCTAACACTTGCACTTGAGATTTGTCTCTGGGGCTTTTAAACAAGACCACGTAATGAGCGTTGAGACTGATGGTACGATGGGCTTTACTTTGTTGAAATAAATTTTGAGTAATGTAAATGATGCTGGCATTTTGATGCTGTCCTTTTCGTGTAAACCAAAGTTTAATTTCTTCTTCGTCTTCTCCTAACATGTCGTCAAAGATGACCAGATGTGTTTGACTCACGTCAGACACGATCCCATCGTCTTCGCGAGGGATGCCTTCTACAAACGAAATGACTTCTCCTTGACTTTCTTTCAATAAAGTGTAAGACGATTGCCACTCTTTGTAACACCACACGATACGTTGAGGTGGACGATCGAACAAATGAGATTTGTGTTCGATCAAACGTTTGACAAATTCGGTTTTGCCTGAACCACTCGGTCCAGCAATCAACATGTTAAAGGGATGGCGCTGATACAAAGCGTCCCAACTGGGACGATCTAACTTTTCGTCAATCACTTTGACCACAGAGGAAGTAGAAGAGGCAGAGGCAGAAGAAGATGTAGCCATGACTGAGGTAGGAAGATTTTTGAGAAGAAGACAAAAGATCCAAGACATTTTATACGTTTCATACACGTTTATTTTTTTATTTTTTTTGTAAAAACAAACAAACAAACATAAACATATTTTACAAGTCATGAAGGACAAAAATGCAAACGGTAAAAATGGTGAGGTACAAGATTAAGGCTACCACTAAAAGAATTAAAGTTCTGTACAAACAAGTCAATGTACAACAAGAACAAAACACTGTCCTAGGAATGGAAGGCCCAGGCACTGGTGGTAGTATTCTTCTGGTCGTCTTTGTTTTGGAAAAATGAAATGTCTCTGACGGTAAGGAGGGGGTGTGTTCTTGTGGTGTTTCCATGTGGACGACAACGACGATGTGGTCTTTCTCTGCTGTGTCAGGTTCTTCTTCCAGGATTGTTTCTAAGGTCATTTTTGACTTAGGTTCCCATTTCACTTTTGGACACTTAGTGGTGACGTGCCAGATCTTTGGCAAATTAAGCCACTTCTTGTAGCCAAGCATCGAAACCCATTTTTCTCCAGTCACGTACATCTTTACAATCGGTAAGTTGTTGGTGTAACTCACTTGCAATACACACTTCTTGAAATGTGTCAAAGGTAGATAAAGTTTGACTAATGTCTTCTTCACACGGACGTACCCCACTTGTCTTCATTACCACTCTCAACAGTTTGAGTACAATTTGTCTTTCATGTACAGATAAAGCATGAATGGTCATGTTTTTTTTTTTTTGTTGATGGTTCATCAAAATAGTCCAAAACAACCACGGGTCCTCCAAAATAATCCAAGACAAACACTGATCCTCAAAAATACTCCACAACGAATGTCCTGGAAAACGAAATCCAAGAAAGGTAGTCACTAAGATACACACTGCATAGCGTCCAAAATTCAATGGAAACAGTTCTTGTATCAAGTCTTTATAATCCTCTAAGGTCTGAACACGATCGTTGACTTCCTTCCACGAAATACGTTTCACAAGTGAAGACCACAGTCCTGATATGGTGAGACTTTATAGGGTGAGATTCCTAAGGTGGGTATCTTTGGTGGTGGGTTTTTATATCCAGGTTCCCAAGGTTGGTATCTTTTGTGAAAGTTTTCTCCAAGGTGCCAGCGATAGAATCTTCCCAGAATCAGTCTTCTCATACTTTGGAAGAAAGCATAGTTTACAGATCGAGGAATGACTCTGAGTTTGCGTTTCACTTGGATCTTGACAAACTCTCGGTAAATGCGTTCTCGCACCTCCAAAGGCAAACCACGAATGTACTCTGGTAAAGTTTCCGACTTGGAAAGAAGTAACTCTCTTTTGTGTTCTTCACGATAGCGGTGATAGTTTCTCTCCAGAATCAGGCTTCTGATACGGTGGAAGTAGCAATAGTTTAAAAATCGAGGAATGACTTTGAGTTTGCGTTTCACTTGGATCTGGACCAACTATTTGTAAATGCGTACTCGCAGCTTCGAAGGCAAGTCACGAATGCAATCTTCTAAACTAGTCTTCTTGGTGACAAAATACTCACACTTTAGCCAAATGGAATCGGTGGGTAAAGGATATCTAAGATGATCAGTGAGAAGAACCGTATTACACGTCAGTCGACGTAAAGACGTTTCGTCTTGAGGTGACACTTCTGGTAAAAGTTTTTGGTATTCTTGTCTGTTGGTCACATTTTTTTCCTTCACTTCGTTCCATCGAATTATATGGATCACTGCCACATTGTAGGTGGTGCCCTCCAAACTCTTAAAGTGGTCTTCTAGTCCTTCATGAATGTCTGACCATTTGAATATCTTGGTACTAATCAGTATTTTTATAACATTCAGATACCAATGGTTAAAACATGTATGTCGTAAAAAATGTAACTGTTCTTTACGTTTCACTTGTATCTGAATCCATTCTCTGTAAATGTGTTCTCGCAGCTCCAAAGGTAAACCACGAATGTACCATTGTAAAGTATCCTCCGACATGTTACCTCTTCTTTGTAGGTATGACATCTGGCTCATCGTACCCGTACTCTTCTAAGGCCACTAAAGGTAAGAACTGACAGTGCGCCATCTGGCATGTTCAATGTAAGCTGAGTCGGTAGACTCCCATTGGTGAAGTCTCACACCGCAACTGAAACACTGAACTTTATCTCCTTCTCCCAAGTAAATAAATCCAGATCTGGCTAAAGCTTTGTCAGTAGTTGATTGTAGTAGATATTTAGGCCACTTGTCTTGGAACGTCTGGAGTCAAACTTGGAATAGCCAGGCAAAGCCATAGGTATCGTCAATTCTTTATGACATTCACAGGTACGTTTAGCATTCTTCCCAATAAAGTAGAAAGGTCGTCCTGCATCTCTAGATGGACGGTGAGGCACACGTACAGCATCGACGATGTCCAAGCGTACGGCATCCGTCTGATCGTGTGAATCCCTGCTGTCAACGCTTACGGAATCCGTCTCGTCGCATGGCACTGCATCGCACTCCAAGTCGTGATGGTACTTTGAGTTCACACTAGATTTCTCCCTTGGTTGGTGGGTGGCATGAGTATTCTTATTCATCTTTGGTGGGAGGATGACAAAATTACTCATCTTTTTTTTTCTTCTTTCTTGAATGGTTAGGCTTGGAAGGGGTTCCTTTTTTATACCTGTCGACTGTACCATCCGCAAAGTACTGTAATGTAATCGATGGAAACGCCAAAGAAAGGTAAGCACAGTTTGGACCCCATCTGACATGTTCCAGGATAGCTGAATTTTTAGGGTCCATGCGAATGGTTACACCACAACTGAAACATTTCACTTTGTTTCCCTCTCCAAAGTAGACAAATCCTGCTCTGGCTAAAGAGTTGGAAGTAGGTAATCCATTCCATTTAGGCCATTTTTTGAACGTGTTCAAGCGACTGGCACAATCACAATAGTCAGGCAAGGCCACGGGAAATTTGTATTCTTTCAACTTGAGGTCTGTAGTGGGTTCATCACACAGTGTTGTTGAAGTCATCGTGAATCTTGGTATTGTCTTTCTGTTCAAGGGGTCCCTTTTTTATACTGCAGATTGGCGTGTCCGTAAGGCAAAGTGGTGTGGTCTGAAAGTCTCACTCGTTTCTGGTACACAATTCGGTACACTTTTTGTAAAGGACGAGTGACAATTTGGTGGTTAGGTAACCGTACGATCTTGTGAGGTTCTAACGTGTGCACTCGAAAGTCTTCCACTTGTCCAGACAGCAAAGCATTTTTCAAAACCTCAAAGTTAACCACTTGGCTGGTTCGATAGTTGAGGGTTATTCCTTTGACTTTGCATTGGGTGTGAAATTGTCCTTGTGGGTCTCGATATCGGTAACCGTAATTTTTAGGGCCACCGCTGGCAAAACTCAGGATGGTGTCTTGAGGGTGCTCGTCTGTCCAGGCTCCTAAACGATCTCCTTGAATGGTAGGGTGTGGGCAACCGGGTCGATGGATGTACATGCAACTGTCGGTGTCAAAGTACAGGACACAATCTCCCAAGACTTCTAAAGCTTCGTCGTACAACTTCAAACGAGCATGGGCTGTCACGTAGGCGGCAATGACTACGTTGGTAAACTTGTCAGGTTTTACAAACTTGGGTTCTTCATCGAAATTGACTAAGATCAAATCATCACGGACGATTTCGACGTGTTTGACTAGTACACTTTTGTCGTCCACCAGTTGAAAGTAGCGATAAGGATCGGTCACGTATTCCGTCTTGGTTAAGATGGGTCGTTTGGCCATTTTTCCCCACAAGCAATTGAGCATGACTTTGGCAAACGATCTTTTTCCTTCGTTCTTTTCCACGTCTTCCAAAGTGATGCCTTCGACGTCACGGTACTCTTCTTTGAATCGAACTTGGTCTTCGGGTGTCTGACACCACGAGGGATAGCCGCTGGCTTCTTGTTTCAGTTTTAAAAATTGGTTGACGTACCCCGAGAAAATGCCTGGATGAATCGTGGCGTCGTCCTTTTGGTATTGTGCGGTAGTTGGAAAGTGCCAGATTTCGTACACTTTCAACAAACGGTATCCTCGATCCAGAGCTCGAAACAATTCGGCACTGACCCACGTTCCTGTCAAAGAGCGTTCTTCCTCCGTGTGGTGACAGGGGTGATCTTGGTTGCATGTTTCGGCACACGTACGGCATAAAGGAAACATTAGTTTTCCTTGGCAATGTTGAGGTAAGATGTGGTGGTACAAGTTGGTCGGGGGTAAGACTTTACATTTGATCAATCCTTCGTATTGACGAATGTGTTTCACGTCGTTGTGTTCTGTCAAGATTTCAGGGTGTCCGGTTGGAAAACGAGCATATTTACACACCCAAGGATACAAAGAACACACGTCGATGTATTTGATTTCTTCTCCTTTGGATTCGTCTACGTCGTACAGCAAGCGAGTGGCATTGGTTCGTCCTCCAAATAAACTGTGGCGTGGATCCAAAGGTTCGATGGTGGTCACGTCGTAACTTTCGATGATGTTCTTAAATTCAGGATCGGTTTTCAAACGGCGATCGTACTCGTGCTCCCACATTTCTACCACTTGGTATCCTTGACTTTCTAACTGGAGTCGTCGTTGGTAAGTGCGTTCGTGCAACTGTTCCATGGTAGAGTCTGAATAAGGACTTTTCAGGTCTCGGTCAGGAAAACAGGTAGGGCATCCGTGAAACAAGCAACAAAAACTGTCCATCGTATCCCGAGAAATTGTGAGCTATGACGGTCGCATAGCGATGACAGTCTAAGTAACGTTGAATGTCCTCTTCGCTCCAAGTGTCGTCCAAGTGTCGTCGGTAGGGTCTAAAATTCATTCAGCAAACTCGGACAAAGTGTTGGCCCCGCGAAAGATTTTTTCACGTCCTCCAGGAATCCGACTACAATGAGGACAGTGAAAGTGGATCGTTTCTTGAATGCACTTCTCACAAGCCCGATGACCCACGCAGAAATTGGGAATGTAAATGCCTGTTTCTTGCATGCATTCAAAATAAAAAAAGATGAAATCCACTTTGTTCTTGTTCTTCTTTAATTCTTTCGTCTCTGTCTTCTCGTACTTTTGAATAAAACATTGATGATCAAAGTTCACCATCTGGTGACAAATGTTACATCTTTTTTTCCAGCACAAACGTGTCTCTTAGGGTCGTTGGTGCGAATCAGTTTTCCACACGTGGAGCACAATTTCAATAAGTCGCAAACACATTTTTGTTGGTGTCCTTGTGTCTTGCGATGCTGTTGGTAACAAGAGGGACTGACAAAAGTGCGTCGACACGTCTCACAATGGACGTGGTGTTGTTCAGGAAGGCATGGTTTGTCCGCTAAACAGCCCCGACATCTCTGACCGCAATGAAGGTGTCGCTCTCGACTGTTAAATCCTTGGTCGCATTTCTCGCAGTAGTAAGAGTATCCCAAAAATCCGGTGATAGTGGTGATGGCATCGAAATGTTCTTGGTGGTAATACACGTGAATGTATTTTCCTTCGGGGAAATTTGGGCCTCGAAACACCATATCTCCGCGCACTTCTTGAGGGTGAACTTTCAAAGTGTAGTGAGGAGCCAAGACGTCTTGAAGTTGTTGCATTTGAGAAATGCCACACACGGTCTCTTTAGGGATGCCTGCTTGTCGTAACAGGAGTTCTGCTTCTTTTCGTTGTTGGACTCTGTCCGATCGTCGAATGCCCTTCCAGGCTCTTTTCCATTCTTTGCTCTCGTTCTTGTTGGCATACGTGCGCCCCACTACGATGGCCCGAGCCAAGCACATCTGGTCTTGGGTATTGTCAATTTGGACGACACTGTGTTTGGTACTTCGAAGATCGTCCACCAGTAACACTTTCCTGCTTCGTCCACTTCCTCGAGGAGGAGCAACGTGAGTCATGTAAAGTGTAGCCTTTCCATCCGTGATATTAAACTTTTCGTTAGATTGTTGAACGTGTTCTATTTTGGACATGACTTTGTCTGGTGTTAATTCTGCCGGCGTGCTGAACTCGATCCAAACAGGGGACTTCAAATTGTCGCGATGAATAGACAGTCTCAATCGATCGTCCTCTTTGGCTCCACATTGTCGTTTCAAGTTCTGTAACACAGAACCCCACAAATCGCTAATGAACCCCGCCGCTTTCTCGGGAGGTACTTCGGACTTGAAGTCTTTGAAGTGAACCGTGTGAGTGTAGGCTGTGGTTTTAAATTTTCGAGAGGTTATTTTTTGCGTCTCTCGAATCCGATAGTAATTTTCGGGAGCCACGGTAGTAGGTCTTTTTTGGTCTAGGGTTCTGGTGGTGGTGGTTTTTGTTTTGGGTTGGGTTTTTGGGGTTTCAGGTTCACTCATCTCTTCTTCGAAATCGCTAGCATGGACTTGAGCTAGCAGTTCAGCCAGCGGTGTTTCAGGCGGCACGGAATGTCTTCGTCGCCGTGGCCTCTTTGTTTCTTCTTCTTCTTCTGGTTTCTCATAGATTGGGCGTGATCTTTTCATCTTGAAATCTGATTTGAAAACTGATTCAGTTTCACACAGGAACCTATATATAGAGAGACCTTCTTACCTTCAGAATCAGTCTTTGTGATTGAACTTTCAAACTGTAAAGATGGAAGAGTCAAGAAGACAGATTGCTTTTTTGGTGAGAGATTTGCAGACGGTCCTTCGAAAGTATACTACCAGTAAGAGTAAGGACTACTCCTCCTTTACCTCTACCTCTCGAGATAAAAGTCAAGATACTTGTTATATCCGCCAAGAGAAAGGACATTGGGCTCCAGAATGTCCACAACGTCAAAACCAAAACAGAGATAAAGGAATAGATACTTGTTATCATTGTAAAGGAAAAGGACATTGGTCTTCGGAGTGCCCTCAAAAAGAACAAGAAAAAAATCTACCAGAGAGGGAGGAAGCCAAAGGATCTTCAAACCTAGAAGAAGAAGAAGAACATATCGTCAAGAAAAGCAAGAAAGTTAGATGGATGGAAGACAATGAGAATGAAGAAGAAGAAGAACCCTTGATTCCTGTGAAGAAATTCAAGAAGAACAAGAACAAGAGAGACAGACAGTGAACAATGAACTTTTTTTTGAGTGTGGTGTTATGTTCATGGTGAATTATTTTGTAAAAAAAAATGAGAATACACCAGAATGGAAAAAAAAGTAAGTGTTTTTGTGTTATTTTGTTATTTTAGAGTAGGGATGCACGCACGCACGCACTCACTCTTACACAAAAAAAACAAGGAATGGGGATTTTTAAAGTTTTACTTGATTTGGCAATTTGATTTCTTTTCTAGAGATCTGGCTGGCCCTGAAAAGGACCGTTGGGGTGTTTCTTTTGTTTGTTAAACAAACTTATGGACTGGACATGATCAGCTTCAATTGTCGTAATCCTTTTCCACGACCCAGTCCAATTCCTCCTGCTGCTGCTGCTTTGGTGGTAGTAGTAGTGACTGGTGGTGGTGGTGGTGGTAGCATCTCACTATTAGTGGTGATGAATTTGGAATGTTTGGCCCGTTATGGTCTTTTTCTCTTCGGCTGAGTTAAAGAATACTTATACAAGTTTGTCAAACATTTTAACTCGGATAAAATGTCTTCTAGTAAACTCACCGTTTTATCTTCCTGACTCTCTTCTTGCGGTGCTTCACTCTTCTCCTCTTCTAACTGTCTTATTTCTTCTTCTCGTTTTCTTCTCTCCTCTTCTTGTTGAAGAAACACTTCTTCCGCTTCTCTCTGCCGCTGTAAAAATATTTCCAGTTGTTCTTGTTGCCTCTTTTTGAAATCGTCCATGACAGGCAGCAAAGAGGCTGATATAGCAGCATCAGTCGTAGTCGTTTCGGGCTCAAATTCTTGAGACAGAAAATCTAAATTAAACTCTTCCGGCTGGAAGTTTAACAAAGCAGCATTAGTCGTTGCAGGCTCACCCCAATACATACTAGTCTTGGTAGTCTCCATTTAGGCTGTCCAAAAAGTAAAATCCCTACGAACGCTGTGATGCCTTTATACCCCAAATGACGTCACACCCCTACTCTCTTCCCATTGGAAGAAAAACCGACCCGCTTGTAACGCGCGCTTGGATTGGTAGTTCATTTCGATTCATTTCAATCCGATCGTAGGGTATATATACGACCGCTTGTCTCGTAGAGCTTCACCGGTTTTCTCCAAGACTACTCCAAAAGAACAAACAAAATGTGGACAAGTGTGGAATCATCCAGTATCATCTCGGGAATGCTGTTTAACCCAGCATTCCCTATGTATGTGAAGGCCTCATGGGCCATCACCAAGATTACAGAGACCGCTATATGGAAACGTCGCATCTATATTGAACGACAAGGCTGCCTGAAGAGGGTCTTGATGTACGGACCGTAAGTCCGTAGAAGTTTAAGGAAAAGAAGACCCTCCAGGAGATGTCAATGTTAAACAAAAAAACCAACGGCCCTTTTCAGGGCCACCCATTTTTCTAGAAAAGATTAATTTTCCAATGATTGCCATACTTCTCTCTCTCTCTATTTTTTTCCCGTTCCTTTTCCCGTTTGGGTCTGTAGTGCCCCCCGCTATGTTAAAATTCCGTTTGGGTCTGTAGTGCCCCCCGATATGTTAAAATCCCGTTTGGGACTATAGTGCCCCCGCTATGTCAAACTCCCGTTTGGGTCTATAGTGCCCCCGCTATGTTAAACTCCCGTTTGGGTCTATAGTGCCCCCGCTATGTTAAAATCCCGTTTGGGTCTATAGTGCCCCCCCCCGGGCTATTTACCCCCCCCCCCACTACTTCTGGGCATCAAGATATAAAATATGGATGATGCCACCACAAAAAAATACCCGTGCGAGCTGAGAAATCTGCAATGTTATACCCTACCTCCTGCTCCAGCCCACGCGCAGTTAACTAACCTGTTTTTTGGCCGATAAGTCACATTTGCATGTACCACTTCTCATAAAGAAAAACATCAGGTATATTGTCTCAAGAATGTCAAAAGTTTCTTTTGTCAATGGATTCGTACAGTTATCTGCATCTCAATGAAATGTTGCCTCACAATAACAGGCTGTTGTACAGAGTTGGTTATGCATGGAACAGGAGCAAGCACATGTCAGACGTGCACTCACATACAAGATCATTTAGCAACTCTGGTGCAGCTTCTGATTGGCTCATTAGTTTGGACCTCAGTGTACTATCCACTTCCTTCTCATAGCCAAAGTGTATTGGTGAAGGAACATCTAGCATGCCGATTTCTACATGCTTCCAAATGAACACTTGGTACAGACATTTTAGCAGGTGCAGTATAAAGCTATCATCAGTTGTTGGAAGCTCTCTTAAAAGTAATCCCCTTCTCCGAGTTTTTACATCTTATCACATTCAGAGATCCAGAAACTTACTTTCCCCATAGAGACAACTAACAAACTGTGTTACGGCAGCCTTTTCACCGTCGATTAGTAGCTCTGTCTCCCAATGTTGCCATGGCGTGATATCTGTCTATATCTTTCATCACGATTCTGAGGGCCTTTTGCTTTTTATGTCCAAATAGGACACTGACAGTGTCACATCCTGTTAAGCCATAGACAGTTAACAGGATATTGTGTTGTGCTCTGGTTAGATTGCCATCGATTCTATGGATGGGGATGAACCTTGTGAGCTTAGCATATTTTCCTTGCCTTCCAGTCATGAAATAAATTTATTTGACCTTGATGGAGGGACGATGGTGTAGAAGCAGCACTAAGACGTATGTGTCTGGTCGGCACACTACAATAACATCTGCTCCAGCCTCTGCTGCTGTGATGGCATGCAGAATAATCGTTGTGTCTGCTTCAGAACATTGTGACACTGAGTTGGAGGTTATGGCCACAGCTACCTTGTCATGACCACAACTAACACAAATTGCCTGGTTTGCAGCCAGATAGTGTGCACTATTCTCTGTCATGTAGTCTGTGTAGAAAGATGCAACTTTTACTTGTTTGCATTCACATTGAGGAACTGTTTCCAGTTAGATGGTACCTTGACTTCACCCCGCACTCGAAAAATACAGCTGGATTTACTTTCACCGCGTACCTCTCTTCCTTGTGACTTCATGCTGTCCTCAATGTATCTGTCAAATACAATATTCACCTGGGAAATGACTTCAGTGCTAATGTGTTTCGTGGAAATCATTACATGAGACAGAAAGTTCTTGGCCATATCTTGGAACATAACCTGTAGAGCTGAACTGGGAACATGTAAGAACTGAATTACTGCATGTCCATCGTAGATGACAGCATCTGCACAACTAGTCAAACTTGTGATTCTTTCTCCAAGCACGGTGTCCTCTAGTTTATGCATGAGGTTTGACTTTGTGAGCCTATCATCGTTCCATCTTCATTGAACAGACACAATGGCACAAGGGCACTTTCAAAGGCCAAGGCACGCTGCAGAGGTGGGGTGGGGGTGGGGCTCTCTTAAAGAACTGACAGCTAGAAGACGATGGCACATCACCTCTCAATTCACTGAGACATTTGTGGCCTTTACCTGGACTTTTCTGTTCATTTCGGACATTTTCTTGATGTTTGAACGTGGTAATGGCTCACACAGGCATTTTGGAGTACAAGACGCTCATTTACTAAAGTCGTTGCCATGGCTTCACCCTTTTCCAGGGTAATGCAGAGACTATCTTGCATGGCATCTGGAACAATTGCATCAGTGGCAATATTCACCAGCTTCGGAGACGCATCAGTGAGCTCAAATGAATCTATGTAGATGGCATTGAACATGTCCTTCAGTTTCCTTACATCACTATTGCATCTACTCTGTGAAGTCTTTTGAGCTGAGCGCTGCTGCTGATCATCTCCAGATCTACAACCACCAGTACAGGTACGGACCTGCATAAAGAGCTGCGACTGGGCGTGCCAGGAACCATCTAATCAGAGCTGGGCCTTTCATTGAGAGGTAAATGATTCCTCCTGCTTCCTTCAAGTCATTATTCTCAGTAGTTTCAAGGGTATAGTCTAACCATACACCTTTGAACTGGCCTCTAGACAATGTGACAACACGGTTTCCCTCCATGAATTCACTTTCCACCTGTTTTGGCAAGCGCCTCATGGAGAGCTGTAGCACAGGCAGATTCCTGGCATAATATGTTTTGTTTGAGGCAAAGAGTCGTGGTAGGAATTCAGCCTTGGCAGATTGCTGAACATGCCAGAGTCCATCCCTGGTTGCACTGATGAACATCTTCAGAGGGTGCAACACCATGAAAAGCAGATCATGCCAGAGCTTAAATGTTGGTGATAACTCTCTCCCCTCCTGTCTGAACTCTTCAAAGGAAGTAGTTCATTGTTCAGAATACCAGAGAGTTGCAGCATCAGATCTTTTGCATCTCCACTCTCCGTAAAGGTTCTCCCCATAGCAGTTAGCAGATATTTGAGGTCACACGGCACTGATCTGTTTCCTTCCTCACACCATGTGTGGAACTGAAATAAAAACTGTGCACACAGTGCCTCATCGACCAACTCAAGTCCATGAATTGCCCTGTCAATGTCCTTCCCAGATACCATATGATCCACTGTTCGAGCTGCAAACACTCCAGATTTTGTTTTGCAGGCCATCTCTGATTGAGAGAGGTTTTCACACATGACTATTTGTGTATTAATAAATGTAAGGAAAATAATATTGCAATAATATGACATGAGTCTAAATATTTGGTAGCAATCATGTTCTCTTTTATCACTGATAAATACTTTTTTCAACCTTATTCAATCAGATTCTTGCTCTGCAGTATAGATTTACACACATACATTTTGATTACCAAAAGTTAGATATTCCATATATATTATTTATTTGTATTAATGTTGATAATGTGACACTATTTTCAGTTATCTCTCTATTAAGTGACATTATTTAATCTGCGGAAACATTTTAATCTAAACATATCATATTTGAAGGCAAATTGAGTCGTAAAGAGAAGTGACTTTTTTCCACATGTAAAAAAGGCCAAGATTTGGATATTTACGGTACGTTCATTTAAAGCCTTGCTCCAAAAAATGCACAGGTTTTATGCAATGGCATCATCAAGAATCAAAATCTTGAGACTCTGATAGTTAATTTTATATATAGTAACCTATGTTGTACTGCCGGTTTGGGTTGTTCCAAAAATATGTCCCCTTTTTTGTTTTGGCTTCTGCTACTTGACTATATTCCCACAGAGTTCAGCAGAATATGGAAATCAGAGGCGTCTTTAGTTATGCCACAAACGATGGCTTTTTCTCCAAATTGAAGGCATTTTCCAACAATCAAAACACAGTTAAATTAGTTCACGCAATGCCTGTATTATATTAGGGAACTTCAATACATCTTATGATAATTTGCCGACTCCACTGCTTTTTTTCTCTCAATTGTATTAACCCATAACTAGTCTGTCTATTTCAGCATATTCTAATATCTTTGTTTAGTTATGGTTTGCGATGTACAACCTATCATTTAAATCAATTGGATTTTATATGACATTAATGATTTAAAACATCATGCAAAAACACATTGTCAAATTCAAATTTGTCATTAACATTATATAATCCGAAGAATGCATCTTTTAAAGTTTTGAGAACGTCTAATACATTTCGGTTTACTGATCTGTATTAGGGACAGACCATTTAATTTTCCGCGAAGAGGGGAGGGGCTGAAATTTTCTTTCTATCCGGGATATTGTTTTCTTTTTTACCTCAAGATAACTTTTTTCAACCCCCACCCCACCCCACCCCACCCCACCCCCGGCAAATAAAAAGGTCGGCCCCAAATAACTCTCTATTGGGATAACAGGTTTGTTTCGTCAAGGACACATCTTTTTTTTCTTAAGTTTATTCAAAATGTATTGAAGATATTTGTTGACATAGTTTCAATATCGTATATATGAGTTGTTACCAGCAACTCACCATATGGAAATAAAATTGAACAATCTTAACTATACATAACAATGCATGATGTAGCTAGGACTAACTTCGTACCAGATGTGGTACAAAAGCATGCTATAACTTTCTGATCAATCGCAATCAAAGATTGGCGCGTAAATGTAGAAGATTTCCGAATGGATTGTATATTATGTTGTTATTGATACAGTGTACTCTAAATTTGTCATGTAGTGGTAACTAATACGTTAGTCTATCGCTTGGTAACATGCTTGCTCATGCTGTATACATTGTTGTTCATATATGATGAAAGTTTTAAAGATATTAAATTAACAGCAAACAAGTTCTTCGTACTCCTCCTCTTTCAACCCTTGAGATCAGTTTGCTTCAGCATTTAACCATTGCTTATTATATCTTTCTTTTTTTAATCGTAGAAAATTGTTTCTATCACGATCAAAATTTTATTTCTCCGCGAACAGTGCATTCCCGTCGTGAACTAAATTGCTTTCTTGGTCGTGGATGAAAAATGTTTTTGCCACAAATAAATGTATCTTAGTAGGTTGGCATGGGAACTAATAGATGTTTCGAAAAGGTGAAATATGTTTGTGCATTAAGGTTAGACAGTATATTTTCTTTATATTTTCCACAGACATACAAATCTTACATAAGCAGGAAAAGATATATACATATACACTATAACTATATTTTTATTTTAGCACTAATGCCTGCAAGCTTGTTTTCCTATCTCTAAATGAAACCCAATACACCAATGCCTATCATCTGTTTTGTAAGGAGGTATTTTGCCTAGACTGCCCCTCCCCTCTCTCTCTCTCTCATTATGAAAGCTATACTTCTCCTGTATTTCGTATTCTTATTCTGTAGTACCTTTAGCACATTGTCCACGTGGTTAGACCACGAGAAGACCGCCTATTTATGGAATTACTCTTTTTAAAAGTAGATCATATTTAAATTGCACATTTTCATCGTATACATGCAGTTACAACATAAAACCAAAACACAAATAATTCATTTTTCTGTGTCTGAGCCAGTATGTATTGTCAGGGACCGGGGAATCACAAGAAATGGAGGGATGTTTCAGATTTCTTACATAAGAGAAAGTATTCAATTTATTGTTTACAAGATACTCATTTCATGGAAAAATGTGAACATATTATAGGGACTACAGGGGGATGTGAATGTTTCCTTAGTTCATATTCTACTAGCTCTAGATTTGTGGCTATATTATTGAACAATAATTTACAGTTTATCTTACATGAAGTGAGGAAAGATAATATTTTAAATAAACTTTTTTATCGATTAAATTATTGATAATTACAGATTCACACTTATAAGTATCAATGTACTAAAGAGAGACAGCCCAGTATTCAATTTGAAATAAAACATAATATTTTACATTTTAAAACGGAGTATGTAAATGATGCTATAAATGATACGGTATATGATAATGTAAATGATACTATAAATGATAATGCAAATGATAATGTAAATGATAATGCAAATGATACTGTAAATGATTATGTAAATGATAATGTAAATGATAATACAAATGATACTGTAAATGATACTGTAAATGATAATGTAAATGATACTGTAAATGATAATGTAAATGATAATGTAAATGATACTGTAAATGATACTATAAATGATACTATAAATGATACTATAAATGATAATACAAATGATACTGTAAATGATAATGCAAATGATACTATAAATGATAATGTAAATGATACTATAAATGATAATACAAATGATACTGTAAATGATACTGTAAATGATAATGTAAATGATACTATAAATGATATACAAATGATACTGTAAATGATACTGTAGATGATAATATAAATGATAATACAAATGATACTGTAAATGATACTGTAAATGATACTTTTAATGATAATATAAATGATAATACAAATGATACTCTAAATGATACTGTAAATGATACTGTAAATGATACCGTAAATGATACTGTAAATGATAATATAAATGATAATACAAATGATACTGTAAATGATACTGTAAATGATAATGTAAATGATACTATAAATGATACTGTAAATGATAATGTAAATGATACTATAAATGATAATACAAATGATACTGTAAAAGATAATGCAAATGATAATGTAAATGATACTATAAATGATAATGTAAATGATGCTATAAATGATACGGTACATGATAATGTAAATGATACTATAAAGGATAATGTAAATGATAATACAAATGATACTGTAAATGATAATGCAAATAATAATGTAAATGATACTGTAAATGCTAATATAAATGATAATACAAATGATACTGTAAATGATACTGTAAATGATAATATAAATGATAATACAAATCATACTGTCAATAATACTGTAAATGATACTGTAAATGATAATATAAATGATACTATAAATGATAATACAAATGACACTGTAAATGATAATGTAAATGATACTGTAAATGATACTATAAATGATAATACAAATAATACAGTAAATGATAATGTAAATGATAATGTAAATGATACTATAAATGATAATACAAATGATACTGTAAATGATAATGTAAATCATACTATAAATGATACTGTAAATGATGCTATAAATGATACGGTAAATGATAATGTAAATGATACTATAAATGATAATGTAAATGATAATACAAATGATACTGTAAATGATAATGTAAATGGTACTGTAAATGATACTGTAAATGATAATGTGAATGATACTGTAAATGATAATGTAAATGATAATAAAAATGATACTATAAATGATAATGTAAATGATAATGTAAATGATACTATAAATGATACTATAAATCATAATACAAATGATACTGTAAATGATAATGTAAATGATACTATAATTGATACTATAAATGATACCATAAATGATAATACAAATGATACTGTAAATGATAATGTAAATGATAATACAAATGATACCATAAATGAAAATGTAAATGATACTATAAATGATAATATAAATGATAATACAATGAAACTGTAAATGATTCTATAAATGATACTGTAAATGATACTATAAATGATACGGTAAATGATACTATAAATGATACTGTAAATGATACTATTAATTATACGGTAAATGCTAATACAAATGATACTGTAAATGATACTGTAAATGATACTTAAAATGATAATGTAAATGATACTGTAAATGATACTATTAATTATACGGTAAATGCTAATACAAATGATACTATAAATGATCCCGTAAATGATACTATAAATGATACTGTAAATGATAACGTAAATGATAATACAAATGATACTGTAAATGATAATGCAAATGATACTATAAATGATAATGTAAGTGATAATACAAATGATCATGTAAATGATACTGTAAATGATAATGTAAATGATAATACAAATGATACTGTAAATGATAATGTAAATGATAATGTAAATGATACTGTAATGATAATGTAAATGATAATGTAAATGATAACGCAAATGATACTGTAAATGATACTTAAAATGATTATGTAAATGATACTATAAATGATACTATTAATTATACGGTAAATGCTAATACAAATGATACTATAAATGATCCCGTAATTGATGATATAAGTGATACTGTAAATGATAATGTAAGTGATAATACAAATGATACTGTAAATGATAATGCAAATGATACTATAAATGATAATGTAAGTGATAATACAAATGATAATGTAAATGATACTGTAAATGATAAAGTAAATGATAATGTAAATGATAATACAAATGATACTGTAAATGATAATGTAAATGATACTGTAATGATAATGTAAATGACAATGTAAATGATAACGCAAACGATACTGTAAATGATACCGTAAATGATAATACAAATGATACTGTAAATGATAATGTAAATGATAATGTAAATGATATTGTAAATGATACTGTAAATGATAATGTAAATGATCATACAAATGATACTGTAAATGATAATGTAAATGATAATGCAAATGATAATGTAGATGATAATGTAAATGATAATGTAAATGATAATACAAATGATACTGTAAATGATAATGTAAATGATAATACAAATGATACTGTAAATGATAATGTAAATGATAATACAAATGAGAATGTAAATGATAATACAAATGATACTGTAAATGATAATGTAAATGATAATGCAAATGATAATGTAAATCGTAATGTAAATGATAATACAAATGATAATGTAAATGATAATACAAATGATTCTGTAAATGATAATGTAAATGATAATACAAATGATACTGTAAATGATAATGTAAATGATAATGTAAATTATAATACAAATGATACCGTAAATGATAATGTAAATGATAATGTAAATGATAATACAAATGATACTGTAAATGATAATGTAAATGATACTGTAAATGATAATGTAAATGATAATGATACTGTAAATGATAATGTAAATGATACTGTAAATTATATTGTAAATGATAATGTAAATGATACCGTAAATGATAATGTAAATGATACTGTAAATGGTAATGTAAATGATAATGTAAATGATAATACAAATGATACTGTAAATGATAATGTAAATGATACTGTAAATGATACTGTAAATGATAATGTAAATGATAATGTAAATGATAATACAAATGATACTGTAAATGATACTGTAAATGATAATACAAATGATACTGTAAATGATAATGTAAATGAAAATGTAAATGATAATGTAAATGATAATGTAAATGATATTGTAAATGATACTGTAAATGATAATGTAAATGATACTGTAAATGATAATGCAAATGATACTGTAAATGATAATGTAAATGATAATACAAATGATAATGTAAATGGTAATGTAAATGATAATACAAATGATAATGTAAATGATAATACAAATGATACTGTAAATGATAATGTAAATGATAATACAAATGATACTGTAAATGATAATGTAAATGATAATGTAGATTATAATACAAATGATACCGTAAATGATAATGTAAATGATAATGTAAATGATAATGCAAATTATACTGTAAATGATAATGTAAATGATACTGTAAATGATAATGTAAATGATAGTACAAATGATGCTGTAAATGATACTGTAAATGATAATGTAAATGATAATGTAAATGATATTGTAAATTATAATGTAAATGATAATACAAATGATACTGTAAATGATAATGCAAATGATAATATAAATGATAATGCAAATGATAATGTGATTGATACTATAAATGATAATGTAAATGATAATGCAAATGATACTGTAAATGATGATACAAATGATAATATAAATGATCATGCAAATGCTAATGTAAATGATACTATAAATGATAATGTAAATGATAATGCAGATGATAATGCATATGATACTTTAAATGATACTGTAAATGATAATGTAAATGATAATGCAAATGATAATATAAATGATACAGTAAATAATAATGCAAATGATAATCAATGATAATGCAATGATAATGTAAATGATACAGTAAATAATAATGTAAATGATAATCAATGATAATGTAATGATAATGTAAACGATACAGTAAATGATAATGTAAATAATAATGTAAATGATAATGCAAAAGATAATGCAATGATAATGTAAATGTCAATGTAAATGATACAGTAAATAATAATGTAAATGATAATGCAAATGACCATGTAAATGATAATGCAATTGATAATGCAAATGAAAACGTAAATGATATTGTAAATGATAATGTAAATGATACTGTAAGTGAATGAGATTTTAATTTAGTGATGGATCCACACTCAGACAATTTTAACAATAATAATGTGAATAATCCAAAAGCAAGAGAAGTTTCTTTTAAATGCTTGTATGGAACATAGTCTTGCAGATACTTGGCGGAAGCTGAATATTGGCGTTCGCAGATATACATGGACATAAAGTAACCCAATAAAACAAGTAAGACTTGATTGATCCTAAGTCTCTGAAAATGTATTTACAATTATTGACAATGTTCATATTCAACCAGGATTTAGAACTGGCAACTCTTTGGTACAAATGAAAATAGTCATGTTTTCAAAAGGAAACTAAAAGAAAAACCGTTTGGAAATTTAATAATTCACTCCTCAAGGGCAAAGACTACCGTCATTACTCACGTATAAGTCGATACCAACTGCAAATTGCATAGACCCAGATCTGCCGTCGCATAATACGCCGGCAGATCTGGATCTATGCAGTTTGTAAGGACTAATCAGTAGAACAAACAACAAAGATCCTGATCTGCCGGCGCATTATGCGACGGCAGATCAGAGTCTATGTTGTTTGCGTTTGGACTGAGATTTATACGCGAGTACAGACGGTACATATAAAAAGTAAAAGAAACCATTCCAAATATAAACTAGTAGGACATTCGTGTAGAAAAATCTGATAATCAGGTAAACCAGTCAATTTGTGTTAATGGTGGGCATGACGAGGTAGCTGTTGCCATCTCCTCCGACTGAGCTGATTTGAAATTCATTATCAATGATCAACTTTTCTTTGAGATACTATGGTTATAAATTCCAGGAATTACAATATCACTTTCTTCTTACAAAAAAAAAAAAAAAAAAAAAAAAACATTAAGATCGATAGGAAAATAAACTGCTTAAAAAGATATATCTTTTGCAAGAAAGAATTGATGCAAAGTAATTATGAAAGTTAGATGAAAAACGGAGAGAACTTTAACAGAGTAGGAAATGGAAAATGGAAAGATAATGGAACTAGTTACGGTTAGGGCTAGGGTTAAATGGACCAAAGAGAGGGAGAAGGTAACCAAATATTTCTGTAATCTAATAAAACAGAAACTCTATTAGTAACATTAAGCTTGCACTTGTCAAATATAACGGATCGGTAACAGAAATTCAAGAGGAAAGGTTGGAAGAAGCTAAACTTTATTATAGTAATTTATATATATATATATTAAAAAAAAAAAAAAAAAAAAACCTAAGTGGAACTTTTTTGATCTTGAGGCCTTTTTATAATTATTCTGATATTAATAATATTCAGAAGGATTAAATGAATAATTGTTTTGAAAGATTTTAGCTATTTATTTGGCAAAAGCAATACATTTTGGATATCAACGTGGAGAATTATCTCCCACCCAGAAGTAGGGTGCCCTAATATCTATACCAAAAGGTGACAAACGTAAACAATATATCTCAAACTGGAAACCTATTTCACTTCTAGATTTGTCATATAAAAATGCTTCTACTTGTGTATTTAATATTATTACAACTGTACTCCCTTCAGTTATACATGAAGATCAAACGTGTTTTGGCGAGAATATTTGGAATTTAGGTGATATGAAGTTTGGCACCAGAAATCATAAATTTCCTGGTCTGCTCCTTTTTAATTGATTTCGATTAAGCATTTGATTCTGTTCCATGGTTGACCACAGATACAGTAATTAATTTTTTGGAATTTTTATGGATCTGTTATAACATGAATTACATATTTTGTATGAGTCATGTATGACTAGTATTGGACAGTATCGAAATGATTTAATATTGAGTAAAGATGTAGACAGGGGGACCGTCTCTCTCAAATACGTTTGTTTTGTGTGCGGAGATCTTATCTCATATGATAAGAAAAAAGAAAATATTATAAAGTAAATATGCAGACAATACATCACTTACTCTTGATGGTTCAGAAAAATCTTTGAAATCTGCTTTGGATCTTTTATATCAATATTCTAAATTATCAGGTCTTTGTATCAATATTCTAAATTATTAGGTCTTTGTATCAATATTCTAAATTATCAGGTCTTTGTATCAATATTCTAAATTATCAGGTCTTTGTATCAATATTCTAAATTATCAGGTCCTTGTATCAATATTCTGAATTATCAGGTCTTTGTATCAATATTCTAAATTATCAGGTCTTTGTATCAATATTCTAAATTATCAGGTTTTTGTATTAATATTTTTTTTAAAAAAGAACGTAATATGGTTTTTAGATGTAGTACAGGGGGCAAAATGAAATTCTGTCCCCAATACAGAGAATGTTCCAGTTATTAACTACCCACCAAAATTAGAGAAATTAAACATTTACTTTTACTATGGAAGAAACGGGTTCTTACACCATGTGGAAAGATAGCATGATAAAATCTTGCGATCTCGAATATTTCTCACCTTTATCAACTTTACTAAACCCAACAGAACAATTTCTTAATAAACTCATTACACTATTTTACGAGTGGAAGTGGAGCAAAAACTAAAAAATATATTATGATAAAATGCTACCTTGAGGTGGATTTTAACATGATACACTTTTTTATATTTGTACATGCTTTAAAAAAAAAATATTGTCTGGAAATTCTAAACGGAAAAATCTATTACAACTTTCAGTACCAAATATTAATAATTCTTCTTTATTGGAACATATTTTTGTTCAGTTCATACCAAAGCATCTTAATTCATTTTGGATAGATGTTTTTTATTATCTTTTTTTTAATAAAAATTTTTTTTTTAATTTTTTTTTTTTTTTTGCGTTTTCTCAGAATTATATAAAATCAATTAAAGTGATTTCACCTGAATAATATTTTTTACAAACATCTGTATGATTTAATTCTTGCAATTGAAGGTACGAGTTTTTCAGACAATATAGTTTCAGAAAGCTATTGTCTATGGTAATGATTTTATCAATGAAGCTGCTTCCTGAATACTATTTGACACCTTATACTACTACTACTCGTAATAATAATAATAATAATAATAATAATAATAATAATAATAATAATAATAATAATAATAATAATTCTTCTTCTTCTTCTTCTTCTTATTATTATTATTATTATTATTATTATTATTATTATTATAACTTTAAAATATCAAGATAATAAATTTGGTTCTGAATCAACCAATATTACATATTAGTCCTCAATAATAGAATACATGGTCGTGAGCACGGGAAGGGGGGGCGCAAGCGGGGTGGGGGTGGGGGAGCAGTTGCCCGCCCTTCCCCGATTTCCCGATTTAAAAACAAAATCCGTTATGCAGTGTGTGTGTATATATATATATATATATATATATATATATATATATATATATATATATATATCACCTTTGATTTTGGCTGTACGTTACCACCCCCACCCTCCGAAAGAATGGCTTTGCCCCTCCTCCCCCCCTCCTGGAAAAATTCCTGCGGACGCCCATGAACATATATGTACAAATATAACTCTTACTTACTATAGCGTCTGACACACTCACATGTAATCATAAAATATACATACACACATTGATTACAACATACACAATATATACATGTCAGTTTTCGAGATATGAAAATAGTGGGGAATCCAAGTTAGGTAGCTCAATTTGTTCGAGATTTGGCATAATCAGAAAGAAGAAATTTGGGAAGTGCGTTCTTAAAAGAATAGAGTGTTTGTGCTTGTTTAATATTATTGTGAATGATATTCCACAACAGTGCTGCAAAATATGTAAAAGATGTTTTGAACAGAGTCGTTTTTAATGTAGGCAAATGAAGATTAGAATACAAAATAGACCGTAGATTGTGTGAATGGATACGAAATAGACCGTAGATTGTGTGAATGGATACGAAATAGACCGTAGATTGTGTGAATGGATATTGGAAGCTGGAATTAGGAGATTATTGATATAGTGTGGAGCCATGTTATGAAAAGATTTATATGTCAAAATAGCATTAAAGTACTTTACTCTATAATTTAAAGGTAACCACTGTAAAGTAATGAATAATTGAGAGGATGGATAGTCTTTTCTTGTAATAATTCTAGTGGCTTGTTGTTGGAGTTTAATTACCTGATTAAGATTAGTAGCACTGCAATTCCCCCACATGGAACATCCATAATCAAACAAAGGTAATATACATCCATTATAAAACATTTTTAGCATAGATTCTGACACTACGAAGACGGTCTGTTCAATAAGGCTATTCTGGAGGATACTGCAGTACACGCGTTCTCTATTTGATTTTCCCACCATAAATTCCTGTCATTAATCACACCTCTGTGCTATTTAACTTAGTTCCCTGAACAAATATATTGATATTTTCTAATTTTTTTATTCTTTTCCTTAATCCAATGGGCACACAGTTAGTTTGTTCTTTGTTTAATTGCATTTTGTTTGTTCCGCACCACAGTATAACAGCTTCAACGTCCTGTTGTACATTTTATTCAAGGGAAGGGATTGCATCACTCATGACATGTAAGGCTGCGTCATCCGCAAAAAGACCAGTTTCAGTGACTTTCATATAAAGTGGTAAATCAGTAATGACAAGGAGAGCAAAGGCCCAAGAATAGAGCCTTGAGTTTGTGTTTTTCAAAAATTCAGGATAAGTTTGGTAAAATTGATATAGGTCGTTAATTGTTTGCTGACGATCTATATCACCTTATTTAAAGACTGGGAACACTTTTGCTAATTTCAGAGTAGCTGGAAGACTCCCTTGTCAGTACTTGTATTAATCAAGCTATCAATTGAAGAGGCAGCAATCTGAATTGAATGTTTGAGTATTTTTGGTGAGATTTCATCTAGTCCTATTGCTTTGCTGCCATAACGTTTATCTAAAATAGCAATAACATATGTAAGGGATCTGGAATGATATATGAGATGAGACTTTCGACACTACAAAATGTATAAGGAGTGAAAAGGCTTGTGATATTGAAGAATGTTCTCCAAGTATAGAAGTCAATGATGTTAAAAAGGTACTTGAGTCGTTTGCAATATCTAATGGCTCTGTACTAGTATGACTAACGGTTTTTAATTCTGAAAAGAAATCATGAACTTTTGAACTTAAATTAAAGTTACGAAAACGTTTCTATATTTTTCTGCATTTACTTTTATTCTCAGTTAATCTTAAAAATGTATCCTTGTCAGCTTTAGCAATAACATCTTTTTACTAAATTTCTGTGTTTTTCTAACTTTGTTTGTCACACTGTTTGTGACAGATATAAACCAGTTTCATGGCTTCCCTTATTTCAGAGTTAAACCAGTTAGGTTGCATAATTATCTTGACCCTTTTGAGCATGTCAATTTAGAACTGCAAGAAAAAGTGCAGTCCAATATTCTACATCAAGGTCTGGATTTATAAAAGTAGTTTGACAATTACTTAGAGCATATTTCAAATCGGTCAAAATGATATCTTCATTGAAACGGTCATGGGTCGGTATTTTATAGTCGTTTGGACCTTTTTGAATGGTGTCTAGAACGTGTTTCTTGTGGCACAGATTGGATATTAGTCACTAACAGAATATGTTGTTACGAATGTCTCGACAATAAAATTCAGGGGAATAATAAATGTAATCGATTAACGTCATCCACTTGGTCAGTGACTCGAGTAGGAATTGTATCATTTGAGCGAGATTATATATTTGTATAATATCATTCCATTTACTTTGCCGGTCATTCACCAACTCAGTATTGAGATCACCCATTAACAGGCGTTCTTAGCTAGAGTTATAAGCAGCTGATAGGTCATTTTCAAATCTCTCAGACTTAGACGATAGCGAATTTGGTGAACGATAGAGAGCACAGATGGATGGGCTTAGAAGATGGTTGTTTCAGTTCAATCCAAATCGTTTCCAACTCAGATGACCATATATATATATATATATATATATATATATATATATATATATATATATATATATATATATATATATATATATATATATATTTTTTCAAGGTAAATATATATATATATATATATATATATATATATATATATATATATATATATATATATATATATATAAAAATATAAAAGCAGACCGCCTCCTTCTTGTAGTATGTCTTTCCGTTCCAAATGGAAACCAACGATGGACAGTGTGATCATTAGTATTATCATTAAGAAATGTTTCACAGAGTCTTAGAATGTCAGTCTGAGGGTTATCGAATACAATATGCTTGAGTCCTAGAATATCAGTCAGAGGGTTACTGAATACAGTATGCTTGAGTCCTAGAATGTCAATCTGAGGGTTACTGAATACAGTATGTTTGAGTTCATCTAGTGTTGGTTTACCTGCTGAATATTGAGGTCTTCTATACTGGTCATTGGAACCCTTTTTGAAGAGGCTGACGGACTTCCATGTATACATTGTGGAATAAAAAAGACAACAGTTCAAATATAAAGGCCATATTGCCTATTGCATACAAGATGGTGTGACAGCTCTGTTACCTGTTACACCAGGGAGTTTTTTTTCACCTGCAGTGGATTTAACTTTGCAATGCATGTGTCTTGTGGAATTTTGATATTCGTGAGATGCAATGAAATTACAGTTCAGTTTTTGCAAAGCATTTCATCTTTCAATTACCTGAGGATTCCAGATGTGACATTTTCAACAGACAGATCCGTGTCCATACTTACTTGGCTGTTTTCCAAGTCAGACCCACTGCGCTCAGGGTCAACATTTTATTTTATATGAACTCTCTGTTGTGTCCAGCGTTGTGTGTGGAACAGTATTTGACTTTGCATTATCAGGGTGTTACAATAGGCAGTAATGACGAAGGTGATCCTTTACTGGTGGATAGGACGTCCTTTTCAATGGGAACTATTTCTGTCTAATCTCTAACTGTTATTGACAAGCCTTGGTTATGATGAACATATTTATTTGGGTCATTATTTTGGTATAGGAGCAGCCACAACTGCGGCTGCCATTGGCGTAGAAGACACTTTTGAGCCAAACATTGGGTTGCTGGTCATCTTCATGATATATGTGCTACGTCAGAGTAGACCCTAATAGAATTCAGTGTGTTCAAGGACAGTCGTATTTATTTCAGATACATGTAATTGGAAATCAGAATACTTTCTTCATGCTGGGATCAGCCTAGCACAATTCTACTTGATCTGGGATCAGCCCAAAACACACTCTGATGCTGGGATCAGTTTAGATTATACTTAATCTGAGATCAGCCCACAATGCACTCTAATGCTGGGATCAGCCTAGCACAGATTCTACTTAAACTCTGATAAGCCCAGAATACATGCTGTAATCAGCATAACATAGATTATACCTTAATCTAGGATCAGACCACACGACACTTTAATGCTTGGATCGATCTAGCAGAGATTGGGAATCATCATTGTCATTTACAGTGTGGTCCATGCATATTCTAGCTCATGAGTGGCCCCCATAGAGAGTAAAATTTGTATTTGTTTAAGTAGTGAAATTGTGGTTATTTTCACATATTGACTTCAAATATTTCATGTAGTGTGAATGGAGAGAGGGAGGGTACAAACTACTCCTGTACTTTTTGTATTTATTTTCTTAGAAGGAATGTATGAAATATTCCTTATTGCAAGCTTATATTTTGTTGTATATAAACAACATACTTAACACTGTTTACCGTACAACGTTAAATACAGCTCTTACAATCGCTTACCTTATGCTTTGGAAAAACATATATGATACGACACAATGTTGAGAGAGCAAATTTTAAATTCATTAAATAATAAAAATGGATGTCCTATTTTCACTATCTTAGTCTACAATTGACTTTTTGATAGCACAAATGATAATACCAAACAAAACAGTTGAACAATTAAACAGATCAATCTTAGCTGCTTATTTTAGACATATAACTGGGAGATAATACCTATCCTGTCTTTAAATGCTATGTCTCCGACATCGAATGGTTATTTTTTTCAGGTTGCAAAAGATCAACGAAATTAAGAATGATTTGGTTAAAAAGATCAAACATTACAGCGGTGTAAGAAAGTAATATAAAAGAGTATATAAGGTTTAAACTTGGTAAAAGTTACCATGGCTACCGTGTCAGGTTTAATCTTGGTAAAAGTTACCATGGCTACCGTTTCAGGTCGGATGAGTGTTGCAGCTGCCGATTTAGGAGTCGCAGGATTAGCAGCATCAATTATTATCCCTCTGGCTTTCAGTGGGTTTGGTACAACTTCAATGGGTTTGTTGCAAAAGCTTTCAAGTTGATCAACAACAAAATGTTATAAAACACAATGAGATAGTAACATTTGCGATTGGTAAGGTAAACAGTATTGACGATAAAGTAAGACAATAAGCGAAAACGAGGTGAGCCACGAGGAGTTTAATTTTATAGTTACTGAGTACAACATACATAAGGATGTAAAGAATACGGTTGGGAAAAAAGTGTCCAATGCAGAGCGAAAAGGAACTGAAGAGCCGAAAAACAATTTTCACAGGAGGTAAATATATTCAAGAAGAAGCTAAAGCGAAAATAAATGGAAAATGTATAACTCTCTGTTGTTTCCATTTCAATTGTTTTAGAACGACAACCTAAGACAAAAGTTTTTTTTACCAATCCAATTGATAAAAGATATGGTAAACTATTCATTTCAATACAGAGAATAGATTTTGTTGTTGTCTATTTTGTTTTTCCAATGAACTAAGAAACAACTTTATTTTATTACATCAGAGACAAGAATGAAAAAAGGATTGATTTAATTCCTGAAGGTTTCTTTAACCTTCAAATGTACATCGACAAAATTAAAGTTGGGATGAATGTTAATAACGACAATGATAAAGTATTGATAACGAGTGTGAGAGATACAAGTCTAAAGTTCTAGTCATCTGGCCTCTACATTTAATAATTACATAGTGTATATTATCAACTACACCTTTAAGTTAGTATGGTTCAAAAGTCAAATAACTATACAGGCATTTACTTTATGGACACAGTTTGTTCGTTTTTTTTTAAACCTGAAATGTATACATTTTCCTCCATCAGATCAATAACACCACAAATAATTCTAACGGTTACAATTCATGTTTGCTTGAGTAGCTACTTATTAAAAAATGTTTTTAACTGCGACTTTATTTTATATAATGTTAATAGTCGTTACAAACAATTACAAAGAATACCATACACAAATTAAATATCAGTAATTAAAGATGAAGATGTAGAAGTGATTGACTTTAACTGTATGCCTCTGAAATGTGTTTTTCACGTTAGTATAACGTGACTGCATTGGAAAAGATATAAAAAAGAGTTACAAATGAAATAGATGTTAAATCAGTGGAAGAAAAGCAGATGACAAGGAAGTTATAGATCAAGCAATAAAGAAGAAATTAAATATGAAAAACATTACTGGTTTAGGTATTCCAGTAAAATCAAATAAGACTGCTACTTAGCAATTTGCAAAGACTTTGAATGATAATAATTTGAAAGACCTTAAGACATGGAGAGAATAAGTAGACGAGTGGACGACAAAAAATATCTTTGACTGAACATAGTGGTTATGATAAAAGCACTAACATTCAGGATTTGCAAAAACAGATTGACAACGACAGGAAATATAGTCTAAATGTACAGAATTGGTTCAACCAGAGATGTATTAACCGATCTATTGCAATACAAACATTAATCCATCTATTGAAATACAAACATTAGTCCATCTATTGCAATACAAACATTAATCCATCTATTGCAATACAAACATTACTCATCTATTGCAATACAAACATTAACACATCTATTGCAATACAAACATTAACTCATCTATTGCAACACAAACATTAACTCATCTATTGCAATACAAACATTAACCCATATATTGCAATACAAACATTAACTCATCTACTGCAATACAAACATTAACTCATCTATTGCAACACAAACATTAATCCATCTATTGCAATACAAACATTAATCCATCTATTGCAATACAAACATTAACCCATCTATTGCAATACAAACATTAACTCATCTATTGCAACACAAACATTAACTCATCTATTGCAATACAAGCATTCACTCATCTATTGCAATACAAACATTAATCCATCTATTGCAATACAAACATTAACCCATCTATTGCAATACAAACATTAACTCATCTATTGCAATACAAACATTAAACCCATCTATTGCAATACAAAAATTAACACATCTATTGCAATGCAAACATTAATCCATAACCCATTTATTGCAATACAAACATTAACCTGGGGCCCCGGGTGGCCGAGTGGTCTAAGGCGCTCTCCTTTACAAATCACTGACATCTCACCTCTGTCCGCGTGGGTTCGAGTCTCGGGCTCGGCCAACGTGGGTATGTAAGAAAGCTTACCAGTAGCTTCCTGTGGGTCGGTGGTTCTTCCCAGGGTTTTCTCGGGTTCTTCCTCTACCAAATATACTAGCCGCCATGTATAGCCTAGCATGTGCTGAAAAATGGCGTTAAACCTATAACAACCAACCAACAACAAACATTAACCCGCCTATTGCAATACAACCATTGCAAACTGTAATGGAAGGATCAGAAGAAATACCAAACTGTTAAGAATATTTACAACCAACTGAACAAAGGATATCACCTCAGAGATAGATGCATTAGAGAAATTCATTGAAAAAAATCAAGAAATCTCTTGAAGACTATGGCACTTCGTAATGCAAAATGGAACAGCTACAAAATGCCTTAAACACAGAAGTGAGAAAAATCGATCAAGAGATCGAAAAACTAATGAACGATTTTAACACCAGTACTACTAACTTAAACAAAAAGTTGGTTGCTAAAAGTAATACTTTGTTACAGTTACAAAAGAAGAATGACCTAACCGATATAACTTAAAGAAGAGAGGACAACAAGAGCAAATAAATATTATTGAAAACACTTCAAGAGCTATGAAAACGACTTCCGTTTTATTAATCACTGATGTAAACGACAAAATCTAAATATTAAATGATCAGACTTTAACAACTGTTACAAATAAGCTTACTGTTGGAACAGTACAATCAAAAATAGATAAGAAAGAATATGATGATCGAGAAGTGGTTCATAAAATCGGTGTGTTACAAGGTAGTCTTGACGAAATAGACAAAGAGATGAAATGCATTAGAAAAGATTTAAATGATTTAGAATGAACGTTTACAGCGAAAACATGTATATTTAAAACCGAAATGGATAAAAAGAAAATACTCTCGCATTAAGTGAAAGAATTGATACAATTAAAACCGAAATAAATAGACATTGAAAACTCTGCTAAACACGGAAGTAGGCGTAACTAATATTGCGTTGTTCGATAAAATTAGAACAATGACAAACACAATGGTTACACTAAGCCTGTATGTATATTGCTTTTTCGCATTGTACCAATTCAGGACTAGCTCCATCCGGATGGTACTTACGTAAGTGTAAATGCAAGAGATGAAATTTCAGTTGTTAAATATAAACTATCAGCTACAGATAAAGAAATAGTGAAAGGGTTCTTGAACATGCATAATTCTCGAACTTCAACTTAGAAATTTAACATTTATGGATTTAACTAGGCTTCATAACGATTTGTAATACACGTTACACACAACCGATTTAGCAGAGGAAAACGTCGTTTAAATGAAGAATGGGGCTTTAAAAGCGTGTTGTCATTTATCCTATTCAATTTGTTTGTTATATTATATTAGAAGTAAACGAATCACCTATTGTTTATTCACTGCACATTAAAACAAAGCTGAGCCTGATCTTTACAATTTAGAAGAAAGACGTACATACTATCTAGAATAGAACAAAGTTTAAATAATTGGATCAAAACACAATGAAGGACCTCCTCGCTCAGGATGTAAATAGAAACTAGCAGCAGAATAAAAATGTGTTACTATTAGATAGATTTGCTGCAGCTGCAGTAAGGATTAAAAGAGCACTAGCCAACAGTTTAGCAATTGCATGAAGTAATTATCTGTTTCAATTTTTTTATCACAAAGGTGCAAATGAAGAGTAAATTAAATACGATAAAACAAGGAAGAATTGCACAAGAACATTGATGAGATGAACGTGAATAGAACAAAGACACTTGACTATATAAATCAAAGTTTAAGTGAACAAACTTTGCTTACTAAGAACTTAAATAATTTGGATGATGCTTTTTTTCTATTTGTCTACTGGATTGACAATCTGATCTACTTTAGAAAAATCTAGACATCCAAACCGTGGTGATTTTTACCAGTCTTCTGAAGAGCAGGGTAAAGCATAAGTATGTATTTATTGCTGTTGAAATGTGTGTTGATGTTTATGTTGCTTTGCAACATTCTTACAAACTTTGCTAGTTTTTGTTGCTATTAAATAACGTTAGCACAAAATATAAAGAATGACAACGCATGAGAAATACGTAAGTTTTAAAAAGCAGGAGAAAATACTTCAAAGCATTAAACATCTCAATCCATAATATTATTGTATTACACATACACCCAATAGTATTAAAACGGAAGAAAAAAAAACACTGCAAGTGCAAATACCAAGGTTGCGACCTAATGTCATGATTGACCCTGATAGGTTTTTCATGTCGTTTGATGTAAAGGTGAAATGAGATACTAACAACTCAATGGTTAATAATTACGGTAGAATGCTGGTTAATAATTACGGTAGTAATGATCTTGTCCAATTAAAGGACTTCAAATTTGCATGACTTATAAAGATGTATTGTTACCAATATCTGTTAGAACAAATAGAATTGAGCAAGGTATCGTGACTTATAAAGATGTATGGTTACCAATGTCTGTTAGAATAAATAGAATTGAGCAAGATATCGTGACTTATAAAGAAGTATTGTTACCAATATCTGTTAGAACAAATAGAATTGAGCAAGGTATCGTGACTTATAAAGATGTATGGTTAGCAATGTCTGTTAGAATAAATAGAATTGAGCAAGGTATCGTGACTTATAAAGAAGTATTGTTACCAATATCTGTTAGAATAAATAGAATTGAGCAAGATATCGTGACTTATAAAGATGTATGGTTACCAATGTATGTTAGAATAAATAGAACTGAGCAAGGTATCGTGACTTATAAAGATGTATGGTTACCAATATCTGTTAGAACAAATAGAATTGAGCAAGGTATCGTGACTTATAAAGATGTATGGTTACCAATGTCTGTTAGAATAAATAGAATTGAGCAAGGTATCGTGACTTATAAAGAAGTATTGTTACCAATATCTGTTAGAATAAATAGAATTGAGCAAGGTATCGTGACTTATAAAGATGTATGGTTAGCAATGTCTGTTAGAATAAATAGAATTGAGCAAGGTATCGTGACTTATAAAGAAGTATTGTTACCAATATCTGTTAGAACAAATAGAATTGAGCAAGGTATCGTGACTTATAAAGTATGGTTACCAATGTCTGTTAGAGCAAGTAGGACTGAGCAAGATATCATCAGTGAAATATTGAGAAAATTTAGATCAGGAGTTGAGGATGCATAAACTCTTGTATAGAAGCTATACAGCTTACAGTATACGAAAAGAAAGTTAGAAAACCACATTATTTCCAGATACTAAAAGATCATTGTCAACTATTGCTTTTTAATCTTACTTAGGATTTCAGATTTACTATTACATTAACAAAAGTCTTTATAAAAGGTGATAAGCACTCTTCCCAAATGGAAAACAGTTTAATATGATAACTTCAAAATCAATTAATAATAAATTCTGAAATGGAATTCTTTTCTAAGACGACATAGCAAGAGAGAGAATTATTGATGAGGCAGCTAATATGACTTTAAGGAATGTAATGCTTTAGATACCAAGAATTAATTAAACGGAGTTTTGATATTGTGCAAAAAAGAGAAAATGATCCTGAAAAGGTTTTCAATCCATAGAAAGAAAGCAGCTAATTTAACCAAGCTAGTATTTAGTGGTAGACATTATGAAATAATAGTTTTGAACATTATACAAAAAGTATAATCCAATGTCTCGTCAGTTCAGTGAGATTATTAGTTTTCTTGTTACATTCTACTCTAAAGACAAAACAGAGTACAAACATTACTTTTGACAAAAATTACTTAATACCAGATGAAATGAACAGAGAAGACAAATTAACATAAAGTAAAAGCAGAAATCTATTAGAGCGACTTGAGTATTTATCCATTTGATTATAGAGTTGAGTATCCATTTGATTATAGAGTTGAGTATATATTTGATCATAGAGTTGAGTACCCATTTGATTATAGAGTTGAATACCCATTTGATTATAGAGTTGAGTATCCATTTGATCATAGAGTTGAGTTCCGATTTGATTATAGAGTTGAGTACCCATTTGATTATAGAGTTGAGTACCCAGTTGATTATAGAGTTGAGTACCCATTTGATTATGGAGTTGAGTATCCATTTGATTATAGAGTTGAGTATCCATTTGATTATAGAGTTGAGTACCCATTTGATCATAGGGTTGACGAATGACCATATGTTACAGTGTTTACTTTATACATAATCACCATATGTTACAGTGTTTACTTTATATATAATTACCATATGTTACAGTGTTTACTTTATACATAATTACTATATGTTACAGTGTTTACTTTATACATAATTACCATATGTTACAGTGTTTACTTTATACATAATTACCATATGTTACAGTGTTTACTTTATACATAATTACCATACGTTACAGTGTTTACTTTATACATAATTACCATATGTTACAGTGTTTACTTTATACATAATTACCATATGTTACAGTGTTTACTTTATACATAATTACCATGTGTTACAGTGTTTACTTTATACATAATTACCATATGTTACAGTGTTTACTTTATACATAATTACCATATGTTACAGTGTTTACTTTATACATAATTACCATGTGTTACAGTGTTTACTTTATACATAATTAGCATATGTTACAGTGTTTACTTTATCCACTAAATATCTCTAGTCGTCGTACATAGACCAAGCAACCTTATTTACAGTAATGTTATATAACCCATGCCAGTATGATCTCAATAAATTCATTTCCTGGTAATTTATACTTTGATTAAACAGACAGTCTTTGTACATATCCCATTTTAATTTTTTCTTGATGGCACATTTCTTTATACCCTTACATGTTCTTCACATTCTTATGCGTTTAAAGGACTAACTGATGACTAACAGCACGCTACATAAAATCCATCTGGTGGGGTTCGGTGGGTTATTATTATTATTATTATTATTATTATTGCAAAGAGGGAAAAATTTTAAAACATATTAAGTTTGATCACAGCAGTTATTAAGTGGAAATGCATTTAAAAAAAGAACTTATTACAGCAAGCTCACATAACAGCTACAGTGTTTGAGGAGGTTTATTTCCAATAGGTATAACATTTTAGACCATTGATGTGTTAAACATCTATTTCATTCATTTTAACAAAATGTCGTCAATCAACAAGTCCCATCATAATTAGTCAGACCTTGACAGATGAATTTATATGTGCCAGATTGCTACCAAGATGTCAGTTTGTTGACAGATGAATTTATGTGTGCCAGACTGCTACCAAGATGTCAGTTTGTTGACAGATGAATTGATATGTGCCAGACTGCTACCAAAATGTCAGTTTGTTGACAGATAAATTTATATGTGCCAGACTGCTACCAAGATGTCAGTTTGTTGACAGATGAATTTATATGTGCCAGACTACTACCAAGATGTCAGTTTGTTGGTTTTGGTGCACATCAACACTTTGAAGATAATATCGTGCCGAGACAAGTAGAGTTAAGGGCCTTACCCGGTGCACCATGGTAGCCGATCCAGGCTGATTCCATGGTGAAAATTGAACCCGCACCCTTTTGGTCACGAGTTGAACACCGTAACCAGTGAGCCACCCGGGCTCCGCTACCAAGATGTACATACTTCAAGACATTCTATCTATGCTGAAAGGTGAGGCAAACAATTTTAGGAATGTAGAAATAAATCAGCCATCAGAAAGTTTTTTTAAATCAAATTTCTAGACATTTATCACAGTGCATATTCCTCTTTCTAACTTCATTTTTTTTACTGCCATCCTAAATAAAACTTTTATTTAAAATATGACGGAGGAATTTTTACATAGATTTTACACATGTTTCACAAAATATTCTCACAACAACTAGATAATACCCTTAATAGCAGATATATTTATCTGATATGGTCTTTGAGGAATCTAATTTGTGGCAGCAAAGGTGCAACGTGAGTGTACCACTGCTACACTATCCAAACACGGTTTTACAAAAATGATATTTAAAATTACAGAGAACTTTCAAAACCTTACTTTATTTTGTGGACTAATTATTCACAAAATGTATCAAATGTTAGATAATTTTCTTTTCACAACATCGTAACACAAAGTTATCTATTGGAACATGACACAGGAGTTAGTTCGTCTGAGATAACTCTACAAAGTGTTTGTGGAAATATTATTGTAAACACAAGATGGTATGATCCAACTTTAGTGATGTGAGGTTGTAGTATGAGGTTGTAATATTTTTTTCTAAGCAACAGCTAGAAAGTTATTAACTTATTATAGAGTTAAGGCTAAAGACAACTCACATATTTGTTTCAATCGCTACTCTTTAGCCAGGATACAACTTTCAGTAATCATCTGACATTTATTATATTCGGTTTTTTATTTATAATCAACATGTAAGATTGTTTTTTTTTTTTTTTTTTACAGATTTATTTCCTGTGAGCCAAAGACTTTGGATAAATTGTTATATTTTACCGGAGAGTGAAGCCTCAAGATGTCTGGCAGATTTTCCAGTTTTGTAGAAGTTTATTTGTCACACAGTAATATTGGTTGAATCTGAGTTCTGACATCGGCTTATGTACTTGAGGTAAATTGCTTAGCATCCTTTATTAACATCTGAATTGATCTGAACAGTTTGTCGTTTCGATATCTCTGGTGGTTAGATTCTCTTATAATTAAATAAAATGAAGCAAGGAGTTAATTATGCCACAGTGTCTCTCATAGTTAAATAAAATGAAGCAAGGAGCTAATTATGCCACAGTGTCTCTCATAGTTAAAAAAAAATGAAGCACGGAGTTGATTATGCCACAGTGTATCTCATAGTTAATAAAATGAAACACGGATTTAATTATGCCACAGTGTCTCTCATAGTTAAAGAAATTGAAGCACGGAGTTAATTATGCCACAATGTCTCTCATAGTTAAATAAGACGAAGGATAGACACAAATATATTTGTTAATCGTGTTTGGTTTCACATTCATTTAGGGCTAAGAATTAGATGCCAAATAATTTCTATGTGTATGATAAATACGTTGGCATTAGATTAATAAGAATTTGCATCATAATTTAAAACAAAAACCTGGTGTGATATGATATTGTTTTTAAAGATCTAATTGAAACAGTTTAGCCATGCATCTAAGTAATGATCTATGCGTGGGTCAATTTTAATAAATATATCTAATGGCATTGAAGTTAGTACATAATTAAGAAAATGCTCATATGTAATAATGATTCACCTTATCACAAATTTTACTCAAACCATGCACCTGAGCGTTCACACTACATTGCACAACACAGCTGAACACACAGCCAAGGATTGATATATATATCTGTCTTTTCCAGTTATGATTATGAACAAAAAAAATCGTAATAAAAAAGTTATTTGACTAGCACGTAAATGGTTAAGAAATATTGCATTATGTTGAGACCTTGATATACTTAGCTAAGTCGCTGACTGTTGGCCTCGATGAAAGAGACTCTCGCGTTGTTCCGTGAGATGTCCGCCAAAAGAGGCGGGGTATCCAAGAAGCTTCAAATGACTCTTTTTGATCGTAACTATAACTCTGCTCACTGTCAAGAGATTGTTAAGATGTGTGGATGAAGCTTTTCTAACTTCGGCCAAAGTTATAGTGTTTATAATGTCAATGTTAGGTGGATAATATTTTGATTCCTTGAAACATCCATCTCATTTCAGTACTATGCCAGACGTAGCTATACTGTTTATATACCATACCTAAAGTCTATGTCCATACAGCATATATCAGTATTTTCCTTGAACTGGTGGATAGTCTCTACAAATAACACCCAATGTGGCGGTAAGTTCCAAGTATCCACAAAAATCTGTTCAATAACACATAATGAAAAGAAAAATAACTGGCGGACGAAACGTGCAAATGAAACAGCTATGCGTGATAGTACATCCGAATTTTCAAGACGAGCATTAGGGATACGTGTGTGTGTGTGTGTGTGTGTGTGTGTGTGTGTGTGTGTGTGTGTGTGTGTGTGTTGAGGGGATTTAACAATATTATCGTAATAGATACCATGTTATAATAAAATTGTTTTACCCACACTTCTATTATCTGTGGACACAAACCCCAGATATCTAATCTTTCTCGTTTGGCGTCAAGCAAGGGGTTTTATGACTGAAACCATTTATAGACACATAAATAGCTATTTCTGGTCTTTTTCTCATGGAAATATGGACATTTTCGGGATAACTTTGTTAACGCCTACAAGCTATACTTGATACAAATCATTCACTGATATTAAGTTAACACACTACGACTTCAACTTTCTCTCCCAAAATGAAATCAGAAAGTTGAGTGAGGTGACCATATTAGATTATCAGCAACATCGCACTGTTGGGTTTGTTGTAGTGGCCTAAAATAAGGGGTAAATTTCTGTGTGGGAAATGACATTTTGGAGTAGAAGAATCTATATTTTTAAAGCATTATGAAATTTAGGCATACATTCATGTAAAATTAAAGAGATTTGTATTGATTTTTACACTGGACTGAAAAAATACATTTAGAAAGAGGTTACGACACAGCAGTCTACTCAGTATTGGCGTGTAATGAATTCCTCATAAGTACACTTAAAAACAACAACAGCAAAAAAAAAACAACAAAAAAAAAAAAAAAAACAAACAAGTGAATATCGTCACACTTAAGCTTATGTTACTTAATATCATACTACATTAGATCTTAAACTGCAATTTTATTTCAGTGGAGTCTGTGATAGATATAGAGGAGATGACATGCTTGAAATTTATGTAACTAGTCTTCGCAAGCAAAAGAGAGGTTATTCAACGAGTTTTATAAATTACATCTGATATTATAAAACAAATTAATTTTATTTATTACTCATGATAACAAATTATTTTATTCATTGACATTGCAGAATAGTGTAGTAAAATGACTCTTAAATACATTCAGATAATTCGTTCATTACAGTTTTGCCAGACATTACGTCGTGACGTCATTTCAGTATATATAAACTTATTATACGGGTATGTTACCATAAACAACACTGTTTTCAATTGATAAAAAGATATATATAAGCACGGTGCAGCAAGTCAGAAAAACTGGTAAAGCGTGCGAGATCTACGGACGACACATACAAATGACCCAAAATTGCCATCGGCATCATTGCCATAACCTCATATGTTTCCTTTGTTACATGCAGTTAAATGAGTCACTTGCGGGCAAGTTGAACACAAAATAGTATTCCTGCCAAATTGGAATATCTGATTTGCCACAATGTCAGAGTTCAAAGTACACAGTTTTCTGCTTTTTTTGAATGCATTAGTATTAGATAAATGTGATTATGCTTATGTTAATGTAAATATGTAGTTTGTTTACGTTTTGTGTTTGTAATTGTCATCTGTTTGGCAAGTTCCTCTGACTTGCTTCACCGTGCTTTGTCAAGTTTGCCTCCTGCATAATTAATTTTTCCTTGACAAAAACGATCTCTCAAAGATCCAGTGGATTTGTAACGGTTGTTTTTTGCTATTAATTCAAGCATATAAAAAGGTAATAAATACTTGATTGTTTCATTCACAACACATTCCATATTACAAATATAAACCCCTGCATGCAATTGCTCTTGATAATGTAATACATTCACTCCTAATACATTGTTTAATAAACCCGACTCAAGACTGCAAATAAAACTCTATTAAAGAGGAAAAGGTGGATATGTCCAGGCCCTGTTTTGGTGTTTTAAAACTCATAGCTTAAAAATATTGTATTGCCTACCTTTACTATGCAAAAAAACAAAACAAACAAACAACACCATATCATTCTATAATTGCTGTATGATTACACAATTATTTTAAAGTGACAGAAAAAATACATCAATATGTAAATAAAATCACGGTAAATGTATTCAACCAAAACAATCTGATAAAAGATAAAGAAAGGATGGAATATATATGTTTGTCGTGGCGTTTGTGTGCCAGTAATGTTACTTTCTCCCATATCTTGTTGAGCCCTTTAGACATTCTTGTAAAAAAATCGTCTCGTATTTTCCAACGCAACGATATAAAGAAAAGACAGTCAAGTATAAAGGTCAAGTCTGAGATTATAGAAAGGTCAAGTTTGATTACAGAAATGTCAAGTCTGAGTTTATGATATTAGACAGAACTGACGACAGACTAAAAACTTGGACCCATCAATGATCGTCTTATATCTAGGTCCAGCAATTAAATATACAGGATTATACGAAATTAAACCTGTCACCATTGTTAAATTTCAAAGAAATTAACAGGCTCAGGCTTAATTTTTAAATTTTGAATGGTGAGTCTGATTTTGTACTCAAAATGTTTTATAACCCAGGGATTGACGTGATTTCCGAATGATCCCTAGAAACGATCAGCAATGCTGTAATCTGGCATGACTTAAATGATTGATAAAAACTAATCATTCAATGGGGCGAATAAAAGTGAGATAACGCGCACTACTAATACAAACAATAGCTACTGCAATATTATTCCGCTACTTGCACTTTCAACGTTTATGGTCTGATCCGAACCATCATAGTTATAAACTGCATCCAACGGGATAATAATAATCATTGCATCAAATGTGTGTCCTTACCTAAAGGAAGGCGTTTAGAAGTCATAACATACATTAATGTCTCATTAATGTTTCTTATAAAATCTATTAAAGCCTCTTTGTACTGCATAAGTTTCAATTATGTACAATAATAGCTGCAATAACAGCTGCATGAAACGATAATGTAGACCAATAAATTAACAAAAATGCCTTATCCAGGACAAGTGGTTTCAGAAAATTCTCTTGTCCCACCTACCTTTTCAAAATTTAAATCACTTGTCAAGATTTTATGAGATGTATGCCCTTTAATCTATAGAAAGAACAAGCGAAATAATGTACAACATATTTATTTTTTAAAAGAATTTAATTTTTGAAAAACATAGGTTGGTATTATACATTTTGTTACGTCAGAGGTTTTCAGTTTTCCGTTGTCTAGGTATTTAATACGCACTATTTCTTGCTCCGAAACGGTAGCATCAGTACTTCTATCATCAAAAATGGAAATGAATTTACTGGAATTCAGACTTCCCCTAACTTTTTCTTTCAAGACTTGATCGATTGATAGAACGAAGTCTCTTGCACTGAATCTGTTCTTATAATTAGCAATAAGTTAAAAACCATTCTTCTCCTGGAGAGCACACAGCATTTCCATATCAGAAAATGGTTTTCCATAATAAGCTAGACTGTAGGCTGTGTTAAATGAAGCTCTCATTTTTCAAATTTCAGACTCATTTAGTTTTGAAAGGGTTTTTCGTAGTGTAGTGTCAGTAACTCTGACTTTAGGGAATTTCTGCACATGCTGGCTAGTGGCATGCATATACTGTGCTGCACAGGCTTTGTGAGGTCCAGAATTGTCACGAGACTTGATTGCTTCAATCCTGAATTTGTCAGTTCAATTAACAAATATACTAGTTGATTTTACAACCTGTGCCAGTTTGGGATATTGTTTGCATTAACCGCAAAACATTTTTCGTTTCGAGCCAGAGCTAACTATAAAGCCAATGCGGCTGAAAATTTCTGAGTCTCTTAGTAGTGTCATATTTGAGATTATTTGTTGCCACAGAGTCTGGCTTGTGTCTCTTTGGAGAAATAGTTACCTCAAACTCTGAGGCAGCCTTACGTTTGATACTTTCACTTTAATGTGAAATTTCTTTCTCCAAATCTTCCTTATTAACTTCCTTGCAAAAATAATTTAGTAAACTCATTTTATCCACATAGTAAATATCACCTTGCGTGACAACTACTTCTAGAGTGACCAAAACATACATTTGGTCCTTTAAATATATAGACAGCTCCATAATTAGCGTCATTGTTTTGCTTCAAACACAATATCGGACGTGGAAGTTATTCCTCTGTATAATCAATTTAAAATTAAAGAATAATCACTGTCATCTAACCAGTCTATAACGGGAATAGACACTAATGTCGCTAAAGTGCCAAACATTACTTTAATTGGACTGACTCGCTGGATTAAAATCAAAGGGTGCGTTGTTTGTGAGAATCTGGTTTGAGTAAACACAACACAACCAAGCCGTTTAAAACACTGCTAATTAATCATAAAAGCTTTGTTTTGTTTCACGTGTTTTGATTGGCCAATAATTTGGTCGCTTAGCCCAATATGCAGCAAAGTGGTAATACAACGTTTGCACATGTTATCAATTACCACTGATAGGTGTGATACAGGATGTAAATCAATACTTGGAATGGGATAGAATCAAGCATTCAGTACGCCCTAAGGGCATGAATGGCCAGATATAGGTAGATAAAGTGAGTATGGCATGAAAATAAGCACTTGCCCGTCTTTTTTTAAAATAAGAAAAATGCACTTGTCTCGGACTAGCAACTTGGAAAATGTTACTTGCAAGACTTACAAAAGGAATAGTCCGGGACGTCGGGCTATGGGATTTACTCAGCACTGCCGTTATTGGTTCCAACCAAGGTGTAACTCGGTGATGGAAATGTGCCACTATGGCTGTCAGTTGTAATAAAAGTTAGGGTACCAGATTCAGAAACAAAAGTTATGTCTATCAAATATTCCAAACCATTCAAATTGAATATGAAAAGCAAATCTGACAACTGTAGTGGACCTTTTTACGTATAGCCATGTCAACGTTCATTTACGTAAGTACTACACCATCATATATGACATTTTACAGACTTATTAAATGGACTAAAAAAAATAATTCAAAATTCGAGTAAAATCAAAGCAGTTTTTTTGCGTTAGTTTGGGTCAAAGTTACTATAAAATTCCTATAGTTTAGTCCAGGTCGTGTTAACATTTCCCACGTGTTGACCAACAATATGTAACATGTGTGTTCCCACGTGTTGACCAACAATATGTAACATGATACCAGCTATTAACACCAGGGCCATACTGATATTCCTTCAATTGGCTATATGTAATTCAATAAAAAGGTACCAAGCAAGATTGATTGACATATTGGAAAGATTTGTTCCCATTTCTTAGAAATGAAGGTGCATTTGTAAGCTACCTCGAACCAAATGGCGTGTATTTAAGCTTGACATTTTCTTGCCCTTCTTACTTTTTATTTGTCTTTCATACATACAAACACACGGAGTGAAAAAACGGAAAGCACATTATTCTCTCGCAGTAATCATTTAGGTACTTTATTATTTTAATCAGGATATATTGCCGGAATTATTCTAACCAAAGGGTAAACTAGTTTTAATCTAATCTACGCAACTATAGATAGAAAATGGCGTACAGATGAACTTATATATGGGTATGGGTATTTTCTAAATTGACTGAAAAATGGTGTTTGTAAAATCCCTAAAGTTAAAATTTATTTTAAACAAATTGTCTGAACTTTCTCGGGTACGTATCGACAAAGTAGTAATCGGAAATTCCATATTTTCATTTGTATTTTATACAGAAATATAAGTTACACATGTTGTAACTTTGCTTACATGCAAAGCATTTTGCCCCATAGACTGTCAATTACATATAAATAGGATACCACGATTCTGAAGGAACAGTTAGATCGTAATTCAGATAACATTATCGATCTTCAAATAGTATATTATCTAATTAAATTCATAATATTTGGTTGTTAGTCACTGGTATTTAAAAATGACGACTGAGCAAAAATTTATAAGAAATCTGCTTAAAAGCTTAGAGTCTGGATAAACAGTGATATTTGTCCCCCCCCCAAAAAAAAAAAAAAAAATAAAAATAAAAATAAAAAAATAAAAAAAGTAAAATACAATTCTCAGTAAGATCAAATCTGGACAGAAAATGATATCACAGAATTATTATTGCGTGTGAAATTACACTAGTCTACAATTGTTTCGAAGTCGTCTGCTTCAGAGATAAAATGTGCTATTTATTAGGGATTTTGATGTGCTGAAGTCACATATGACAATTAAAACAACTGATTGGCTACTGTTTCCAAGATATTTAAGTTTTTACATTTTACGTCTATGTATATTGTGTACATAGGAGAGTTTTAATCATAAATTGTAAACCTAGGTCTTTTCATGTGTTTATGGTTGCTTTACATGATAATATTTCACCTGTCCTATTTATGCAACACTTTAAAAAGCAGCAAAAGGGTTATATAAATAAAACATATATATAAACAAAAGTAAAAAAATCTATTATGTATATATAAGTACATAGCTTAGTCCTTATTCAGTGTCTACTCGGCGCTTCTTTGCTTGTCTCTTGTATTCATTAAATGGAGCATCTCTTGTCACTGTCCAGCAATAGTCTGCAAGCATTGATGGGCTCCATTTGCCCTGATAGCGTTTCTCCATTGTTGCAATGTCCTGGTGAAATCGCTCGCCGTGCTCGTCGCTCACTGCTCCGCAGTTCGGTAGAAATAAAATCTAGATGAGAGTGCAAAAAATGTATCTTTAGTGACATGTTGCAACCAGGGCTTTTGTATGCCTTGAGGAGGTTTTCCACCAACTCCCTATAGTTGTCTGCCTTGTTGTTTCCGAGAATATTTGTTGCCACTAACTGGAAGGCTTTCCATGCCGTCTTTTCCTTGCCACGCAGTGCACGGTGAAATGCATCATCTCGAAGAAGTTCACGAATCTGAGGACCAACAAAGACACCTTCCTTTATATTAGCTTCACTTAACCTTGGAAATGTTCCACGGAGGTACTTGAAAGCTGCTTGTGTTTTGTCCATGGCCTTGACAAAGTTCTTCAACAGACCAAGCTTGATGTGAAAGGGTGGTAACAAAATCTTCCTTGATTCAACAATTGGTGGATGCTGAACACTTTTCATCCCAGGCTCCAATGAGTGTCGGAGTGGCCAATATCTCTTGATGTAGTGGGAATCTCTCGCACGACTATCCCATTCGCAGAAAAAACAGCAGTACTTTGTGTATCCAGTCTGCAGACCAAGCAAGAGAGCACGAACCTTGATGTTGGTCATAGTTTATGCACCTCAAAAGTTGTTTCATGTTTTCATAGGTTTCCTTCATATGGACTGCATGACCAACTAGAAATTGATGGCAAAATACTGCCATTATGCAGCAAAACAGCATTAAGACTCGTCTTCGATGAATCAATGAACAGTCTCCACTCATCTGGATCATGAACGATGTTGAGGGCTGCCATCACACCATCGATGTTGTTGCAGGCTACAGGATCACCTTCCATGAACAAGAATGGGACAAGATCCTTTTGACGGTCATGGAACATGGAAACCCTTACATCACCTGCCAGGAGATTCCACTGCTGTAGTCTGGAGCCCAGCAGCTCTGCCTTACTCTTGTGTAGTTCCAAATCCCTGACAAGGTCATTCAGTTCACCTTGTGTTATAAGGTGTGGTTCAGAGGAGGAGGATGGGAGAAAATATTGGTCATGTGACATTGATGATTCAGGACTAGAATTTTCATCCTCTTCCTCTTCTGACTCCAGTGAGAATGATTCTGGTGCATCAGGAACCGGCAGTCCTTCTCCGTGGGGTACTGGGCGTATTGCTGACGGAATGTTTGGATAATGCACAGTCCACTTTTTCTTCTTTGACACACCTTTCCCAACTGGAGGCACCATGCAGATGTAACAATTGATGATTTGATCTGTTGGCTCTCTCCAAATCATTGGCACTGCAAAAGGCATAGATTTCCTTTTCCTGTTCAATCACTGGCGAAGATTTGTTGCACAAGTGTTGCATCATATGTGTGGGACCCACATCTTGTTCTGATCTCCAATTTTGCAGCCAAAATAAATGTGATAGGCTTTCTTAACCATAGTGGTTATACTGCGCTTTTGTGATGCAAAAGTCACTTCACCACAAACATAGCAGAAGTTATCTGCATTGTTCACACAAGTACGAGGCATGTCTGCTCACTTTGGCCAAACAGAAATGTGTCCCTTTGCAAAATCAAACACTGACAAATAAGAGAGCACGACACTGTATGATTTGTAGAGCGATATAGGGCAATTTCTTCAGCAGAGTGATGTAAGCTTAGTTATGATTGCATCATCCATGACTTCTAGGAATAACATGATGCAATTCATATGATGCATGACACAATACCAGCTTCAGATTGCATCATTCATTGCTTTGCCTAAAATGCAAGTACTGTCCAAACCCAGTCATAGATTTATTCATAGATCCAGTCAAAGATGTATTTTAGTCATTTCTGGTTTAAATTGAGATCCCTTCCCTTTATAACTCACTTATCCTCCGCCATTCCCAAGTCAAGGGTAGTATATACTGACCCAGTATAATATCTTTAAAACTAGAGCCAATCAACAATTGTAAGCATCATTTTCGTTCTCAGTGACCCCGATTTTAGTAAAGTTTTGACAACATTTACCATCGGACTCAACGTCTTCGTCATCTCCAACTACAAATGAAAAATTCATACGAGTGTTTTCATATAGCATGTTATCTGCCCATATTTGAACATGTCTGTGAAGTTATAGAACATAAACGTCTTGAACATTAACGCTTCATAAGTTCAATCACTACCCCTGAGGCTGGAGGCAGAGACATTCTCTTTGGTACTATTTCTCCACCCTCCAAAAGACAACCGTTGTGACAAGGGTTTGGAATGATGAGATGAGTAACATCTTCTTGACTCCAAACTGTAATCGCGCAATGGTCTCCTCGAATCATTTCTATCAGTGCAGACATTGTTGGAGGGAGATGTTCTGCTTCAGTTTGCTTTCTACTGAACATACTCTATCTTAGGTCTGACATTTTTCAACAATACAGCAGGCACGTGAATGTCTCTAGTGCTTCTGTTATGTCTTCTGAAACCTAATTATGTTTGCCTGACCCTGAAAACCCTCTGATTATTCCGTCTGATCTTGAATCGAACAACTTCTAAAAGGTTAGTTTGGCTTTGTCTGCAAGCTTGCGGTTATGTCCTATCCAGAGACGGCGTAAAATCATGTAAAGCTCTAACCTTCAGAGACCCTAGTTTATCATATATAGACTTCAGTGGTATGGGGTACCAAGGTTTTCTTCTCCCCGACAAAATAGCAGTATTGGTACACAATTTGGGATATCTGTATCAGCTGCATGTATTTATAATGTGTTAGCTCCTCCTCCGGTACCATCGATTACATGTAGTATCAGCCTGGTGTCCTCTTCCTCTTGCCTGCTTTGTAGCTGTTGGACATCCAAACTGTTTGACATAATGTCCTACCTGGATGTCACTACTATATCTACCGCCGAGACGGCGAAATGATTGAATGTAAGTCTGTCTTTGTCAACGTGAGCGAAATAAATTTGTATGATGAGACATTATCAGTTATTGTAGAATCATCAACTAAGTAAGAAATTGGTGCAGTATCGCTTCTTCTTTCTCTTGTACCACTTTGCATGTAACTTTCCACTTTATGTCGATCAAAGACAACATGAACCTCATCAAAATCCAACTTTGACAAAATGTATTTTGCCTAGTACTAACATGTAATGGTTATCTACTTTTTATTAAAACGTATTTTCAACTTCTTAAACAAGAGCCATTCCATCAAAAAGCACGACTTTCTGGTGAGTGGTTTGATCCATTTGATCGCCGACAAACGTGTCATCTGTCTTTGATATAAGTATTTCTTGCGCTTGTTTGCTCTTGTAAAGACAAGGCAGGGCGTTTCCATCAGCAGCGAATATATAATTTGACAGAGATGCAAGTTTATATAATTCAAAGATTTGTTCAAGTCAGTTTCTAGTAGGGATCTTATAGCTAAAATCAGCCGATGAAACATAGCTGACTCACAACCTGTGATTTTAGTTTGTGCTGAACGGGTTTATGGGCCTCTTTTCAGACCTTCAGAACAATCTGTTTCATCGAAGACCAGAATGCCACACGATCTGAAGTGATCTGCTCTAACTCAGAAAAGACATTTTTCCGTCTAATTTCGTCTCTTCCCAGAAGGTCTTTGAATGATTTTTTTCTGGCTTAACGATCTTAGTAATTATATTCGTTGTACACTCACTTGGTTGGAATGCATTTGGGTTTTTTTGTTATGCACAGAAAACCCATCTAACTCCTGCCATTTTAAGAAAATTTCGCATTCAGGAAGAATCTAGCGCGTGCTCTGCGACATAGAGCAATGCCAGAGAGACCACAAAGAACTTTCAACAATTGGTTCAATTATTTTATACCATGATCTGCTCCAATTGGACAAAATACAACATTCTATTTATTTAGATCAAGATTACCGTCTCTTACATTTTGGATGATGCACGCCACATTCCGTTCAAGAGTTTTATATCTGCAATGCAGAGAGGGACCATTGTTGCATAGTGAAGTCTATGGTGGACAAAAATGAACCATGACATTTTTCAAGACATGCACGATGAAGGTTGTATGCATCATCCATTATTGCTCTGATGAACAAAAAGGTTGAATAACACCATCATCATGTAGAAACAACAACAAAAAAAAACAATAAAAAAACCCACATGTAGTTGGATGTTCTCATTTCCGTTTAGCTTTTACATAATGTGTATGGGTTCTAATTTAGATGTCAATGTTTGGCTCGCGCTTTTAATTGTTTTATGGCCATTCTTTTTAACTGTTTAACTGAGTTGTCTGCATTTACACATACATCTGTCACATTTTCCATGCGTGTTTCCAACATAATGTCAAACAACGCATGTAGAGTAATAGTACAAGCAGTCATACAGTCTTTTTCTTATGTTTCCCTTCTAGTATTTGTTTGATAGTTGCTGAGCCATTGATATATTAATTTCAAGTCTTCTGCTTGGGTTTGTATTTGACCTGTCGCTCAGATTTAAAGGCAAAGTAAACCATTTGGGCAATAGTCCAAGCATATTTTTGTATCAATGCCAAGCAATTTTCACTATCAAAATTTGATTGTGAACCCTGAAGTATCCATCTGTGAAGCATGTATTGTTGGTTCTTCGAGTTCGAAGATGACTATGACATCACTAACTGGTTTGGTTTCTGCGAGCACGTGAGTGGCTGATCAACAGAGGAATTGCTTCAGTTCCGAGATTTACGCTGCTCGCGCTTCTGCAATGCCTCTGCAAAATTTTCAGCTCATAGTCTGTAGCTCCAGTATGGATAAGACTGTGTCAGGTGGAACTATCGTGTGCGAGATCTTTCCAAAATTCGAGGTCAATGTTGAAGTGTTTCAATGATGATTTGCAGAGTCTTTGAAGCTTTTCTTCTGATCTCCCTGAGATCGCTTTCTCTCCTTAAGTTCGCCATAGAATATTTTCTTTGAGAGTCGCTCGTCTGATATCCTGTTGAAGTGGCCTGCCCATTTCAGCTGTGGTTTTATCAGCAGAGCGTGGATGCTTGGAATGCCTACCTGTGTGAGAACCTTAGTGTCTGGAACTTTTTCATGCCATCTTATCCTCATCAGTATCCTCAGGGATCCCATGTGAAAATGGTTTCGTTTCTTGGCATGGCATCTGTACACTGTCCAGGTTTTGCATGCACACAGTATGGTCGGCAACACATTGGCGTTGTAGACCTTCACTTTTGTTTGCAGAATGATAATTCTGCGCTCATACATATTTACGTGTAATCTGCTGAAGGCTGCACTTGCTTTAGCAATTCTACCGTTGGTTTTGTCATCGATGTGGACTGAACGTGGCAGTGTATTGCCGATATAGGTGAACTTGTCCTCTGCCTGGAGGGTTTGGCCATTCACTGTGATGGTAAGCTCTACTTAAAGCTTTCCTGGTGCAGGTTGGTACGTCATCTCTGTCTTCTTAATGCTGATTGTGAGACCACAATTGTCACAAGCTGAAGAGAAATGGTCCATACTCTGTTCCATATCAGTCTCGGATTTAGCATTCAGAGTATCAAGTATTTGAGCTTCAACGCATATTTATTCAAACCCACTAGTAGCTGAATCACTTAACTTTACAGGATCACCTAAATTTGTGATTCGGTTACTGTTGAGGTTTAAGTCAGTGTTTATTGCGTCACTTATTCATGTAGTTGGACTTTGTCAATTCTTCGACATTAATGTTTCTGTCTTAATATTTAAAGGTAAGAACTGACTATGACCCACTCAGAGATACTTCTGTCATAATTTTATTATTTATCTGATGTCAAAAACGTTTGTTCCAGCCATGTTATCGAAAATCTATTTATTTTCATCTTTTATGTTAATATTTAATATGTTTATTGTCATTCTTTGTAATTGCTTATAATGAGCATTATCACTGCGTAAAACAAAATCACCAAAACTTATTTGCAGGCAAAGACTCTAACGAAGTTGAAAAGATGTCATTGAAATAGCTTTTTGTTTTAATGATTTGGTCAAGATCAGTGTACAATTGTTGGGGTTTCAGAACTCTGCAAACTAGTTCTCTGGCTATAAAATCTAATTTATCATTAAAATTGCTGTCATCCACTGTACGGTTGTCAATCACAATAAGTTTAACGTTTAAGCTGTATTTCAAATATTTAGACTCGTAACTTTCTTCCGTTTCACCTTTTGCAGTAATTTCCTCTATAACATTATTCATGTACATTTCGAAGTTGTAAAGGTCATCAGGATTTAAAACAGCCCAGGTTCCATTCTTGTCCTTTATGTAAGAAAGTATATTATTTTGAGGTCATCGGTAATATTGCGATAGCCAACAACAAAATCTATTTTTTTTGCAATGAAACTGATTGTTTATGTCGAATGTAATATAACTTTAAAAAGCCATCAGTTTCCGCTATGGCACATGCTTCCCCAGATTAAAGTTTTCTTTTAAATTTTGATACTTTTGGGCTAACTTTGCCAAAGTCTCGTTCCATTTTAATTTCTTCTTTCCTTGTATAATGTTTTTATATTCTGATTTTTGTTACATTTTTGCTTGTTTGTTTGTTTTTTTCTTTTTGTTGTTGTTGTTGTTGTTTTTTGGGGGTTTTTTGGGTTTTTTATATTTATTTTTGTTTGTTTGTTTGTTTTGTTTTAATTTTCTGTGTGCACACCTTTTGTTAGATTTACCTTATTGACTTTCTGTATTGTTTGTTTTGTTATGTTTTGTTTTCTTGCTGCCTTTTTCATCTCTTTGTATCTGTTGAACAAATTGATGATTAAAATAAACTCTTTATGGTGTATTTCAATATCTCATATTGCTTTTGTAAGCATTTCATCAATACAGTCACAACAATACTTGTCAGACGACATATGCATGAACAACAAAGCAAATAGTTCATATTTATTAAACATTTTCCCCACATGTTCTATTTCTTTCTTATTTCTATTGTCATTTTAATATCGGCATGTTTGAATGTTAGTAAACTAGTATTCAGTGCTGACAGAGGCCAACCTAACTTAAATAACATAAATTTAGTGAAGTATCTGATACCATTCGACGTCATGTAATGATCTTTCAGTTCGTTCTACAAACTTTCTAAGTTGTGAATCTGCATATACCTGCTAACCGGTGATATAACAATGTTGATTACAATATCAAACAATAATTTTGAAATTTTAGCATCTCTACCATTGACAAAGATTGTATATGCATTCTTGATATGCTTTTATTCATCTTTCCAACCAATTCTCAGCTAAGCTTTTTCCCCTATCTTTGTATATTTCATTTTAAACAGCTGTGGTCAATTCCTGTTTGTACTCTCAGTTTCCGCAGACTTTACGCTGTCGTCACCGTAGGTGATGTTCCTTGAAACAAAGAAAATCCTTAAAAAAAAATTGCAGTTGGAATTTATCCACTTATCAACGATAAAATCGTTTCAGACGCACAATCTTCCTATGTAAACAACCATTATTATTTATATAAAGATGATTCCGATTAAACTGTAGCTACGGACATTGCAATATAAGATACGGTAAAACATGTTAAACATTTTAGTCAAACACACCGGGTAGTGCTGAAACTACACCAGGTAAAGATGGATTGTTTTAATCATAATGCCTTCATCTGAATTGTAACTTTGTTATCCTAAAATTAATATTTCTATTATCTTTTTAGCAGTGTCTTGAACTGTGTAATATATTTTTGTCTCCATATTTTGCCTCTAAGATGCAGATCACATAAGATCTAATTCTTTGATTCAGTCTTGTTATTCTTTCTTCTGTGAGTTGCTATCTCGCAGAGAGAAGTAAGTCGTACCTGTTGGCTCACCTTTGTCTTCTAGAGGATTGATCTTAGCATATAATAGTATAATCATCTGGAAATACCACCATAAATGTATGCGTCTATCTTTTTTTTACCAATAACACGATTTCTTTCATAGTTCGCTTAATTCTCCATTTTACCAATAATGTGTATCATCATCTATGACTTCTGTATTATTTCCCTTGATGTATCTATACTATTGATGTTGTGGAATGTTAAAATTGTTGCACCTCAAATTAAATTGTTTCATATCTATTATGTTACTGACAGAATTAAAAGTATATTGGCGTGGTTAAGGTATTTTGCACTTTGATAGCAGTTTTCTTATTTGAAAGTGAACATGAAACCTGTTAACAGCTTTAACTAACTTTGGAACACTTTTGTTTGTTAAATGCCAGTAGGAAATTCCACAACCAGATGTTGTCATCCGAATCGCCAACTTGCGTTGATTTTGCTAAACTTTCATATTACACAGTGTTCTGTGTCTGTTCATAAATTCATCACTGTCAAATGTTAAAGTGTAGTGTATCAAGCTGTTGAATAGTTTGAATTTTAAAACGTTTGTTTCAGTGTAGTAAATGTTATTCCATTATCAAATACCTTCCCAATATTAACATCAACAATATGGTTGATTGAAGTAGCTGGGCACGGATAAGGTGCTTTACTCGTCAATTTTTCAAATTTAAATTCCATTTCAGGAGCTGCAACTGGTTCTAATAATGAAGGTGTTAATTGAACATCAAGAGGTTTTGCATTTCCTACCAAACATTGTTTCCTACTATATGGTTCAAAACCATATTTAAACTAAAACTCTATTCAAATACTTGTCTAGCACTTACATCTGGTACATTCTAGTATGCGACAGAAAATTATTGTGACTTTGGCTTCTCTAGTGCAAATATAGTAAGCTTCTATTTGCTGTTTTTTCATACTCACGTGTAATCCTTCGCTGATTTCTCTCTCTAATATTTCCGTGTCCTACATCCTGTTACCTTTTTAATCTCCTCGATTGCACAAACTGTTTACATCTCTGATATTTTGTGTTTCGTGTTTTCCATTGAATCTTTCAGTTTTTCTCTGTTGCATTTGTAACATATTAAAACCAACTGGTCTTTGTTCACAAAATCCAATGCTGATTTACGATTTATTTGTATAGTTTAATTTGAATTACTACTAGCGACCAAATGAAAGTTCTGTGAAAATTGTATTTTTATTATCTGTATATGCACACACTGTGAAAGTTGTACTCTATCTTATTTCACCCATATGGTGTAAAATTCTTAGCATATCAATCGGTTTGGGTTAATTTGTGGTAATTCGTTGTGACAGGTTTTATGGCTGTATTAAAATTGTACATGGTAAACATTTTATTCAGGAAAATAGTGTATAGCTGATTGAATAGCGGCTGTATCTTATCTTATAAAATTTAGAGAAATTTAAATATTCTAATAATTGCATCAAAATTTGTGTAATATTAATTACCCCTTATTTTTTGTTGAAAATTTCATAGATCAGCTTGTCTTTGACGTCGTATTTTTGTCAGCTTCTTAGAGTTGTTGTTTGAATCAATTTTATTTTTTAATTGTCACCTCTTCTTATTTCTCCTGTGATATAATTTATTTACTCTGCTAGGAAATTGTCTACACTGTAATCACCAGATCACATTTGTCATGTGCACCATTTTGTTAGTACTGGTGATGTTTTTAGATGTACTCTCTTCTTTTTCCCAGGATTTGTAATTAAAATAAATTCAGATATCATGCGTGTTTTAACTCCTCACTGTTTTAATACGTTTTTTGTTTTCCACAACTGTCACATTTCAGGAACTCATTATCTTTCATAATTCGACGTTTTCATCCGTCTTGATATTTCTGTCTATATATCATACGTCCTCCATTCATTTAATTCTCTAAATGTTTGGCTAGTGCCCAACTGTTAAACAATTCATCTTATTCTTTCCATTTCAATACTATATACTTTTTATTGTGTTATTCTTCAAAATGTTCTTAACTTTGTATCTGTCATCGTCTTTGTCATAAAGTGACAATTTTTGCTTGTAAAATATCGCCTATATATACCCTGCCTTCAAGTCTTTCAGTTTGTGAATGACCGGATCACCTAATATGACTTGTCTTATTTTACATATTTCCATCCGTAAAGCTAGGTAGGTAGCCCTTTTCGCCAATTGTTTCAATTTTGGAACTTTTTACTGTTAACACGATTTTAAATTTAGGTATTCCAAATGTATATGTTTTCTTCAACCGGAGTCATATTTAGTAATATGTCATTAGCGTTATTGAAACTACCAAAATTAAATTCGGTAAAACTTCAACCCATTTTCTGGTTTAATATTCAGTGAAATATCTTCACATTCTTGTATGTGAGATTCTATTAAACTCACTACCGATTTTTTCTATTTACTTTTTTCGGGGATGGGTTTTCTTGTTTGTTAGAGGGTTTTTTGTTTTGTTTCTTTGTTTGTTTGAGTAAGTTTGGAAGCATTCAATGTTTTCTTTTCCAGCAAATCGTTAACATTTTCATTGTAAAACTTTTTTCTTCGTCAACATGCATATTTTCAAGTTTTCGTTCTTTGAAGATTTTTCTAAAGCATTGTCATCTACTTTTTTCGGTTGTTGTCTTTTTTATATGCTTGTTTGTCAAAAATGTCTGTCTGACTCTGGTCATCCATGTGGCTAGCATAAACCCTTTTGTTGGAAAATCTTTTTCCCGCTTGGTTGTATAATGTGTAGGCAGATTATCCAGTTATCTATAATCTCATTTCAGTGTATTTTATTTACTTTTTGTCCCGTTTAATTTCTTCCCCCGATTGATTAATATTTGTGCAAGAAACTGGTTTTTAGGATCGCAGTAAAGATATCTTAAATACTGTTCTTTGTCAGTAATTGAAAAACAAAATAAAACAGCCAGGGAATATATTATGCCTCCTAAGATGTTTTTAGGTGTTATAAACAAGCCAAGATGACGACGTATGAATGATTTCAGATTAATGTCAAATTTTGCCATTACTATGTTTGAATCTGTTACAGCTACTTCACACACAGAGTCACCATGTACTGTTTTAAATCGAACGTTTTTTCCATAAATTCTATCTTTTTTTTTGTCCAATCAATGTAAATTGACCTTGTAAAGTTTACGAGATCATCGAGTTGTTCGCTAAATTTAGCCGAATACAAATTTGTATATTTACTCAATTAATACGTACATTTATTCCTTCTTAGTACTGCACTGCTTTAACCATAATGCTGGCCGGGTTGATGCTGCTTATCTCGATATTATCATCATTGAAAGTAATCTGTAAATCTGTCTATTTTTTGAAACCTTGGGGTATATCTTCTTATATTACAAATCAACAATTTAACACTTAAATATCTCGAATGCTTCTCTTTAACACATCTGGCTTTGACCACACTTTTATCTCGTCCAAACTTGTAGTAAACAAATAGGCATTATTTCTAGATACCGTCAGTGTTGCTTTTTCGTTAATTGTTATATCACCTCTCTAAAATACTGTTGAATTCAATGCAATGTAGCTTTTTGCTATTATTTGTGATGTGTATAAAATTTAAAGTTAGTGTTCGCTTTTCTAATTGTCTTCATCTGACTGGTCTAGTAAGTTTTAGAGCAGTATACATTTTGTAAATTCAAGAATTATAAGTTTTCAATGTATTCATTCATTATTTATTACGAGTGGGCTAAGACCACGCACAAAAATGTGTGCAGTTGTAATAAAAATCACCATGCTTCAAAAATCGCAAAATGTACACTAAATGTAAAAATAAAACTCTATTGAAATAGCTTTTCCATAGACGAACATATATACAAATAAAATGAGGACAATAATAACAGAAAATTTGTTTGTCTTGACTTGAACTGTTTTCACTTGTAAAAAAATAAATAAATACATTTCCGGTCTTGCACCCCATTTCGTTGTAGGAACCATGTTTGAAATATCTAGCACGAGAAAGCCCCTCAAGGCATGTTACTTCAATTTCAAATGTATAATACATCCCCTAAATAGGACAAATTCTCAGTTGTAACCTTTTCTTAGACAATTCACAAAATCTAATATCAGCCGTATCTTCTAGTGTTAAAAGTAAGTGATGTTATCGTTGCTTTATTCTAAATCACAATGTATACTTGATTCACATGATACTCTATAATGTTTTCGAGGGCAATACTAAAACACTGTCCCGATTCCAAATCATGATCCTCATTCTTTTTCCTTTTTTTACAAATGTTGCATGTTATATTATTTTTGATAACATTTCACGATATGAAATCTTTCAATTTAGCTTAAGTGTGCTTGTACAGTTTAAGTAGGGCAGTTGCGTCTTATTTCTTTTTTCCGCATTCCGAATTTTTTACCGGTCAGGGTCTGAACTTTTTGTTTCTTAAAGTTAATTTAACTATGGTGCAAAGTAGTTACCGGTGGTTTGTTGGTGATTGGTGTCATTAAAAAAATAGTTTACGAATTTCCATGTGTGTTTCAAATACGTCTCCACGTCAGATGTAAAATCTCAGATCTGCGACACCGAGCAAAACATAATTGACCTAGTTAGTAACCGTAACGTTACTTGTCATATTGGTTTAGCAGCTGAGTCTACTGAGAGTATTTGACAAAGGCAGACATTAGAGAGCATCGCGAACTGTAAAGCCAAAGAACACCGGTTCGCCTGACCCCCTCGCCATTGAACTTTTTTTTAAAAATACATTTTTAAGATGATTTTTTTACAATGCATTCACCTGTTTATTTGTTTTCACAGTTTGCGTATTCTGCTCAATTTGTGGTCTTTTAAAGGTGTTGTCATATGTCGAGTACGCCATACCTTTGTTTGTTTAACTATTCTATCCACAGACTGTTTATTCGAATCTGTAATGAAGTCATCAGAATTGATTACCCACGGAAGGAACTGTATGCCAGCCTCAAATAGGTTGAATTTCATAAACAAATACAACAGATCGTATGCATTATCCACGTAACATTATACAATAAATTGTAGGCATTATCCACATAACATTATACAATAAATTGTATGCATTATCCACATAACATTATACAACAGATCGTATGCATTATCCACATAGCATTATACAATAAATTGTATGCATTATCCACATAACATTATACAATAAATCATATGCATTATCCACATAACATTATACAATAAATCATATGCATTATCCACATAACATTATACAATAAATCATATGCATTATCCACATAACATTATACAATAAATTGTATGCATTATCCACATAACATTATACAATAAATCGCGAAGAATTTTAAAGGTATGTTTCGTAGGACTCAAATGATTATGCAAAACTAATTTCTCTTTCTTAGATACCAATGACCTTGACCTTGGACATTTAGATGCCAAAGTCTGTACGTTTCTCGATATCATCCAACTTTGACAAGTTTTCGTCTACCAAAAAACTTATATATATAATTTTGCATTATTGTCTTCCGTGCATTAGTGAGCGTTGGAGTAGAATCCCACTGCAATACTTGACATAAAATAGACACCTGTGATAACCGTCATTTTTACAACCAAACACGGCAGGTCCCTTATTTAACATATTGCGTTATGAATCAGATTTAAATAATGACTTATGATCATTAAAGGTGACGACTAAATGTATGAGTCCGAATATACAGATGACACAATGAGATTGACACATACGATTGAGTATGAGTCCGAATATACAGATGACACAATGAGATTGACACATACGACTGAGTATGAGTCCGAATATACAGATGACACAATGAGATTGAGACATACGATTGAGTATGAGTCCGAATATACAGATGACACAATGAGATTGAGACATACGATTGAGTATGAGTCCGAATATATAGATGACACAATCAGACTGAGAGATACGACTGAGTATGAGCCCGAATAGATGACACTCTGAGACTGAGAGATTTGAAAAAGGAAATCATCGAATACGGCCAGTCAAGTACCTAGGGACAACATATTATCTGAACTGGAAGTTCTCAATTCCTAAGCTATTAATTTATTTTCTGAATAGCTCCAAAACTTTAGCGGGTCGGGGAGGATAAAAAGGTATATTTGCTCTTGAAGTTTAAGGTTAAAATTCTAGCAGTATCAAGGGTTATTTAGCACTAATACCATCGACACTGCCGACAGCAACAGACAACACAGGCACTCGTAAAAAGTATCATTACCTAGCTAGGGATAAAATACTTTGGTACTGGGTATAAGTTTTATGTGAACTTATACATAGTCTCGATATGCCGTATACACACCATGAATATACAGTGGCGATGCACCTCTAGTTTACTATAACTACCTACAGAAGACTGTTTTATGTGATAGCAGAAAGTGCTGTATAGAGATCACAGCTTTTGTAAAGTTTTGTGAAGGTTATTTAAAGAAGAACTTAAACTATTGCAAGAAAACCATTTTGCTTCGTGAGTCACAGTGACTTTAACCTTCATTCTTTATACGCCCACCCCACCTCAAATCGATAGGCTTCTTTGCAAGTTAGATGAAGGTATGTGAATCAGACCTCAAGTAATTTCAGAGAAACCAAATTGTTAACGGACAGATGGACGGACATTACCATAATATGATACGTTCCGCGTATTATAAAATCAACATGAATGCTTTTGAATAATTTGTAAACATGATTCTCTGTTGTGGTTTGCCGGCTTAGTGTGCATAATAAACTAGTTAATGCCTCCATACTAAACATTTTGAGATCTCATCCAAAACGATATTTTCCTTCCGAGATCACTCTGAACTGTTTTGACGCGTCTACGTGTCCTCCTACAAAAGCCAATGCCTATGATGACAGGTCGTACACTAATAAATATTTAGACTTTAATTCTCGCGCAAATTTCTCTTGCTACCAAACTTAATGGCTAGCTCCTAAATGGATTGGAATTAGGATCAATACCTGCTCTTATGCTTAATTAAGGGCCTTAGTATCGCTGATGGGACTTTCTAATAAAATTGTCTTCTTTTATTTGGTAAAGTTTGTTTCCTTAAAAATTGGTACGAGGAGAAGTGCCTTTCCATCCCCCATTATGTTTTATTTATCGATCTGATTTCTACTTCAATAAACTGTATTTTCTTTTGGACAAAGAACGGCTATTTTTGATCATAAATCCTTTCAGGAAGAAACATTTATTGTAGCATTGTTAAATCAATTGCATCAACTACATGTGTTGATGCCAAGAACACTATTCCCTAATACTAATAAAGTTACTTTGGTTTAATTTTAGAGACGTGATGCGCTTCCAACATAAAATAATTAATAGTCCTAATGGTTAGAACACACTAGCAGACGGTCAAACAAATATGTACATATCGTAAACTCACCAAAAATGTGGCACAAACGTATCTCACAGATCACTTGCGCCCTATTATTGGAGAAACTGCTTGTTAATATTTGAAATCGTTTTGCAACTATAGGGAGTAGAATACACCTTTATCAAAAATTAATATACCCTTCGACCACTACTGCGTAGAGCAATATTGAACTATTCACTTCGAATGAAACATGTATTTAGATGTTTAAACAAGCAGTTTATATGTCTCTTGATATAGTGCCAGCATTTCTTGAATGTGAAAATTGTGATACAGTAGTATCCTACTCACCCGCTTACCTCATAAATGTTGTACAATCAACTTAGATTGATGTCTTGTTAATCTTACTGATAACCCTGCTCGTGTAGTTCACCAATAGAAAACTACTTTCATTTTATTTTGAATGTATTCTATATTGTTATCATTGAGTTATTATATTTCAAATGCTGTCATGGCTTGAATTTATTCACTTATATATACTTTTTTTTTTTTTTTTTTTTGGGGGGGGGGGGGGTAAGGAATACGATTCATAAGCAGAAAACAGAGAGAGCCGTAAGTACAATGTATATGTGAGTTCAAGCATACTTGTAATTTTTAACTTCAATTTCATTTTGGCGTGGGCGAAGAAGACGATAAATTAAAGAACAAAATATCACACTGAAACATTCTAATTACCACACTTTCATATACATACTGCCTTCTGCAAAGTTTTAATTACTACAATCTCCTGCAGGAGTTAGAGAAATTTTGAACACACTTTTACATTTTAAATTAAATCCATCTCCTGTAGGGGTTCGAGGATGCTGCCTCACAATAACTCTTGCACCAAAAGTGCAGCGAGAACATTTCGAGCAGACTTAAATTGTTAAATTAGTATCATCTTCTGTAGGGGTATGATGATGTTCCTTCACAACATCTCTTGCATCCAATATGTAAGGAGAAATAAATTTGAATTATTTATAATTACTCTGATAATCGTATTTGTTGGATAAGGATTTTTAAAAAAATTGGTTGTTGACCAATATTTTGCATGGCTTTTTCAGGGTGTTGTCACTGGGCTGAGCAACAAAATAAATAAATTTAAAAAACAGGATTTTACACTCAAATTGGCAAATGCAACAAACTTCTGAGTTATTTTATATGACTACTTTGATATAAAAATATGATTATATTTGTTCAGTAATGTAAGACAATTAAGTTTAGTTATGCGGGTGACCTACATACGCCAATGTGGGCCATAGTGGTTTTTCATTCTATTGCACATTTATAAAAATTACTTGTATAATTGTGTTGGTTAATTATCATAGTTGATACCAATGAAAAGTTATTTATATACTAAAGGCAGAATTGAAGCTCGTAAAGACAATAGAATATCGAATATTTCAAAACGTGGTGGAAAATTCTAGCTGGATAGTGAATTCACCACTGCAAAACCTGATGGAAAATCGACTACAATAGCATCACATATCAACGGTATGTGTTTTTAAACACGCCAGCCTGTGTCGGATAGTGGGATGTAACTTTTGCAATGTTTTCACTTGGCAAAAATGAGCTTAAGGGAAGTGCAGTAAAACCTATTGGAAAATCGAATAAAATAGAGCCACTTAACAACGGTATGTGGTTGCAAACACAACAAGGGTGTATAGGATAGGATGAGGAACATTTTTGTCAGCTTTTTGCTTGACAAACTAATGTTAAGTGTGATTTTGAAAATATTGTCGCATAAACTAAAACTTATTTATTTTATTTTCATTAATCAGTATGCTCTTGAGCTGTGCCTACATGAAAACATGTTGAAACGGTCACATGTGTATAGTGAACACCTCCTCACAACGGACACATGTTTAGGGTGAACACCTGACCACTATGGACATATAGTTAGAGTAAATGCATTGTTATAACGTGTACTGTTTTAAGTTATTACATGACCAAAACAGACAGCTGTTTAAAGTGAACACCTGATCATAGCAGACATCTATTGAGAGTAAACACCTGATCATAATACACACAGATAGATTATGAAAATGAATGGAAAGATGATTGATCTAAATGCAAATTACTGTATTGACGGTATTCATATTTTTTCATTGCTCTCATAAAAAAATTTTTTTATTCCTGCTGTATTTCCATGCAAACACAACATTATATCTGTCTCTTTCTGTGCATCAAGCATATTGCTATTTAAATAAAACAATGATACAGATTTCTATATTATATCAACCGATTCCAAAGCAAGTGTGACAAAAATAAAAGTACCATTAATACGTGTTCCAAATAGAAAAGAATTGAGACTATGAATAAACAACATTTAAACAAAATGATAACAATAAGACTTATATGACGGTAACAACCAAGATTTGTATGACTATTTTCATCGACATTCAACCGTACTTGAAAAAAATTATAATCCGAAAAATTCCACAATTTGGTTCTGCAAAAGTACAGCTAGATTTAATTATTAAACTTATGAAAGAGCCGACTCAGAAAGTGAAAGAACAAATTGAGTACAGAGCCTATTACCATAAAACAATACTTATGAATGTAATGAATAGTGTAAATGAAAGGTAATTTGACATTTTACATACCAATTAGGGCTGAAAATATGCGAATATACGAGATGGATAATTGATAGGATTGAACATTTAACATGGCATATAGATAGGTATCACACGCTCAGCGCAAACTCTTATATAGATTTGCCTCAATGGATTAAAAACAAACAAGCATTTGAAAACGTAAAAAATACAGGTAGTTGATTTTTATCTATATGCTGTGGAATCAATTTTAAATACCCCAACCCCCGCCCCAACCACCAAAAAATAATAAGTACATAAATAAGTACATTTAAAACAGTTTAAAAACATAAAATAAAAATAACTAAATTTTTAAACATTTTCAAGTCCCCAGAGGCGATCAACATGAATTGATTGAACAGATGTCCCATTATGCTAGATAACATCAATAAAATTGAGAATGAATTTAATATATCTGTAAATGTGTGTGAAATATTAGGAGAGAGAGAGAGAGAGAAAAGCTGAGAGAAACTTCATCAAACCTGTCAGAATAACTGACAAAGAGAAAGTCAGACATATTGACATAATACTCATATTTATGTAGTTAAAAATAACAAGATTTTTTTGTATTTATAAGCGAGAAAATATGCCATTTGGCGCGTAGACTAAAACTTCTGCTAAAGCAGTGTAGATTTAATCGTGCCTCTAACACATGTTGTCTCTGTCACGATTGTGCCTTTACAAATATTTCTTCCGTCCTCTTAAATTGTTTCTCATTCATTTTTTCCCAACTCTTGTTCAGTTATTTTTTTTACCGGCAATATTTTTATATGTTCCATTTCCATTAACAATAGCTATCCTCAATTCCTGTGTGCACTCTTCCATTTATGGAAAAATGGAGTTAATTCTATTTTCTTTAATCTATCTCATTATTTTTCAAGCTGGATTTTGTCCAACAGCGACGTATCGATTTCTTCTGTATTTAAATAACCCCAAAAATGTCCAAGGGTGGTGGAGATTTTTAAACAAAAGAATGTGAAAATCCTGCATGAGGAGATGATTAGATGAACGTGTCGAAGCAGAAGTGGATAATATTGTAAATCTTACTAGTAGTTTTGAAAAGGGAAATATCGGACGTGTGGATGATCAAGATATTGAACAAACGAAATTAAATTGGATTAATTATTTGTAAATTCTGTTTATAGGTAGGCTTGGACTGTGTAAGAAAATATTCAAGAGACATGCAGAGAGATGGAAATGGTGAAATATACATTCAATTCAAAGACAGATTCTGCAGTCCAGTTGATTTAAGCACCGTCCTAAACGGTGGCATAAAGCTTCTACCACCTAGTTCAATAACGAAAAAGCTCAAAGGATCTAGTTTTATTAACGAATTAAAAGATTTAGAGGATTTAGCACACAGAACCTCCTTCTATCATTACAGATGAACTTCAATACAGATTATGAATTTTAGAGGCACAGAAGAAACAACATAGTCAAGTCTGTAGAAAATCCAACGTCAGACATACAACCTAAATTGCATAGGTTTTCTGAGAGAAAAATCACCACCAAAAGCTATTTTTGTACAAAGGCAGTCAACAAAAGTACCTGAAGAAATAGAGATGCAAGATTACGGTCGTAAAATCCATAGCTTAAAATTTAAATAAGACAATTGTAAACTTGAATAGATGATTTGTTTGGTAAAATTCAAATAGTTCATCATTTACCTGCAGATAAAGAACCAATTGTCTGAAGGCTGTTTGCCCAACAATAAGAAAGAAAGATTTGAAGATATAAAATATATCCTAATTATAGACTAAATAACCTTTTAAAGTACAGTTCAAACTTATCACTCCCTTAGCGTACTTCTCCGTAGGAAATGATCTACCTCCGGCAGATCTAGCCTCAAACAATGAGGGTTTTTTTCTAAAGAACGTAAGCTATTTCAAAAATGTAACTATTGCAGTTTCTACAACCATTAGTATCAGTATAAATGATTGTTTATTTATTTCGTGGTCAATGTTGCTTGTTGACGTTTTTAAATTGCCATGTGTTCCTTGAACATCTAAGAATAGGATCGTGTCAGAGACAACGTGTGCTGAAGGCACAATATCACTGATAGACCTGGAAGTAGAAATATTGTAATCACAATTATTGTTTCTACATAATTTTAATCCACCTTGTCTTCATTTATGTCCGATACACTTTTTTGTCTTACTGTCACAATTTGTTGCTCAGACTTTGGAATACCGCTCTTTGTTACCTCGATATTTATGGGTTTAACCCCAGTTTAAACGAGTCGCTTGATTCTATAAATTATTGTTGTATCTGATTACACACCCATTTACGTCATTATATCACTTGCTTGCAAAAAATAAAGCCATTACCACCAACAGCATAGACCAATTTCACGTTTGAAAATGTTTTGTATTGTTAGAAATTTACCATGATGTTATTGTTCGTGGCATAGCTCTCCTAATATTAATAGTTCAATATCTCCGGCTTACCGATTGATGCGTTTGAGGTGTTACAATAACTAGCGTGTTCTCGGGAATTAACTTCTTTTGGTACATTAATTCACAAGCTTTACCAATGGCAGGAGCTACCTTCCGTGCTCGAGAAAGAAATGTAAAAATTCTCCAAAACAACGTCGTAAAATGTCCACATACGACCGAAAATAGTTGTGTATTTCATGTTTAAAATCAAAAGGGTCAGAAGAGTGAGACTGATACCATGTGTAGAAAGCCTCCGGCTGCTTCAATTGCATGGGTCATAGTATGGTTCATTGGGCAAGTGGGGTGGCAGGACGTGTTGATTTTCCTTGCTGTCAAAAAATGAGGAAATTTTTTCTTTAGACAGTTCCATCATTCCAAGCATCTTACTCAACTATACTGCCAACTCATTAAATCTTTTAACAATACTGTTCCTGTTTTCACATAAATGATCTTAGCCACGCTCACGGTCACGTGTCGGTATTCAGTTCTTTTTCTGCAAAACGTTTCAAAAGAAACTGTTCGTCGTAGCCACACGAATTTGTGACAGTTGCCGTAACGATCTACATCTCCTTCCCAGTCGCCAGTTGGGTCCAAGACTCACTGAGTGAAATTGAAAAGAGTATTGGGTCCAAGAAATAGCTCGTCCACCAGGGAGCGCGGTACAGTTCAAACAGTGCCGTAAGTGAGCTTCATGATAATGCTCACTACAAGCTCGATAGGCCAAACAAAAGTAAGAGTTGTAAATGGCGGTGCCTTGTGAACATTCAAAATAGATAAAGATCAAGTGCACTGGATGGTCCCGTTTCTTTTTCTTCTGGTTCTGATTATCCATTAATTCATCTTATTCGTTAACATATCTCTGAATGTAACACTGATGATCTTATTTTGCAAGTGTTTCTCTTTTGTTTAAATTGTTTCATTAAGTTGATTATAACAACCTTGACTCACAAATTGGTGTCTGCATGTGGAACACAATATCATTCTTTTTCCCTCGGGAACACAAGGACTCGACACCAAACAGCAACGACATCTCTTTCCACAATGAAAATGTTCTTCATGATTGTTGAATCCTTTCTCACATTTATCACAATAGCAACTGTATCTGAGAAATCCTTTGATATTGGTAATGGCATCAAAATAATTTGGGTAGTGATAGGCGTGAATGTATTTTGCGTCTGGAAAATTAGCTCCTCGAAACAAAAGATCTCCACGCATCACTTACGGGTAAACATTCAGAGTATAGTGAGTAGCTAACACTGCTTGAATTTTCTGCATTAAAGGAGTTCCGCACACAGTCTCTTTGGAAATCCATGCTTGTTCCAAAAGTGTATCTGCTTCTCTTTGCTGTTGGGGATTGTACGATTTCTGATCCTTTCCCGTATTCTATTCCATTCCAGCGTATCGGTTTTCTCCGTTAACGTTAGATTATTCGGCATTTTTTCTTTCTAAATTTACATTAAGCCAGACAAATGTTACGTGACCCAATGCTATCATATTTAATATAGTCTCTTAAGTTACTTTTGTGTGTGTGTGTGTGAATTGACAAGTTGAGTGAATTATGTATGTTGTATATATAATAAACGATTAGAAGGGTTCTAGTTTTCTATAATACCATGTGATTATTCTTTTGTAGATCGATTAACGGTTATCATGTAATTCCATATGTTTGTTGTATGTAGAACAATTTTAATGTATAATCAGGTCTTTTCTTGTGTAACCATACATAGAACGTACAGGGGTGTTTGTACCAAGAAAGTACAGGGGTGTTTGTACCAAACACGCTAGATGATTCTGGCTCATGAATTACACGGTTCAGTATATTTCCAGCTGATTTTCATTAATACTGGTTGGAAATAGTGGCGTATAATCGCGTTAGAGGTCAACGTGTCATGCTCCGGCCTCTGTCGGCGCAAAAGGTTCCGGTGAGTTATTCTGCAGACTGAAAGGAATGCTGTATAAGGGATCATTACGTGTGTTACGCCCAATTATAGCGCAGTAGGGTCACTTCATGTTCGTTATATGATCAACGTGATATGAAAACTTCATGTCCGCTATTGAACGGTATATTTTCATAAATTTATGTCTGTTTTACAAAGATTACAATTTGCAATGTTCATATCTGTTTTGCGAACAGTACAATTTCAACAATTCATAAATTAAATAAATAATTTACGGAAATGTGTGCACTTAGTGCAATTGTATTATATTTTAATGTAACTATAGCATGGGTCATGAAATAAAGAAATTTTACAAGCCACTTTGACTCCAAGTCGACTTGGGAATAACGATGAGACAATATATTGGATATAAATAAATAAATTTAATTAATAACTTAAAATTAAATTATAAATTCATGTCTATTATATGAATAGCATAGCTTCATAATTTCATATCGTAAGCTTAGTTTCACAATTTCATCTCCATTAAGTGAACAGGACAGTTTCATATCTATCATGTTAACAGGACAGTTTCATCTCCATTAGGTGAACAGGCCAGTTTCATCTCCATTAAGTGAAGAGGACAGTTTCATATCTATTATGTTAACAGACTAATATTATAATATACAAGATGATGTGTATTGTTGAATTGGCAACGTGTGGACAACTGATCAATGCTTCATTTAGAATTCAGCATGTCATTCAAATAGCAGCATTTTAGTACATGTGAACCATTTGTAGAAAGTATTTGTCTAATTAATTTGTCTACCAGATCAAATTTTTATTGTCTAGCTAGATGGTGTCAGAATAATTGCGAATGATGTTGGTCCCTAGGTCCGTATTCATGTCCATATATATATATATATATATATATATATATATATATATATATATATATATATATATATATATATATAAGGACACAAATATTAATTGATAACGGTACAAATACAAAACAGTTTACCAACGTTTCGAGCTAAACAAACTCTTCGTCAAGGGAAGAAGCAATTTACATCCACAAAACAAACACTAAACACAAAAGCCAAGATAAATTCTTGACTCCTACATGTTTCAATGACGGGGAAATAAACAAATAAAGGATAAACAAATAAAGGATAAACAAATTCCAAAATTATGACTCTTAATTTTACTCTTGCCAAATGACGCAAAAATATTACGTAGCTAATTTCATTTTCACCGATTATCTGCGTGGAAAAATAACATACCATGAGAGACAAACTATGCCATCTCTTTGTTCGGACCAGCAGTGATGGCTATGTTTTCTCTGACGCACAAACATGTTATCTATCTCTTTTACGTCAAGAATGAATATATTTGATTGCGTGGGTGATAGAATTAGTACTTGGACGCGGCAAACTCTATGACCAACACAAATTAATCCGCTCTATTACGAAGACATGTCTTGTATCAATGTTCCTAAATTATATCAATTACTGTCACTTTGAAATGATTCATCTCCGACACGATTTGACTTATGGACGGACAAGTCATTGGATGCATCCAATTTGAGCTATTCATTCTCATAACAGTAATTTTCTGTGTTAACAAACTTAGGCTGAGTATGTGCGAACATACGTGGGATGAAAATGTACTTAAATGGATAAAGTTTTCGCATGAATCTTTAATGTCAATGAATCCTTAAACATAGCGATAATATTATTGGTAATGAAGAGATCTGGGAATATAACTCGAGTCTTATTTAGAAAGGAAAATCTTCAATTACCGACACCCGAAATGAACCTTATTTTAATTCTTCTGCCAAAATAAAAAACAACAAGATCCGAAACGTTCGATATCAAAATACCGAGTAGGTTTGAAACATCAGTTGGCGCAGTTAACCATGCATTACAGGCAAATGTTTCAGCTGCATTTTAACACTTTTCCAGCAAGGTCGAAACAGAAAAAGTTAAGTATGCTCCTTCGAGAGTTTTGTATCCAAAACATTGTATTCGTCTATATGGCAGTACTTAGTAAGTAGAAGAGAAAATGTAACATCTAAAATAATATTTTTATTCAGACTATATTTATATCTTTCTAGAAAAGATGTTACAGAACAGAAAGGCTTTATTCCAGCTATATGTAGCATTTTGCAGAAATATAATATTTTTGAATGTATTGAAATTTTTGTTAGAGACAAAATAATTCCAGGAAAAATACAATGGAATCAAATTATAAAACATGATACTCATAAATATGAAAACGAACGCTTTACAAACTTGTGCCATACTGACATTTCCTACAAAAGATTCAAAAATGTTCATACTTCTATAAAACCCTCAATTTTATGGCAAACTCCAAAAACATCAAGAGAGTTACAGTTAATTACATCCCTTGCAAATGTTCGGATAACTGTTGCAAATAATACTATGCAAGTTTGTAAACACTGCAGTTATTCTTACACAGATGTAATAATTCATGCATGTACTTGCTGTCTGAACACTGTCGACAATGAGACATATTTTGGACACATATTATAAATAACTTTGACATTCGTCTTCGCGTGTTTCTTTATAATATATCAGATGAAGAATTTATTCAACATCTCCTAGGTAGGGAATTTCCCAACGGTATCGGCTTAGACGAGCCCGAAATACTAAGAAATTGTATAATGTCTGCCTCAGTGTTCTCTGCAACTGTAATCATGGATTCTTTTCATTATAATAAGATCGATTTTCAAATTATCAAGATTTGGAAGACATGTGATCGTAGAAATCTTGATAATCATGTCTTCATGTATGCTAATTTTTGACATTACATACACAATATTATTCTCTGTGAAATAATGGTGATTTGTACAATAATTAAGTATTGGAGGATTGCGCAAGAGTGCACCATACTTTTTAATAAGTATAGTGTCCTCATATAAGAATCCTCATAGGGAAGCTGCGCTTCTAAGAAACTCCTCTCATGTTAATTGTATATAACTACTTCTATATTCTTTTATTTTTCCTTTGTTTGCATCCTTATCTCTGAAAAGAGGAAATAAAGAGTGATGATGATGATGACTGCATGTCAAAACAAACTGTTCACCCAAGATATCAGACAAATACATTTACAATAACTTATAATTATTTTCGAGTATTAGATTTATAGGCTGTCTGTGTTGGTTCTTATTTAACTTACAGTTATCTATGCTAGTCGATATATATATATATATATATATATATATATATATATATATATATATATATATATATATTCTTTTTCTTTTTTTAATTAATTTAATTGTGTAATTACAAGTATGAGTGGTATTTAAAGCAAAAGATCCTTTATTTCGTACTTCAAAGGGGCATAATTCGACCTAAAAACAAATTTCTGAATGCACTAGGTGAGACACAGTCTGTTGATAAATTGAAGTTTCTTGAAACAAGAAACCTTCGATAATTTCTATTTTCAATAAGGACTTTATGTTGGATGTAACTTCGATTTCTGACTTGGGTTTTCTCTGAATTAATGCAAAGAGTTTATTGACACTTATTTGAAAAGGCACTAACAAATTTTCCCACTGATAAAGAGCAAACCAGTTTACGCGAATCTAACCTACTATTAGCTGACCATCACAATATAAAGACAAATATTATAATGATACAGCAAAATGCCTCGACCCATCTTTAATTTTATTACAACTTATAGGGACATACCAATGCCTCGATCCATCTTAAATTTGACCACAATGTATAGGGCATCACAACGATTTGTATACAGAAGCTTTTTTATCCTAAAGGTCAATTGACTGTTTTTTCAATGAGAGATTGTGAGTTTTTCGATCAACTTTGTGTCAATGATATATCGTCCTTCCCTACATGGAGCATCTCGTGAGGTTCTTCATGTTCTCCTGAGATTTTCTAAATGTGTAATACTGAATGTTTTATTCATACGCGTATGACATGGCTAACCTCATATTGTTCAGTATTGAATAGATAAAGTATTATCGGTATATTTATAACGTTGAGCCACACTAAATGTGTATTTATAACGTTGAGCCACATTAAATGTGTATTTATAACGTTGAGCCACATTAAATGTGTATTTATAACGTTGAGCCACATTATATGTGTATTTGCAACGTTGGACCACATTATATGTGTATTTATAACGTCGAGCCACATATGTGTATTTCTAACGTTGAGTCAAATTATATGTGCATTTACAACGTTGAGCCAGAATGAGGCGGTATATTTCCACCAAGGACACAGGAAATTTAGAACAACTCTAGACATGAATTTAGTATTATTTGATAAATGATAAAACATAATATCTAACTGCATGAAATAGCTGAAAATACAACGGCTACGATTGAAACTACTCAACAAGCAGTGGAATGTTACTTCCTGCACAGTTTGAAACTGTAATTAGCATTCGGTTTTGTTATTTCACAGAATAAAGAAGATGCAGCCAAGGTTGAGTCAGTAATGCCCTAAATTGGTAAAATTATGAGAAGTAGATCAAGAACTAAGTGTTGTATTTCCTTTTTCTAAGGTACACACACACACACACACACACACACACACACACACACACACATATATATATATATATATATATATATATATATATATATATATATATATATATATATGGAAACCACCAGTCTTTGCTGAGGAACCATTTCACCTTGCCTATGACGGAATAAGGGATCGTACCCGAAACTCTCTCTCTCTCTCTCTCTCTCTCTCTCTCTCTCTCTCTCTCTCTCTCTCTCTCTCTCTGTCCCAGGGAGTACAGGCAGCGGCTAAAAAGAATTTGAGGCGTAACAGAAATAATTAATTTCTTAAAGAGAGATATATCTGTTTTAATGTCAAATCGAGAATCTCAGACCCTGTTTAAAAACTATATAAATTCGTGACGAATTATGTAAGTGCAGAAAGATTCACCAAACAAAACACAAAGGCAAGCCAAACTATTGTAATACTTCAATTTGCACACACGGTAATCAGCCCTGAAAATGTATCCCCCGTAGTCTGATCGTTGGTGATGTGCATGTAAGGTACTACAGATGGTCATTCACTTTCAGTATTACTTAATTTTGCTTTTAATTGTAATTCTAATTCACAAATTTGTTATTATTATTGTTATTATTATTATTATTATTATTATTATTATTATTATTATTATTGTTGTTGTTGTTGTTGTTGTTGTTGTTGTTGTCGTTGTTGTTGTTGTTAAAGTTAGTATGCATTCAGGAATAATGTGGAACTATATATATATTTTTTACAATATCCCTGCGTGGTAGATTTTAATAAAATGGTTTAAGAGATAGAATCATTTCATCTTACTATTAGGATTTATGTGTGTTTATTCTTGATATCTTGCAAGGAAAAAATGTTTTCCTTTGTCAATGTCTTTACTAAATTGGTAAATTATATCAACCAGATTTCTCCAGCTCATTGGTGGGAAGTTTTAATTGTATATTGGATCCACGTACTCTTCGATGGACCTGCTTCTGCCCTACCTTCTGATACATAACAAAACTATATCTGTCCTCCAAAATCAATGAGTAGCTATTTGCAGAGAAGTTTATTAATCGACGACTCAATATTGCTATTACATGCTATTGCTTCTGGGATTTATCAGTATTCTTAGTTCAATTACCGAGCGTACAAAAGGTAACATTGTACAACAAGGAATACCAATATATCATTCTGACGGCCCAATATTGCAGCTTCCATCTCCATTATTAATAATACTAAGTGCAGCCCTTAACAGTGTAGATGGAACAACCAATAACTTGAATTATGTCCATTACCTTACAAATTCCCGCGATAATCAGGTTTTTACTCACTTTTTGTCGTTATCTGCATCCGCTGAATTGATTAGGAATGTTCAGATGTATGAATATATATATATATATATATATATATATATATATATATATATATATATATATATATATATAAATTTTTTGTTTTTTTCTTTTCCTTGGGGACGGGGGGGGGGGAGGCAAAATGTTGTATATTTTAAATATCTCGCCGAGTGTTAAATATCTCGCCGAGTGTTCATTTTTTACTTTTTGTTAAAGAAAAAAATAGAGATAAAATTCAGGTAGTCTGATCATTTATGAGATTTGTCAGCAGGATATGTATGTCTGTCTATTACTGGAAAACATTTATTTTGTTTTTGTATCAAACATATCCACTGTGAGCGGAGCTTGAGGTGTGGCTGAAATACTTTTACATATATCTTCAATGGTTGATCGTTTATCGTTTATGGATGACCATTTAGCGTTTATGGTTTAGCATTTATTATATTTCGCTCTTCAACGTTTTACGCATAGCATTCGTTCCGCGTTCATCATATTTCGTTTACCGTTCATTTTACATTCCATTTGCATTTCAGAGAGGTACATACATGTTGCATGGTCTGTATCTATACATCTGTTTGACTCTATCTTTCTATCGGTCTATCTCAAAATGTGATGATAAAAAACACGGCATTTCACGTCCACGTTTACAAAATTGCATTTTCACAGGAGGACTGGATATGCACCCATTTATATCCATCATACGATCAAACGCTGATTATCATAAGGCCATCTGTTCGTCAAGCAATATTATGAATCTTCCGTTACATAGTTTAAATCCAATATACGAACTAGTATCCCTGACAGGTGTTTAATTTGGTAGGTTTTACATTAATCTACGAAACAGATAGATCTGGCGGCCGATATAGTCAGCAGTATCCCTGGTGTGTTAGGCCTAGATGGAACCAAAGTTTTAAAAAGGAGCAAGACTGCTCTTAGTCAACTAGCTACATGTATTTTGGGTAGGCAAAGCCCGAAACATAGTTATAATAATTCAAATATGAAATATGAAATATCATGTTATAATCAAAATTAAGATCATGGTCAGTATTTGTTACCAGCGTGACTAAATGAGACGTCATATTTTCTAACGGGTTTACATTCATATAGCAAACACTGTGTTCCTGCATATGTGCCAATATATTTTCGTTGAGAATATTACATAAGCAGAATGTATCGCCGTTGTAAACAAGAAAAAATATAACCATTTTAATTGCTGTGTCGTCCGAAGACAATCTAAATTGTAAATATTGCACTTTATATAATTTTGGGAGGCCTAATGGAAGGTTAGTTTGTGTGAACCGAATAACCTTCCTTACCAAAGTAAATAAATATATTATTATCATTATTAGTATTATTAATTTTTATTATTATTATTCCTTTTCACCATTATTATCACATTAGTGTTGCTAGTTGTTACTGTAAATCTCTGTAAAAGCTTATTTCTTATCTTTCAGCGTGTATTTCGTATTCTACTGCATGCATTTTGCAATATGGTACTTGTCTGTCATTTACCAGTACATTTTCTAATGTGGTACTCGTCTGTCATTTTCCAGTACATTTTCTAATGTGGTACTTGTCTGTCATTTTCCAGTACATTTTCTAATGTGGTACTTGTCTCCCATTTTCCAGTGTCATTTTCAAGTGCCTGCATTTTCCAGTGTCATTTTCAAGTGCCTGCATTTTTCAGTGTCATTTTCAAGTGCCTGCATTTTCCAGTGTCATTTTCAAGTGCCTGCATTTTCCAGTGTCATTTTCAAGTGCCTGCATTTTCCAGTGCTGGTCTAGGGAGAGGTATCTGTTATTTTCCAGTGCGTGCATTTTCCACTATTATTTATGTGTTATTTTCCAGTGCGTGCATTTTCCACTATTATTTATGTGTTATTTTCCAGTGCGTGCATTTTCCACTATTATTTATGTGTTATTTTCCAGTGCGTGCATTTTCCACTATTATTTATGTGTTATTTTCCAGTGCGTGCATTTTCCACCCCAATCATTCGTTTAATTGTGCCTGTTATTTTCAGGTGCGTACATTTTCGTGTCATTCATTTTCCAGGACAGTCATTTTCATGGTGTGCAAATTGAGGCGCCCCATGCCTACGAAAGTTATTTCAGCAGCAAGAAAAAAGAGCATTTTGCGATAGAACAAATACACTGAAAGCACTTTACCTTAAGGCATGGACAAATTGTTCATGAAGATATGTACCTTCTCACCGTTCGCTTCTCTACAAAGTTATGTCCCATGTACAACCTTGTCAACAATAGTAAAACGTCGGTGTCACGCACTATTTACGCTATTTTCGTCAAATCTCAATTTCTAGAGGGTTACATTACAACGGGAAGATTGATGATTCACCAAAACAAACGGACGGTCGCTACATCATGACCCAATTAAATTTCTACCAATCAGTTGTTGTATCGATATTGTGTCCTTTAAAAATGGATTACAATAGCGTAAATGATACGGAAGTTTGTGAAAATCTGCGGAGACACCTGAAATTCTTGTCTCGTATGTAAGCTAGTGACTTTCTGCGTGTGAATAGTAATTACATATTTTTAAAAATATATATCGACATTTTCATTTCGGTGTATAAATATATAAATAAAACTGCACAGTCTTGTAGATGCCGGTTAACTGGGGCGAGCATAACACCTCTGTACGACCAGACGAAATATCACAAAATATTGACATTCTCAGTTTCTTAACTTTTAGAAGTGTAACGCATAAAACTCTGTAATAGTTTGTCGAAAAGAAATAATTCTCCACATTCAAATGACAACCTAGGTTATTAAACTGTATCTTTGTAAAAGCGAACGCAATTAAGTAAAATGGAGTCCAAGGTATGTAATTGCAGTTTCTCGTGACACTAACCTTGTCTCTTACCACATATTTGTCGTACGGGCCATGTAATGGAAGGGTTCAAAACCCGTTGACATCTCTCTCTCTCTCTCTCTCTCTCTCTCTCTCTCTCTCTCTCTCTCTCTCTCTCTCTCTCTCTCTCTCTCTCTCTCTCTCTCTCACACACACACACACACACAAAATGATTTTCAACTTTAAAATTCTAACTAAAGTAAGAACTGGTAAAATGTCTTTTCTAATTAAAGATTTAAGAATGTTGAATGAATTAACAGAGGTTCTCTCCTTTCTGTCGTGTTTCAATCTTTCTTTCTTATTATTAAAGAAAACTCTTTCAATTATATATTTATATATATATATATATATATATATATATATATATATATATATATATATATATATATATATATATATATACATGAAGCTTTTGGTCCACTTCAGCTTGCATCCTGCACCATTTACGTCACGTAGCTTGTTTCTACTTTCTGTTGTGGTAGTTACGGTCAAAATAATTTACAATTTGTAAAAAAAATGTAGTTTGTTGTAAGAAGTTAGGTAACTCTTAATCTACCGTTTTCTGAAATCGCCTTATGTTTCCGATAAGCCTCTTTGAACGATCCAAAATTGTGTGAGCTTTGTAACGATTCATGCCAGGTTTAGGAAATAAATGCAAATAAAAAACTGGAACCAAAACCTAAGCAAACTTTTTGCACCGCTGCCGCCAGAATAAAAGTGACTGTTATGTTTTGTTGTCCCGCTAGCTTGTGCTCGACAGAAATGATAAAGAATGCAGTAATTAACCATATAGCATGAAAGTGTACTCTCTCTCTCTCTCTCTCTCTCTCTCTCTCTCTCTCTCTCTCTCTCTCTCTCTCTCTCTCTCTCTCTCTCTCTCTCTCTGTTATTTTTACGGTGCGTAAGGCGTCGAAAAAAGTGGTTTACACCAAACGTGCCAGTTTTCTTCTTCATCATCATCTTACATGCGGAAGTTATTTGTTTTGTTGGTTTAATGGCACTTTAAGCACATTATTGGCCATATCATGCCAAGGAAATGGGAGCTAAATGTTTTTCCCAAGGACACGCAGAGGCAACCGACTCGGGCTAGCCTTGACGGGTATGAAATCTGCGACCCTACCAACTGCGCTATCGTGAAGGTATTAATTTGCAATTTCAACCAGAATTCTGTGTTACATGCATATATCTGCGTTTGTCAGTTTTTATTCCACATCAATAAAATAAAGGCCGAACCTGGGACCGATGTCTGTATATGTACATTTTGTTTTCAATTCCAGATGGTATGTATGTGACTATATATTGGAGATTTCGATAGTTTCCAAGTTACGGCCCAGGACCAAAACCTCAACTACCCATATCATGCCTCAGTGACCGATTTAATTATGCGCCCGTCTATTCGTCTTTCGATGCTGAGTAAATGTATATTTAAGATCTCAGCCGTTTCCATCAAATGGGCCCGAAACAAAGTTCCCAACCCGATATCATCCCCCATGAGTCAGTCTTGCATGCGTTTAAGTATTTATTTTTCATCATAAGTGAATGCATGTAATAATACGGCGCAGATATCAATAACTTTCCAGATTTGACCATTCCATGCTATTCCCGTGGATCTAACTTAATCAGCTAACAGGTTGCGCCGTTATCCTACTGATTATTGACGTGTAATTTAAAACCTCGGTCAAAAGTCACATTTTATTCAGTTGCGTTAAAGCAACAGTATTCCCACTCCCAGCTCCACCTACAGCTGGCGAATGAATGGCGATTTCAAAACCCATGCTCACAACTACAGACCATCTCCAATCATATCAAAAAGCTCAACGTCTCTAAATTAAATAGTGCACTTGGAGTTGTTCGAAAACAAGAGGCCCAGTGGGCCTTTGTGCACGAGATCGCCCACTTGGCTGAAATCTGTCTAGTAGCCAAATGCAATAGCAGTTGGCTAGGAAATTTGGGTTAGTAGGATACTTTCATTCAAAATTTCTGGCAATTCTGTTGATTATGGTTATGAAAAAGTTGCTTGGAGGGTTTCCACTCTCGATATCTTCAGTCATATTTGATATCGGATAAACAGCATTTTTGTAGAATTTCAAGTCCTTTATTCCAAAAATGCTTTCTGATCAATTTGGTCAAATTTTGTTGAGCGGTTTTGTGAAGAAGTCCTTTACAGGTTTCTATTTTTGATAACAACATTCATATTGGACGGCAGATTATTGCCATTGGTGTAAAAAAAAATATTTAAAAAAATAAAAAGAGCGGTTTTTCAGAAGAAATCGTTTAAAGACTTCTATGTTTAGCAACAACAGCCATATTGCAAGTTTGCATCGTTTTTATTCAGTTTGAAAGATCTTCATTCCAAGATGCTTGCTGTCAAATTTGATTGAAATCTCTTTAGCAGTTTCTGAAGAAGAAAAAAAATGTTGTTTAAAGGTTATTTCTAATTTAAGCGACACCGACCATAGGTGAAGGCCGATCGTAATCACTGTTATATATTTTATAAGACAGAATGCCTTCTCTTAAATTTGGTTGAGTTTTGTTGACCCGGACCGGTAGGATCACATAACCCCAGCCTTGTTTTCGAAAAGCGTATTGATAAAAATTACAAAGAATACGACGTCTTGCTTTTTTTTCCCCAATCACCCATTCACGCTCCCGTCAGCACCCTTATTCACATATTTCGGTTTATATTGATTAGAGATATCCTTGTCCCTAGAAACGAAGTCTCGTCTACCATGCAAACAACATTAATATTATTGTAATTATGCGATTGTATCTACTTATAACATAATTTTAGACGCTGGCTCGTCGCCGAATACTTTTTTCCCTTGTTTTTTACAATCATTATAAAATAGAGATAGAGAATACGATATAATCAAATTAGTAAAGAATGAAAATTAACTTTTCAAACATATTTCTTCACTAAAGCTATAAGCGGATCCAAGCGATCTTTATGCACAATATCTAGGTTTTAAGCTATGGGCGGATACAAACGATCTTTAAGCACTAGATCTAGGTTTTAAGCTATAGGCGGATAGAAACGATCTTTAAGCACTCGGTCCAGGTTTTAAGCCGTCTCCACATGTAAAGTTAATGCCAGAGAGAAGCTAATGCCAGAGAGAAGCTAATGCCAAAGAGAAGCTAATGCCAGAGAGAAGCTAATGCCAGAGAGCAGCTAATGCCATAGAGAAGCTAATGCCAGAGAGAAACTAATGCCAGAGAGAAGCCAATGCCACATGTAAAGCTAATGCCATAGAGCTGCAGGAAATCTTCCATATATGCTTCTTTGGAGACATCGTAATTAGTCGTGTAAAGTTCGCTCACTTAGACTGACCACCATGTGTCGAGGGTGTTAGGTAGGACAGTTTACAGTACTGTTTATATTGTCCTGACCAGAGGTTTTGCTGTCAATTGTATTCTATGGAATGAAAATTTTATAAATTTGGTGTACACTCAGGCATGAAATGTTTTCCTTTTACCATTTCTGTTTATATTTGATAAAATATACCTGAGGGTGGATGTTGATGATAAAATATACATCCGGGGTGGGTGTTGATCGTGTACTGAGAGAAAAGAGTCGATTTTACAATTTTGAAACTTAAAGTTTAAACATTATGTTCTTTGTTATCATCATTTTTATTTGCATCTAAGATAACTGTTTAACCATACGGGAAGAACAGCCATTTTTGTATGCATGTAAGGCAACTGTTTGACCATACGGAAAGAACAGCCAGTAACAGAGATTGCTCAGTTTAATAACAGCAACCATTATGTTTTTTCTTCGACTGAAATAATGCAATGGCTAGGGCCATCATAACAGTCCCATGCACGTCATGATCGGTTAACAGGAGGCAGTCACCTTCCAGGTAAAACCTGTGTGGTAATTCCTCCTAAGTCCTTGTTTGTGAACTATTGAAGTATATATACGGCAAACAAAAAGCAAACAAAAGAAAAGACACCTACACCTTTAATAATTCAGTAACAATTATTCTGTAGTATTTCCTAGAATAAATTACTAAGAAAGTCGGATGATAATTGTCTGGAGATTCAAAATTAGGAGAAACTGAATTTTATTGACAGTCAAGGGACACGTTGGATCTACGATTTCTTCCAACCGAGTCTCCCTGCGCGACCTCGGCTTCTTGAGACGCATTGACGCTTTTGGTGACGGGTGCTTGCGGTTATACCGTGAGATGCAACCAAAGGCATTTAAGCCGCGGTGTGCTCTCTTTTAAAGCCAACGCACACCAACATCACCGACCCTCTTACCTATATCGTGTGGCCAGAGCCGGAGATACATTTTTATTTAGACAAAAATGTGTGCGATAAGTCATGCTGGATCAGTATCGGGCCACATCAACGTCATCGCCAACAACATGGAGAAATATATAAGGTTTTCTCTCAGCCAGCTCATGTTTATCGACAGCCTCCAGTTCTTAAACAGCAGCCTGGCAAAAGCTGCCACAAACTTCCCTCCTCCCCAAGGCCTTCCGCAAAACTAGCCGTTACATCATCCACGACGTCCAACTCCTGATCAAGGGCGTTTACCCGTACGAGTACACGGACGGCTGGGACCCCCCCCCCCAACGAGGCATTTTACAGCAGCCTCAGCTATACGGGTATCTCCACCAGAGAACTCCTAGCACGCCCAGCGCGTGTGGGACACCTACGACTGCAAGACCATGGGGGATTACCACGATATCTACCTTCGAACGGACGTGCTTTTCCTGGCCGACGTCTTCGAAGCCTTTCGAACCACCTCGATGAACACCTACGGCGTAGACCCGCCGCACTACTTCAGTACCCCCGAAATGAGCTGGGACGCCCTGCTCAAAAACCGTGGGCTCGAGCTGCAAACCGACATATCCCGCTAGGCGCCACAATGGTCTCCAAGTGGCACGCAAAGGCCAACAACTCCATGTATCCGAACTACGACCCCAACAAGCCTACCAGCTGGATCGTCTACCTCGACGCAAACACTCTCTAGAGTTGGGCACAGAGCCTGCCAACCGACGGTTCTCGTTGGGCCGACCCCGAAAAGGCTGAAAAAGGGTTCGGCGACCTGTCACCCGACGCCTTCAAGGGCTACCTCCTCAAGGTGATCCGAAATACCCTGAAGAGCTCCATGACGCCCACAGGGACTTCCCCCTGGCCCCCGAGGCTATGACAGCTCGACAAGCTTGGCGGGCTATACACCAGTTGCACGAAACTGGTGCCCAATCTGCTAAAGAAGGAGCGATATGTCGCACACTACTAAAACTTCCAGCTCTGTACCATCCAAGGGATGAGCATCACCAAGGTCCACCAGGCGCTAGATTTGGACAGCGCTCTACATTGAAAAGAACACAAACCTGCGAGTCAAGGCGAGTCAAGGCAACAAACGAAGCCAACAAGGATCACTTCAAGCTGATGAAAACTTCGGTGTTTAGCAAGACCATGGAGAACCTGCAGAAACGCATCCGCGTGGACCTGGTCCGACCAGAGCGACAAGAGGACAAAATGCATGAACCTGATCGCCGACCCGGTCTTCCAGACCCGTAAGATCTTCGACAAAATACCTCGTGGCGGTTCACTTGACCAGATCCCAACTCAAGCTCAACCACCCAGTCTACACGGGTCAAGCGGTGTTGAACCTCTCGAAACACTTGATATACAACTTTTACTACAACCAGGTAATGGCGCGTTTCAGGGCTAAGACTAAGCTCCTGTATACGGACAATGACAGCCTCCTGTTGAGCATTGAAACGGAGAACATCTACTGGAACATGACCGAGATGGCTGACCTGTACGAAATGATCGACTTTCCAGCAGGTCACCCCTTAAAAACGATGTCAACAAAAAGTCTTCCGCAAGTTCAAACACGAGTACAACGGCACCCCTATCGCCGAGTTTCTAGGCCTCAACCTATGATGTACTCCGTCTGGCAGGCCGTCCGCGTAGAGGCTCAGCGAGCCAAGGGCATAGTAAGAGCCACTGTTAAGACCAACCTGCGGCACAAGCTCTACCCTGAAAGCCTATTGAAAGGCCGAGAGTTCCGAGCGGCACCAAATCGGCGTGTAAAATGAGACAAAATCCAGTCTCTTGCCACTGGATACGAAAAACTGAATCGCACCTGACGGGATCGCGACCAAGGCCAATGGCTACGCTCGGACTGCAAGGGAGGTCGACGAAGGGTATGAGGCATTTTACAACTAGCTCATCAAGGGCCTATAACACTTAGGCAGACTCATCGTGCAAACGAAAGCCAGGCGTTGTGCCTTACCCGGCAAATAGTAAAAGAGCGGCTGAACAGTAACGTCCACCTCCTCGGCCAGTGTGTAAGTTTCTCAAGACCAAACCGAGTCAGTAGCGCGCCTGCGCCCGCCCTCAGGCTCCCCTGGCGCGTACAAGGAGCACACAAGAGCCCGTATATCGAGCCTTGGTCTAGGCGGCCACCTAAAGCGTTGCACCGCAGTCACCAATGCCGCGTGCACAGCGTTGGCCAATCTTTGAGCTATCATATGGGTCATTTCCTCGTTTAAGGTCGCAACCACGGCAGGCAGCTGCCTAACGCACACAAAACTACGAATCTCGCCTCCCCGCTCCATCTTCTGGACGTATTGATGTCCAAACAGCCGCTCAGCCAGGGTGCGTTTAAATCGCTCCACAATGCCCTGAGCACTATGGAATCCGGCCTCACCCCGGCGAATGCGAACCTTGTGTACCACCAGCAGCCGCGTCGCGTGACCTATAAACTCCCACCCTGGGTCGATCTGTAGCAGTTTGGGGAACTTGATTGGTCTCCGCTTGTAGATCAGCGTCATTGCGGCGGCCACCTCGGCAGCCTCCTTGCTTAATAAGGGCTCGGCCGCCTTGTAGCGACGGGCGACGTCCACCACGGTCAGCGCGTACTTGTACACGCGTCGTCAAACCTTGTCGTGTGGCAGGAACAAGACATCAGTCTGGCGCACCTCGTTTGGGTCGAGACGTTAAAACTAGAGCGAACGACTTTGAACAGTGCCGGCAGGTAGATCTGCCACGTGGTCTGTTTTCTCAGCAACTTCCTGGCAGTGTCTATCGGGATCCTGGCGGCCACTGCCAGCTTTTGAACCGCCGCCACCCCCTTCAAGTAACCCCTGGGGCGGTAGTAAACTCATTTAAGATGGGCCTCCATCGTTCCAACCTATTCGGCCTGCCTTCAGATGACGCGTAACGAGCTTGCGGCTATGCTGTTTACTAATGTCGGGTATCCGGATGGTCTTAAGGTCGCGGATCAGGTCAACGTCAGCCTTGTGCCGGTCGCTCATGTCGTTGCTGCGCGAGTACGACAGATCATACCGGTAGCATGAGGCGACCACGCGGTTGATTGGCGCCTCTCCCGGTTTGGAGTTGCTGGCGGCATTCAATCGGATGTCCAGCGGGGTCTCGGGCCTGCAGTAGTTCTAGCGCGGCAGGTGCTTTTTCCTGGGATACGTAATAGAGGGCAGCCCTGCCAGTTTTCCGCGGCTGTCCGCGTTTGCGCTGCAGCGTCTTTTTACCTTGGCGGTTCACACGAATGTGACGTTTTTCGTCGCGCACACGCCGCAGGCCCCCAAGAGGGCGTACAAGCCGTTGGCCAGGACCACCACGTAGCGGTCGTCATCTCTTCGGGTCTTTTCTGGTAACGCAGACAGTATGCAAGCATTTTGGAGGGTACCACAGGCGTTTAATAAGGTATGGACATGGTTGATTTTTCCGCTACAGGGGGTATTAACAAACAACTGAATTATCGGTCCCTACCGTCTGACCGCGTTCGCTGATTGGCCCCTCAGGCAGAGGCAAGACCCATCTGTAGCTGAACCGCCTGACGATGTGGATGAAATGGGACCATCTGTACGTGTTTACCCCCGACGCGGACGACCAAGCGTGTTATGACGTGCTGCGACAGATTAGCGACGCATCTGTTTGCGAGAAGATTGTACTGCTGTGCGCGGTCAGACGAGTTCGATGCCGTAGCGCTGACGACGCCCCAGGGCCAGATCACCATGATCGAGACAAGATCAGCAGAACCACGTACCGGTGGTTAATTAGATTTTGATGATATATATTACTCGCCCTAAGTCGGCGACACGGAGACAATTGCGCAGTCTCGGTAAAAACGTACCTGCGAACTCAAAGCAGCCGGCGTTTCACGTCGTCTTAGTGACGCCACTCGATGTCCATCGGGGTCGCAACCTGGAGATTGCGCTGACTTCGCCTTGGGTCTACTACTTCTGGCCTAATGTTCGCGCCGAACCAATTGTTAGCCTCCCGGCTAACAATCTGCTCGTGTTCTCCTCCGACATTGGCGCGACCTGGAAGGCTATCCGGCCGCCGTCGGGCGCTTATGAGATTGATGCCATCAACAAAGACGTCCATATCAATGCCCTTGATATTGACGCCACCAAGGTGAACATTCGCACAAACAATCCGACTCTGTCTGCGGCCATAGAGGTCGACTCTGCGGCGTTCCGCCTGGACGTTGTGCACTATAGCCTGCTGACGCTTTTAGAGTGGAGCGAGGAGGTCCACCCCGCGGACAGGGTCCTTGGCCTGGGCTACGTCGCGCTAGGCATCGTGCATGAACCCCAACACCGGCAACCGTTCCTGCTCCGGCTATGTGCTTTACAGCTTCTCCCATGACTCGAGTCCGGGCGAGCTCCAGACCTTTGCTCCGCCCGTTTACCTCCCCTATTGAAGCGTCCGCATCAACAGCCTGTGTTTTACGCTTACCGACCAGAACGGCCACCTGCTAAGTCTCCGAGGCGGAGACACTCACCATCGGCCTCTACATTCGTGAACGCCCCGTACTCAGCTAATGCATTAGAAGTAGTGGCGCAAGTGGGGGGCTCCTGACGAACAACATAACGAGTGCATTACGGCGATGGACTTAGCGACATCTTTTGAGGCATCGTCAGTGTAACCCCCAAGGTGGCGGCGCCGGCGCTAGCCAGGACCGCTGCCCTGACGGGCAAAGTCGTGGCCACTCGCCTCTTCAGCGCCTTCAAGACGGCTACTCTCAAGATAGGATTTCCGGCTTTCGGAAAAAAGGCCGTGGAAAATGTCTTGGCGACAGCGCGTAAGCGCCTCAGCCGGCTGAGGCTACTGGCAACTAAAAACATGCCGCCCAATATGCGGAACGTGGTCAACGAGGCAAGTCGACAAAGGTCGCAGACCTGGCGGCTGAGGGGGCGCGCGACGCCCTTGTCGCTAACTCAGCTATGGGCGCAGACCTGCGCCCCTCCCGTTATTAGAGTCGACCCTAGAGCAGCATACACGATGGCCTCCTTTCACGACGTGCGTGACCCTGCCTTCGATACGTGACTGCAATACTACTAACATTTTATTGTCGCATATGTTAAAGTTGGTGAGGAAACACGTGGTCGTTTTTATGTATCCGTTGTTGATTTCCTGACTCCTAAACACAGCTATTATATCGAAGCCGCGATTACTGAGGGTGAAACTGTAGACCAAGTGGAGTGTCAGGTGCTTATAGAAGTGCTAACCTAGAGCAATTTAAAAATACTCCTTTAACCTTCAGCCTGTGCCATGCCTGTAGATATCTACAGACGCTCACAACGAGACGACACGCAGACATTGTCGATGCGCCCTCGCCATCGCTTCTACCGTGGCTGTACGATGAAGAGCCCACGCTCACCCGTATCAGAGGGCGTAAGACCCGGCTCTTTTTTTTAAAAGATATGCTGTGTCGCATCTCGCTTCTCAGACTAAAACACCCCCTATCGCTCAAGGTCAGAATTGACGGCACAATTGCTTTAGCCATCGGCAAGCAATCGGCGGCCGTTTTAATGACCGTGTCGTTGCGGGGGCTATAACAGTCCGGGGAAACATCAACTTCAACCTCATTACCGTCATACGGGCGCGCCAATGCAAAAGGCTGGAGGTCCGTGCCAAGGGGCTTGCATGAAGTCTTGTTGTCGCGGGCGAGCAGCTAGAGTTCTACCTCAACCTGTTCATTGAGGAGCTATGAGTCGGTATCCAAAACTCGACGAGCCGCAACACTTTCGACTCTTTAGAATATCAGAGGTAGAGGCTGCCCTGAGCACGGAGGCACAAAAGCGGCCGGGCCACTACAAGAAGTACCACTGTGCCACCAGCGTGATCTACGGTACCCTGACAGTCATGTCCATGGTATCGCCATGTTGACAAACATCGTCGCTGCGCCCATCTTGGTTGGCCTCGACTGTCTGTCCTTGGGCTGTTGCCTGCTGTCCCTGGACGGGGCGTACGCCAGCCGTCGATTCGCCGCAAAAGCTTAAAAGCACGACGAAATCCGCGTCCGGTCGGAGGCCAATCTCAATGCCATCCTGGATCGCATGTCCCGGGCGCTACACGAACGCTCCATCTCTGAGGAAGATTTCCGGCTTATCCTCGACGAGCGCGACAAGTACGAGGTGGCCAAAAACGAGATCCAGGTAAGCGCGCACATGGCGCGCGCTGCCCGATCCCTCGACGAGGCGGCAAAAACGGGTTGATCGCCCGCGCAAAGGATGAGGCCCGCGTTGAGATGCTGGCAAAGCTGGGTGCGGTTGCGAAGTCCTCTTAAGCTGTGCAGTCTTTGGGCAGCCGCTCTCTCCCCAGCGCACAGTAAGGGGTGGCATCCGGCTGGAGGGCGAGACGCAATCTTCGAGGACCTCTTCGACGTGGAGATCGCCTCGCGCTTCCTCTTCCTCGACGCCATTTTAGCCTACTAGGAGGCAGGCAGCGGCGCCAGAAGCCAGAGATGAAGACGCGTCCTTTGGTTGCATCTCACGGTATAACCGCGAGCAGCCCATGCCAGTCGCCAAAAGCGTCGGCTCGACTAAAGAGGCCAAGAACGCGCAGGGAGGCTCGGTTTTGGCTAAAAAGGCTTCTTGTCATTCGTCACCGAGAGTAGGTGTAAAAGCCTTAGTATTGGCTCAGATCATGACCTATGAAGAACACCATGTACACCATGTAAAATCATCGGTTTTGACAAAAAATGTTTTGTTTTGTTGCTTGTCAATCGTCAAAACCGAGGCTTCCAGCACTGAGTCAAAACCGGGCTTTTACATCGCCTGTTCGGGAAATTTCTTAAAAGTTCTTGAAGTGAGCCAAAAACGGCCTTTTACATCTACTATAAATAGTTACATACATACATACATACATACATACATACATACATACATACATACATACATACATACATACATACATACATACATACATACATACATACATACATACATACATACATACATACATACATACATACATACATACATACATACATACATACATACATACATACATAGAATCAATACCTATCTAATCCAAATGTCTCTAAAAGAATAACATTTTTGTTATCATATCATTTTCTTTTTCTAGAACATTACTATTTATTTATACTTTGTCCGATTTTTTTTATATCATATTATGACTATTCCGGTCAGCACAATATCAATTATTTTCGTTTTGATATTCTCACTGCGTGTGGCCAGGTCCAGTATTCTCACAGGGTGTCACTAGGCCCAGCCTTCTCACAGGGTGTAACTAGGCCCAGTATTCCCACAGGGTGTCACCAAGTCCGGTATTCTCACAGTGTGTGACCAGGTCGAGTAATCTCACAGGGTGTCATCAGGTCCAATATTTTCACCTGGAGTCACCGGGCCCAGTATTCGCATAGGGTGTGACCAGCTCGGGTATTCTCACAGGGTGTGGCCAGGTCCAGTGTTCTCACATGGTGTCACCGGATCGAGTATTCTGACAGGGTGTCACCAGGTCCAACACTCTCAACGGCTGAAACCAGGTCCAGTATTCTCAAAACTTTCTGAACAAGAAACTCAAGCTCAAAGTCCCAAAACTTTGGTCACAATAAAACAAGAAAACAAAAAATCTGTTTGACAAAAAATTACGTTCTGTGTAGTGAACTGATCAAAAGAGTAGACAATTATACAATAATACTGACAGGCTTAAGAAAATTAACAGCAACATTGTTTGAATCTGGAGAAAACAAAATAATTCGATAATTTAAAAAATATGCATTGAGTTAAAGGAAATCAGACTCTGACGAATTCCGTACTCAGAGATATAATAGGTACTCATTAATAACAAAGGTGCGGTACAGCCCACATTCAATAATTTCAAGATGCAAATAAAAGCCTGAAACGTTACTTCAGTAGAAGTTTTTTTAAATGATATATAGTTTGTATGCAAACGAACCTAGGACATTTTAACGTTGAAAATATCGTAAACAAAACGTCTTCAGCAATTAGGATCTATTTTTGTGACTCCTTTTCAGAGAAAAATGCGAGATATAGCAATGCCTACTACTACTACTACTATGTCGTCGTCGTCGTCCATTACTCTAAAACCATCTTTAGGAATTTGATGACACTTGCTACACTTAATTTTTAGAGAGTGGGAATTGCTTTTCTTTCATCAAAACGAATCGCACCCCTATTGGGGGAGGGGTGGGCAGGTCAAAGGTTACCCCGTAATTTCTACATATCTTGGTAGACATCAGTGCTCATTTGCTATAATGCATACATTTATCTTTTGAATATTACAAAAGTAGACAGTTAACTTTGTTGTAAACTAGCACTATCCCTAAGTCATGCCATTCTGTCAATCCTTACCCAATGGGGCCAGTCCCTGTATATTATCTTGGGAACCATCGAGATCCCCAACTAATAACCATATATTCACTTTCTCGGCATCAAAATACCAAGTCACTGATGTTATCACTATAGGCGACTGAGTCTCTCCCTTCCCCCTGGGTCATAACTTAGAAACTGGTTGTACCCCAACCCTAAAAGTATATATACACTTACTTGGCATGGAAAGGGAAATAACGTATTGTAACCAATAGAAATGCATTAGGCTGAGGCCGGAAAGGACAAATCATGTTTGTCGTAACCGTTGTTATCATTAATACGTGCTTATTGATTTGCTATGCATAATTTTTGTTGCCAGAAACATTATAGTTACGATCAGCACTAAGATTCTGAAAAAGAAAGGAATCTTAGAGCAATCATTATATATTTCTTGGCTGGTACTATTCCCAATTTCACTTTAAAGAATGCTTGTAGCATTGAAAACAAAAATGATCTTAGCAAATACATGATAATATTATTCTTACAGATCAGAAAGAAAAAAAAATAGTATTGAACAGACTAAATCATACTATAAAAGTCTCTTTGAGAGACATAGCAAATTTTAATCTTAGTTAATAAAACTGTGATCAATATTTCAAAGTTAAATGAAACACAGAGACAAAATTTAGAAGGTAAAATAATTTACATCGAAGCTTTAGTTGCTCTAAGAAATACGAAAATAATAAAAGTCCCGGTTCAGATAGTTTTCCTTCTGAATTCTTGAAATTATTTTGGAATGATTTATATAATTTTCTCGTAAGGTCAATAAATTATGGTTTTGAAATGAACAATCTTTCAGCAACTCAAATCGAAGGAATACTTTCTTGTATTCCTAAATGTGATAATCAAACGGAGGCCAACATCTCTGCTTAACACTAACAATAAAGTGACCTCAGTATTGCTAATAAGATATTTTTTTGTAAAGCATTAGCATATTTTTTACCGTTTATACTCGCGTATAAGTGGATACTAATTGCAAACTGCATAGACCCAGATCTGCCGTCGCATAATGTGCCGGCAGATCAGGGTCTATGCAGCTTGTAAGGACTAATCAGTAGAACAAACAACATAGACCCTGATCTGCCAGCGCATTATGCCAGTTGTCAGGTCTTTAACAAAATTACAAACACAACGTAATTTACCCGGTAAATATGATTAGATATTTAATTTTGCTTTAAAATATAAATTAACTAAAGACTCTAGCGTAAGATGGTTGGTTTCAGTATAAAATATTATTTAGGATTCTTGCAACAAACCATTGGAATAATAAATTAAAATAAATGTTCTTTTTGCAAAGCTTCAACTGAATCATTTCTGTTGGGACTGTCCTACAGTGAAGCTGTTTTTCAATAATTTCGATCCGTGGATTAGAAATAACATTAACTTTTACTCTCCTTTTTCAGTTATTAAAGAAGTTCTTTTAGGCTTGTCTGAAGCCGATAATGTAATCAATCTTATATTATTGATAGATAAAAGATATTTATACACTTTAGATTTAGTACCGACCACTTAATTTTATGGAGGGGGCGGGGGAGGAACAGCATGTTTTTTTTGTGTTTTTTGTTTTAAATCCCGGTTCTCAAATAGCTTGAAAAAAGTATTCTTGCTAAGATTTATAGCAATAACAACAACAACATAAGCCAGCTATTTATTATATCCATTACAGTAGTTGAAAAAAATTATTTGTCTTGAAGTAAAAAAAAACGCAAAAATCCCGTCTGAACAGAAAATCCCAGCCCACGACCCACCACCCACCCTCCATTAAATTAAATGTAAATGGTCTGTCCCTTACCGTTATGTTACACACTGATAAATTCTCCATGTCAAGTTTTGATAAGTCTCACGATACACGCGATTTAGTGTTACCGACAAGGTCAATAGTGCTGATATTTGTTGTATTCGATAATCTACCATTAACTGGGAGGGGCAGGGGTCGTTTTAGCGGTGTGGTATAGGCATGGAAAATTTACATCCCAAGTGAAGCCTGCATTTAATCACGTGATCTCTGCTGTGCAAAGTGGAAAAACAAATATTTCGCAGAGTATTTGCACATTTTGTATCGTAATTATGCGAAAATGGTTCGTCTCTTTCATCTCGGGGTGGTAACGGTTCATCTCTTTCATCGGATGGGGGGGGGGGGTAAATATTGAAAGAGGATATCTTAAACAACCAGTATTGGAAGTATTTCAAAAAATGTTATCTTAGACCAAATTAGCTCCTTTTGTCACCTTAATTAACACCAGGCACCTTGCATGATAAAATATCTCCGTCGGCCGCTTCGTTTATATCACGTCAATGGATTTGTCTATCCTAAAATTGTGTCACTCCTTACTACAGCTGTTACGCTAATTGACAACTTGATCTATTAGCATGGAGTCACAAATTGGGCAATGTATTGTAAATAAGGTCAGAATAATCCTATCATGCAAGTGTCTAAATAGAGTAGCAAGGGTAAAGCCATCTGAAAATGAATTATCTTTATCTTTCTCATTATTATTATTATTATTAATATTATTATTATTTGTACCCGGGGTGTAAGATAGTTATACACATCGTTGCAAGGGGTGTCTGGAAAACAAAACCATAATGGCCTTCGGCTGCTCGGGGTTTCTATTCCAGATACCCATGCAACTCGGTGAATACCTATTACTGATTCAAATAAAATTCGGCCAGAAAGAATAACACGGTGTAAATGGTTAAAACAAGAAAATCTTGAATTGATTTGATGTCATTGCATGTATCACTTAATCTAGTGATCTGAAGTACAGAGATGCGTCACTGGATGCACGTGCACTAATACTTGCATATTACAAAATCATCAATAAAATTACTCATCCCGGGTATAAAAAGAGAAAAGAGTCAGTAACCTTAACTTACTGTGTTAGTGACAGCACTAACAGGGAATGAGGGGCTTAAAACTAAAACTCTGAAAGGTATTCTCTCTCTCTCTCTCTCTCTCTCTCTCTCTCTCTCTCTCTCTCTCTCTCTCTCTCTCTCTCTCTCAAACACACATACACAAACAGTTATTTTTCAGATTGTAAACGATACATATGGAAACTGTACACATTTAGCAAAGAGACAATGCCTTTCCAAAAGATCGTTTTCTCGGGCACTTTGGCCAACTAGTTGTGAAACTTTGTGTGAGTATGTATCATGTTGAGTACAACACTATCACAATAAAATTAGGTTACTGCGCATTTGTGTTACAGTGGATATGCGCATATTTCTAGTTCAGACATATTTATCAATACTCTCCAGACTCTTTTCCGTTTTTACCTTTTCAGAATTGAATATAACAATTGATAATCGATCGTTAATTCTTCCCTTTAGGAGCCAGTACTTATTTTTCGTCTGTATGTGTCAACCTGTATGTTATGCCGATGCACAGTATGTTACCATGAATAAGCAATAGGTTTTCCGTTCCAAAATTCCCACTGATAAGATTTTTGTAAAAAATGTTCATTATTAGACATAATAGTTGTAATTTTCATGCATTTACTCTTATCCTCTCGAAGAATTACTTTTTCTATAATGAATATTGCTTGAATGTTAAAAAGTCCGTTTTCAGATGGCATTGAAAATAGGACCTTACAATTTTGAATAATCAAATTGCCATAGATCAAATGTGTATAATTTGTCTTCAGTACCTAAAGTATTGCTGCTAACATATTGGAATTACAGTAAATTTTTCTGAAGAACTCGATTAAATATTATCAGCAACTTATCCTATAATATATCTCTCTCTCTCTCTCTCTCTCTCTCTCTCTCTCTCTCTCTCTCTCTCTCTCTCTCTCTCTCTCTCTCTCTCTCTCTCTCTATATATATATATATATATATATATATATATATATATATATATATATATATATATATATATATCGTTATGTATATTGAATTTATTATATATGTCCATGAGGTGAGTTGTACTTTAGTTGTCATTTTATAAATAACATATTTACTGCATTTGAGTTCAAGGTTAGTCTTGTTTACATAACATTTAGTACTTAGACTGGAACTTTACATGTCTTGATATGAGAAAAGTCAGGTACGAACAGTAAGTTTCCATTAGAGTTGCTCATATTCTAGAATATTATGTATGGTGACTTGTCTTTAAATTTATAGAGCATTTGGTAAACAAGATTCCATTCCTATACCAAACTTCATGTTATAAAAATCAGTCTATTAAGGAATTTATTTTAGTAATCAGATGTTATAGTTGTGAAAATCAGAGCAAATTCAGAGAGAGGAATTATTTATTTGGAATATTCATTGGAATTACTAAAAGTGATCATTCTCATTTTGGATTAATATTTGACTTTGGGATTTGTGTGAATTCATTCAAAGATATTCTGGATTACATCATTCAGGAATAGCAGGACATTCAAGACTATTGGCAAATCAGGACATTCAAGGCTATTGAATTCACTCGGAACATTCTATATCTAGGACTTGTGATTAGGACACTTAGGTTTATTGGATTATTTGGACTTTAATTCACGTTATTGTTAGTGTCTTTTGAATTTTCACTTTAAGTGTCTAGAAATAAATTGTTTGTTGATTTTATGTACAATGTCGGTTTCACTTTCTTTCTGTTACGTTATTTTAAGATATAGAGTCGTAACAATATATATCTATCTCTCTCTCTCTCTCTCTCTCTCTCTATATATATATATATATATATATATATATATATATATATATATATATATATATATATATACTGTAAAGATTGGAGATTAAAAGAATATTTAATAAACAAAAACAGTTCTTTTTGCTTTAAGGCAGTCTAACAGTTTCACTTTTCTCTTTTGTATTTGGTGACACAATATTGGAAATAGTTGACCACTATTTGTATTGAACGTTGTTGTTAAAATCATTGGACATGCAAGTAAAGCTTTGTTTGTCCTGTACAAAAGAACAAAAAATGTGTCTTTACTATTTGATTTACAATTTAACAAACTAAACTGTTTGATAGTGCTGCTTTGCTGATATTGTTATATGAATGTGAGATCTAGGTTTCTAGTGATAATACTGTCATTATGGATTTGAGATCTAGGTGTCTAGTGATAATACTGTCTATACAAATGCGAGATCTAGGTTTCTAGTGATAATAATGTCTATATGGATGTGAGATCTAGGTTTCTAGTGATAATACTCTCTATATGGATGTGAAATTTAGGTTTCTAGTGATAATACTGTCTATACGGATGTGAGATCTAGGTTTCAAGTGACAATACTGTCTATATGGATGTGAAATTTAGGTTTCTAGTGATAATACTGTCTATATGGATGTGAGATCTAGGTTTCTAGTGATAATACTGTCTATATGGATGTGAAATTTAGGTTTATAGAGATAATACTGTCTATATGGATGTGAAATTTAGGTTTCTAGTGATAATACTCTCTATATGGATGGGAAATTTAGGTTTATAGTGATAATACTGTCTATATGGATGTGAGATCTAGGTTTCTAGTGATAATATTGTCTATATGGATGTGAGATCTAGGTTTATAGTGATAATACTGTCTATATGGATGTAATATTTAGGTTTCTAGTGATAATATTGTATATATGGATGTGAGATCTAGGTTTATAGTGATAATACTGTCTATATGATGTGAGATCTAGGTTTCTAGTGATAATACTGTCTATATGGATGTGAGATCTAGGTTTCTAGTGATAATACTGTCTATATGGATGTGAAATTTAGGTTTATAGAGATAATACTGTCTATATGGATGTGAAATTTAGGTTTCTAGTGATAATACTCTCTATATGGATGGGAAATTTAGGTTTATAGTGATAATACTGTCTATATGGATGTGAGATCTAGGTTTATAGTGATAATACTGTCTATATTGATGTGAAATTTAGGTTTCTAGTGATAATACTGTCTTACGAAATGTTTTATTTTGAAGAAACAGTAACTCCCCCCCCCCTTAAATATGTTGTACGAGTATTGCTATAAAACAATTAGGCTGTTAGATTTTTACCTATATTGTATTGTATGACATTATGTTACATGATGATGATAATGATATACGCAGTTGTAAACGGCTTTATTTTATCAGACAAATTTTTGGTGAATTGGGTCAAAATAAATTATGTTTATCTCAGTCATTCCCCCCTGTTGATTGGCTATTTCAGTCATTCTCCTCTGTTGATTGGCTAAAGAAAATAGTTATAATGAGACTGAAAAATCGATGCATGCAAACTTGGCGTTCTATTTTTATTTTTATTTCTCTACAATTGAAATATATCAAACATTGTTTTAAACCTGTAAATTTTAAACCCATTTTAGCACCCATGCCACCAAAATATAGAATAATTTTAACAAAGTTCGCTATAACTAATCATAAAAAACATTCTTAAATTAACAATATAAAAACACGCGGAATATATATCAATGGCAGAAATAAGCTGCGTGGTGCACGTGCAAGAGTAGATTAATCATATGAGCACACATGATTCCAGTTTTCATCTTTCGTAATAGTCAAGGGATAAATGTAATAGTTATTCGCAGGAAATGAGGTGGTTCTGTGATTGGAATTACCTGTGCATATGGCAATCGAGCGAAGCATGATTGGTACATGCACGGGAAAATATACATAACAGAATCACCACATTCAAGGTGAATAACTATCTTACATTTTACTAAACTGCGGAAAAGGCTAAAAAAAAGTTAGACTGATGACAATATTCACACTAATTGCCTCGATAATAAGAACCTATGATTAGACAGTAAATTTTCCCATATAAGAACTGACGAATGGACTAGTGGCAGTAGTTACAAGTTTGAAGAATAACCCAGGTAAGTTTCTTTACGTAAATCTGTTATTATAAACATTCTAAACAAAACCTGATCGCCCTGAAACGGATTTGCTTTCTAATATCGTAGTAGTTAATTGTATAAATGCACAGAGCAGAACATTGAGCTTTTACAAGTTCTTGCGCTCCCATCCAAGTGAGAATGGAATATAAACATCATTTGGATACAGTATGTATGTATTATGATTATATATGTATTACTTACATTCATAATACATGCATACATGCACATGCATACATTCATACATACGTAAATACATATGTACATACATACATACATACACACATACATACATACATACATACATACATACATACATACATACATACATACATACATACATACATACATACATACATACATACATACATACATACATACATACATACATACATACATACATACATACATACATACATATGGTAATTGATAAACGTCGACACTTGCTTTAAATGCTTTAAACTTATTGCCGAGGGTCGTGAATCGGATAGTTAAAAATAATTGTAATATGATTTTATCATTTCGTCCGTTCATGTATTTGTCTGCCTTTAATGTCTTTCTATATAGGGATATTTATTTTGAAATTTCCGTGTTTTATCAAAGAAAGAATCTACATTTTATTGTTTATCTTTAGCTTATATTTTCTTTTCTTTATCACCTTTTTACTGTAGAACATTCATCTCTCCATGTGTTTCCCCGAGTGTTGTTTTCTACATGTATTTAATTTGGTCAGTTTATAGTTATGCTATTTCTGGGTCAGGTGCCCGGGTCATATGAGGCCATTCTTTCTGATAAACGTCCCGTATACTTTGTAGTTTCTGAATGTTACTACCCTCCTAAACAATTAAAAAAACATGTACAATAGGGTGTAATACCAAATATTTAATAACCCCACGCGTCTCGTAAAGACACGAGAAAACACGAATAATCATCACCACCGATGTCATTGCCCTCGTACTAATCATCAACATCATCATGGTCGTTCTTCTCATCGTCGTCCTCTTTCTTGTCCTTGTCCTCTTACTACTACTACTAGTACTACTAGTACTACTAGTACTACTATTACTACTACTACTACTACTACTAGTACTACTATTACTACTACTACTACTACTACTACTAGTACTACTAGTACTACTAGTACTACTATTACTACTACTACTACTACTACTACTACTACTAGTACTACTATTACTACTACTACTACTACTACTACTACTACTAGTACTACTATTACTACTACTACTAGTACTACTACTACTACTATTACTACTACTACTACTACTACTAGTACTACTACTACTACTACTACTACTACTAGTACTACTATTACTACTACTACTAGTACTACTATTACTACTACTACTAGTACTACTAGTACTACTATTACTACTACTACTACTACTAGTACTAGTACTACTATTACTACTACTACTACTACTACTAGTACTACTAGTACTACTAGTACTACTATTACTACTACTACTACTACTAGTACTACTAGTACTACTAGTACTACTATTACTACTACTACTACTACTACTACTACTAGTACTACTATTACTACTACTACTACTACTACTACTACTAGTACTACTATTACTACTACTACTACTACTACTACTACTACTAGTACTACTATTACTACTACTACTACTACTACTACTACTACTAGTACTACTATTACTACTATTACTACTACTATTACTACTACTACTACTACTACTACTACTACTACTACTACTACTATTACTACTACTACTACTACTACTACTACTACTACTACTACTACTACTAGTACTACTATTACTACTACTACTACTACTACTATTACTACTACTACTACTACTACTACTATTACTACTACTACTACTACTACTACTACTACTATTACTACTACTACTACTACTAGTACTACTACTACTACTACTACTACTACTACTACTACTACTAGTACTACTACTACTACTACTACTACTACTACTACTACTACTACTACTAGTACTACTACTACTACTACTACTACTATTACTACTACTACTACTACTATTACTACTACTACTACTACTACTACTACTACTATTACTACTACTACTACTACTACTACTACTATTACTACTACTACTACTACTATTACTACTACTACTACTACTACTACTACTACTACTACTACTACTACTACTACTATTACTACTACTACTACTACTACTACTACTACTACTACTACTACTACTACTACTACTACTACTACTACTACTACTACTACTACTACTACTAGTACTACTACTACTACTACTACTACTATTACTACTACTACTACTACTATTACTACTACTACTACTACTATTACTACTACTACTACTACTACTACTACTACTACTACTACTACTACTACTACTACTACTACTATTACTACTACTACTACTACTACTACTACTACTACTACTACTACTAGTACTACTACTACTACTACTACTAGTACTACTACTACTACTACTACTACTACTACTACTACTACTACTACTACTATTACTACTACTACTACTACTAGTACTAGTACTACTGCTGCTACTGATGCTGATAATAATAATAATAATAATAATAATAATAATAATAATAATAATAATAATAATAATAATAATAATAATAATAATAATAATAAGTGAAATTTTAATCTCACTTCTATATAACGGACAAAACCATAATCATTACAGGCAGAAGTAAATTATTTAGTAATTGTGTAATTTTTACTCCAGATGGCGTGCCAACTACTTACGGTTTTCGTAACGGCGATGGTCGCAAGAACGCTTGCTCAGACCATCGAATACGGTAAGTTATCTATAATTCGGATTGACAAGAATTAAAATCTGAGCAATCCTGACATGGTGTTGCAGGAAAGGTTTCCCTTATCAACTATTGCTTCGAAGCTTTCTCGACTAATTAAAGATTTGTTGACCGACTGATGTTGTCAAATCACGTCGATAATCATAGGTGAGAAGCCCTTCAGTGAATTTTCGAAACAAAATGATTTACCAGGAAATGACGAAAAACTCAGAAGTATTGCTATTCCAATTAATGATTTATCAGGAAATGACGAAACACTCAGGAGAAGTATTGCTATTCCAATTAATGATTTACCAGGAAATGACGAAACACTCAGGAGAAGTATTGCTATTCCATTTAATGATTTACCAGGAAATGACGAAACACTCACTCAGGAGAAGTATTGCTATTCCAATTAATGATTTACCAGGAAATGACGAAACACTCATGAGAAGTATTGCTATTCCAATTAATTATTTACCAGGAAATGACTAAACACTCATGAAAAGTATTGCTATTCCAATTAATTATTTACCAGGAAATTACAAAACGCTCAGGAGAAGATTGCTACTCCAGTTATGCTGATATTGTCGAAGTAGTACATTCATTTTGAAATTTCTATTTGCAAATGGTATAGGGTTAGACAAGAAGAAAGAAAACTAATATATAATTTTTTTTTTTATAATTTTTTTCAAGAAATATTTCTGGTGAATTTAAATTATCTTAGGCGAAAATGCATTGATAACTGTTTATTGTCACTTAAGTTAACAGGTTTGATTCTTTAGTTTCAATATGCTATTGCTACAGCTTTTATTTGTATTAATCACATTTTAAATTACACAAAAACTTGATTTCGGTGCTGATGGATGTGAACACTAAGATCTAAATGTTTGATTTCGGTGCTGATGGATGTGAACACTAAGATCTAAATGTTTGATTTCGGTGCTGATGGATGTGAACACTAAGATCTAAATGTTTGATTTCGGTGCTGATGGATGTGAACACTAAGATCTAAATGTTTGTTTCGGTGCTGATGGATGTGAACACTAAGATCTAAATGTTTGTTTCCGTGCTGATGGATGTGAACACTAAGATCTAAATGTTTGTTTCCGTGCTGATGGATGTGAACACTAAGATCTAAATGTTTGTTTCCGTGCTGATGGATGTGAACACTAAGATCTAAATGTTTGTTTCCGTGCTGATGGATGTGAACACTTAGATCTAAATGTTTGTTTCCGTGCTGATGGATGTGAACACTAAGATCTAAATGTTTGTTTCCGTGCTGATGGATGTGAACACTTAGATCTAAATGTTTGTTTCCGTGCTGATGGATTTCACCATTTAGGTCTAAATGTTGGTAGTAACATGTATTAAATTGGTAAGAAAATAGTAATTCTTTTTTTATTAAATAGTTGTTGCGTTCTCTGAGCTACTAAGTCCCAACATTTCTTTTTTTTTTTTTTTTTTCCTCGCTTCATTTTGTGAAACTAAATGTGAGATGAAACGTGTCATTAGTTGGAATTAACAAATAAATATTGATTTGAGCTCCTATTTAGAAAATGAAATAATGTAGATCTGACATTTTTAGGAATCATAACATTTCTAAGACTTGTAACTGTTATAATGAATTAGTTCTCATTTTTTGCACTCTTGCGTGTAGCAGTCCTGTGGCACTGTGATGTCGTTTTTGTTTGTTAGTATGAATACCTTTATTCATTTTACCTTTAGATTTTCCGCAATTGATCAAATATATAAACAAAGACAGCAATTGATCAATATATAAACAAAGACAGCAATTGATCAATATATAAACAAAGACAACAATTGATCAAAATATAAACAAAGACAGCAATTGATCAATATATAAACAAAGACAGCAATTGATCAATATATAAACAAAGACAGCAATTGATCAATATATAAACAAAGACACCAGCAAATATTTATACGGACGTTTGTAAGGTCGTCTGGGAAAAAATACATTTGTAAGAATTATTCTGACCATGGGAAAATCGGGATATTTGTGTTAGATGTTACAGTTTACCCAAACCTTTTCCTTGCAGAATGTTTCCCAAATGGTACAGTCAGAACCAAGAATCCGGACAAAAGTGTGTATACCGCCGTGTTCGCAAACAATTCTGCCAATATTTGTGAGGCATTCTGGGAAGACGAGAGTACAAAAGAATATTCTTTGATCACCAACTGTGAAAAAGTAAATAACTATTTTTCTAATTTTAATCACTTGCTTAAATATTAATCAGGCTCACATTTGTCTGTTATTAAAGTTCCAAACAGTATTTATACATTACTAATATCTGTTTTCTTATAATCATCTGCAAATATTTTAGAATGTGTAGGTACATTTCACTAATATAAAAGGAATTTCTTAAGTAAGTACATGTATCCACGGGTAACTATTTACACAAACCTCTGTAACGTCATCTTTCTGACTATATGACCAGATTTTTCGGGCGAGATGTTCGATGTGCTCGAACCTTTTTTTGCAGAATGTTTCTCCCAGAATTATGGTAAAAGCGACAAATCAAGGTGTTTCTACCTAGGTACACGGTTGAGGGAAGATTGGATTTTAGGTGGTGTGGGTCACAACTAGGGAGAATGAATAGCCGAAAACAGTTGGGTGCCATTACCTATATTTCAACATTCTAGTCTGTTTTTATTCTCCTAACAGAATCTACCTATTTTGTTGACCTTTATGAACCGACCGAAATCAGACGACTTTATCCTTGGGGGGACGGAAAACGTCAACTTCCTGATTAGATGTTCAGAGATTTCCCACGCAGGTATAAACAAGACTGCAGAAAAGTGGGCCCCAATCGCGTAAGTATTCATTGCCTTAATGAAGCGTCTATACTGTCGTTGTCTGTCTGTAATTTTGTATGTCCACGCATCCATACATCCGTACTTTCATCCAAAACCTGATTTAGCATGATAGCACAAAAACTATTAAACTTGAAGCTATGAAATGTTAAACACATATCATGGTCATATGTAGATGCTCTGATTAGATTTTCAGGCCATTAGAGCAATTTTTCAGTTTTTATAAAACATTTTTTAAATATTTGGAATAGGACTTTTTGGACAACGATGTTAGCATGACTAAGAAAAAACCACTCGAGGTAGATACATTAAACTGAGCAGGCCTAATTGTATTAATAAATAAATGACCTTGTCAGATTTTCAGGCCATTACAGACATTTTCAATTTTGTACACATTTTGGAATGTTTGGGGCTTTTATTGTTTACCCACTCCCAAACGTTTGCACGAGTACATACATTTTGGCAACACGACGAGTTTCACAACTGCCGAAAATCATATGTAACGCGGGTTATCGCATTACCTCGCAGTATCTCATGTGTCATTCGTTACTTCGAGATCAATCCTACGGATTATACTTCAAATGTAACCCAATAGCTGCCATTTGCTGCCGTTCGTACTATCTCGGTTATGTACGAAACAAGTATTGACCGAGAAGTTGCGAACGCACCGAACTATATATATATATATATATATATATATATATATATATATATATATATATATATATATATATATATATATATCTATATATATATATATATATATCATAATCAACTTCTCGGTCAATAATACGATCAATTAAATCGTAGAAATAGCCGAGGTGGTCCCAATAGATTGTGGTTTCTTTTTCAGCGAAGAAATTTCCGGCGAACAAAATATCTGATGTTTCTGTAAATTACTGCACCGACATACATCCGAGGCATATTTTTGTTTTGCAGAAAAAAAAGTGGTGGTCCGAATGTCTCTCTCTCTTTCTCTCTCTCTCTCTCTCTCTCTCTCTCTCTCTCTCTCTCTCTCTCTCTCTCTCTCTCTCTCTCTCTCTGTGTGTTAAAGGCAATATTCTATTCTATCCGAACAGCCTACTTAGCTATGTTAGTTGACATTAATGGTCCTAGTTTCAGAGTTTCATTAATGGTCCTAGTTTCTGAGTTTCATTAATGGTCCTAGTTTCAGAGTTTCATTAATGGTCCTAGTTTCAGAGTTTCATTAATGGTCCTAGTTTCAGAGTTTCATTAATGGTCCTAGTTTCAGAGTTTCATTAATGGTCCTAGTTTCAGAGAAAGCCTTTAAAATCAAATCAAAAATAGAAATAGTAAACAGGGTCCGAGGATAAATGTATTCGAATAGTTATATATTATGCTCTCGACACCTTTCTCCTGCTAAACAGTAGCATGCCGTCTGCTGCGCTCTTGCACTCGCTGTGTCACAAGCGAGGGCTCGCGACTAGTTTATTCGCTTGAGAGATCAGAGATATTGGATAGGAGAAGCTATGCGCCTTCATGCATGTCGTAAGAGGTGACAAATGGAAGTAGGAGCCGCGGTGGCTCCATAGTGTGCGTGCATATCCTAATTTTAATTAAATCTCACTGGGAAAAATAAATAATTGCTCGGTGGCGGGGTGGGGTGGGTGGGTGGGGGCAAAACACATGATATCTATAGAAGGAGTTTGTCGACAAACATATTAATTTTTTTATATTTTTTAAATTGAAAAATACAAAATTAACCAATGAACTAAACAGATGATCAAAATATATGAGATCCACAGCAGTGGCTTTACACCTTTAGCCTCGTTCTCGATGCGCTCCTGACAGAACTCAGATCACAATTATGTTCCATATATAGTCCCCACATTTGTTTGTCAGTACTGAACTTCCGGTGTGTCTAACTCCTAATAAATAATATATTAATCTAAAGCAGTGGTTCTCAAACCTTTTGTGTTCGCGGACCACTTGACTATTACAGATTATGTTTCATATAGGGTATGAATGGAGCTCGCAGACGACCAGTGGTCCGCGGACCACAGTTTGAGAACCTCTGATCTAAAGTATCTTCAAAGATGAACTCACGGTGAAGTTCTTGTCATATGTCAACCGGCATTTTTTTGAGAGGCTGAACTGTAAACAAAATAACATGCCATGGGTCACTTCCAGGCACGCATGAGTGCCTCATTACTCACAGTGCACTTTCACACACACACACACACACACACACACACACACACACACACACACACACACACACACACACACAAACATAATGCTCATATTCTAAATAATAAACAAATCAATACCAAGAATGATTTAAATCTAACTCAAGTATCGTCACTAAAACGAGAGAATAACAAAAGCTCTATAAATAGACGGGGACTTCATTCGTGGGTACTGACCCAGAAGAAATAGTTGTAACCCAAGCCCTATCAGCCCAGCTTATTTATGGCCGATTTTAGTCAGACTCTTATATTTGCATGCCCCACCTATTTCAACTTTACTCACGAAGTCTTACCGATTTTCATGGCAAGCAAAGTGTGTGACAACTGTCAGAAAGTGTGTAGTGTTGGTGTTCTTCAGGGTGCAATTTTGGACCAAATGCTTTGGAGATCCCAAAACTAAATTTGCTGGACATTCCTTAATTATATGAATTTTTAAATGCCATAAACTCTTATCTACAAGATAATTTCTATCTGAAAATATGTTTCAAATTTAAAAGCGTTTATAAATTTAAGTTTAATAGAATTTTAAATACAAATTTAAATTTAGAAAACTAAATTTCAAAGTAAAACTAAATTTTCATACAAGTTTTAAAAATGAAACTGACAAATTTTAGACAGCAAAGTTGACCAATTACTGGTATTTACGACCAGTGGGTCTTGGGTCTGCGCAACTTGTATCCCGACTGTATCAAAGTACTAAATTAAAAGATATGACAGTAAGTAAGCTAATTTAAGACGGAAATACCATTTTGGGATATTTCAAGTGCATACAGCCAATTATGTGCCTGACAGATTAACTATAGGTGAAAATAGATCCTATATAATTCTCTGAGTGTGAAATAATTCTGATACCAAAATTTCTAAACAAGAATGGACATGTGAGACATGTAGCGATGTTAAGATCAATTTTTCATAGGTAATTGAAATTATCTGTTTGCACATTTCTGTAATTGAAATTATCTGTTTGCACATTTCTGGTGGGTTTTTGTTCAGAGTGACAGTTAACAATTATTAGTAATTAATAATGCGTAAAGTAAAATGGTGCATTAGAATTGGTTATCAGCTTATGATACAACGTCACAGTTTGTCGATCAATGTCTTAACAAAAATTAACTATGAAAATAAATACATTTTGTGTTAGACTCGCTTCATTTTGTTGTTTTCCTACATCGAAGGTATATAGACCTGGCGAAAGTACATTTTATCCCTTTGACCTATATATCTTTTGACATTTTCATTCTCTGGCATCTTAAATATAGCCTAGTAGACAGCCTGCATGGGCTGTACTATAGAGTCTTCATCTCCATACTCTCATTAAATACTAAGTAACTATGTTTTTAGAAAATTATTGTAAGCCATATAAGCAGATGTGTGCTACTCATGTATCACACTATCATAAGCATATAAAGTAACTGCTTGTGCACATAACAAATGGTGTAAATGACCTACAGGCACAATATCAACTAGAAAGATGTCTTTGTGTTTCGAACAAAGGCCTCCTTCTGACTTTCAAAGATATTTTCTCACAGAATTTGACAAATATCCACCGTTTGAACTTTCATATTGATAACAATGAGTATCAACCCCACAAAAACGAAAAATGTGCATAATTTTTGGCAAAATTTTAGACATTTAAATTTGTCAAATTTGTATGTTTTAATTTTTAAACAAAATTTACATTTTTAATTTTTAATGTTATAGTTCAATTTTTGATGTTAGTATACATAAAGTGTCAAATTTCGATCTCTCTAATTAATGAACATTGCAACTCCAATTTAGAGTTTCAAGGTTAACACTGACACGACTCAGATCACAATTATTGTCCTTATTTAGTTCCTACATTTGTTTGTCAGTACTGAATTTTCCAGTGTGTCCAAATACATCATGATGTTAATCTAAAGTATCTTCAAAGATGAACTCACTGAAGTTCTTGTCATAGGTTCACTATAAATTTTTTAGAGAGTGAAGTGTAAACAAAAAGAATGTGCCATGGCTCACAGATTTCACTTTCATGTCCACATCAATCTGTAATAATCTATCTGTAGTAATAAAAATGTTATTCCAATTTAAACTTTTCAGATTATTACACTGAGAGGACTCAGATCCTTATATAGTCCCTAAATTTGCTTGTCAATACTGAATTGTCCAGCGTGTACAAATGCTCATAAATTATGTTAATCTGAAGTATCTTAAAAGATCAACTGACAGTGAAGTTCTTGTGATAGGTTCAACTGCACACAAAAACAATGTGTCATGGCTCAGATATTTAACTTCCTGGCGCGCATCAATGCCTCATTGCTCACTGTGCACTGTCACCAAAATGCTCTCTCTCTCTCTCTCTCTCTCTCTCTCTCTCTCTCTCTCTCTCTCTCTCACACACACACACACACACACACACACACGTTCTAAAGAAAGCATTATCAAGAATGCCTAAATCTAACTCAAGTGTCACCACCAAAACGAGAGGAAAAAATGCTCTTTTTTTCAGGCAGGATAAAGTAATGTGATTTTTCTTTGCTCCTCTTTATTTTTAAGCTTAACAGTTCTACGCTAATGTTTCTGATCAGGTTCGTCTCTTGGTAATCGACTTTATGCCGACGCGAATAAACAGAATCACTTCGCGATCTTCTCTCTAATACATTGAGTTCATCGAATTCGAATCCATCAGATGAAATTGAACGCAAACAGACACCATTTGTGTTTGAGGGATTACTAAGTACTCGGAAGTTACGGAGCTTCATACCTTGTCATTTTGTTCATTCCAGATTGATGATGACCCGGATCCAAGGCATCACTCCGTTCTTCGCAGTTTTTACTCGGATGTATGAGAACAACAGCAAAACTGTCGTGATAAAGAGTACATTTGTAGGAATCTCTCTCTACTGGGCCATTGAAGGACCAGGTCGGTCTTTGGCGTTACACTTTTTAAAAAATGTTGTCTTTGTTGTTTGTTTTCTGGAAGTACTTTCTAAAGAGGCAACACAATTTTTAATTAGGAATTTATCAATTGGCAACACATTTTTTCAGAAGAATGTATAAGTAGACTACACAATTTTTCGAGAAGGGAATTAATACATTAAGGCAATACATAATAATCAATATTTGGTATATTTTTGACATCTGTCTGTCGCCAATGGTATTTTCGCTGGCTTCTTTACCCTTATATCCATGGAAATTATTATAACTTCATCTCCGAGTTCATTTGGATGCATGGAAGATATTGAGACATAATTTATTTCAACCGGCAAGGAAACTCGTATCTAATGTTGTATCTCAACCGGCAAGGAAACTTGTACCTAATGCTGTATCTCAACCGGCAAGGAAACTCGTACCTAATGCTGTATCTCAAATTGCGTTGGTGAATGTCCTAAAAAGTGGAAAAAAATAGTTCCTTTCATTAAAGCTTTACTATTTTAGACCGTTTATTTCTCCCTGCAAGCAAGCAGTTAGTAACTGATTCTCATCGAGAGGAAGAGGTACTCGTTACAATTGTTATCATGATGTCAAAAGCGTTTCATCTATAGGGGTTCGCAGTTTGTGGTTGTTCATCTGACTATCAGTGATATAACATTTCAGTAATTCATCGTAAAAGTTTTGTTTGTGTTTACAAAGGCTTTTTCTGGCTTGGCAGAGGTTTTTGTTATAATTCTATAATAAAAAGTAGGCAAATCTTCATGCTGACTGTTGTCTCTGGCTCCTTCCTTTTCCAAGAGCGCTCTCGATCTAAGCGTTGTATCAATTTCTTAAAACTCTTCTAGTGTCATAATGTTACATTGTAAGTGCCTATTTATTTCGACTACGAATTTTGATCTTACTATTTACATGGACGGAGGGGAGTATGCATTGGAATAATTGAAGCACGAATGAAAGGAACTCTTCTTAGTTAATGCTAGGTAGGGTGTTTGAACGCATTTCTAAATACAGCATCAGGTACCAGTCTCAACGCTGACTGAAGCAAATACAGACTATAATGAACTGCCATGATTCTCAGCAGTCGTAACGACGAAATTCTATTTTTATTTATACGCTTTAAGGTGGGCTCTTAAGTTTTCATTTGCTAGAAAATAAGTTGTTGAATTGGTAAAATGGGACAGTTTTTGTTGTTGTTTTGTTTGTTGTTGTTGTTTGTTTTTTATGTTTGCTTGTTTTTTTTGTGTTCGTCCTTCGAGTTCGAAGATGACCATGGCAGCTCTACCTGATTTGGTTTCTGTGAGTACATGAGTGACTGATCAGGCCAATTTGTACTCTGAACTGTCTGTGGCATACTGGACAGGAGATGCCACTTGGGGTTGCTTGATTAATAGAAGATGTGCTACAAATCTAAGATTTACGCTGCTGGCGCTTCTGCACTGCCTCAGCAATTATCCTGATTTTAGTTGCATGTCTTTGTTCCTGACAGTGGTAGTCTCATTTGCATTGGTCTGTCATTCACACCCTTTGGGATATTTGTGAGCTTGCTGACTAGCTGTGATTTATTGTCAAACCCAACAACAGTTTCATGTCGCTCTTCTTTACTTCGGCCACTCCAGAAGAAGGTGTAGCCGGCTAGTGCTTCGGTGAGTTGTCCTTCCTCAGCTAGGCAAGTTTACCTTAGGGCTGTTGTCTGGATGTTGAATATAGCCAGTTCTGTACCAGCTAGAGCTGTTCTTCTCTCTGGCCTATCTGCTAATATACTATCCATTAGTGTGCGCATGCACCGATGGTGAGTTGCGTCACCTTTGTCTTCTTGCTAGATTTCCGAACGCTAATGAGGCTTTAAATACTGTAATAAATCAAATGTGTCCTCAAAAGAAGCAAAGTCATGTGTAAACAAAAATGCTTACAAATAAACCTGAATACTGAGTGAGGACAAAGTCGTTGATTATACATCAGAAATATAAGATAATGGATGATGGTAGTATTAATTAGTATTGCTGGATATAAAGTTAGGATTGCTAAATAATCAAGTCACGTACATGTTATTCTAACTTCTTGTTTCTTGTATTCTTATCGCTTGACAAATTGTGACTTAATTCAAAACATTAATTTCTCCTTTACCCATTTGGCTCCTATTTTTAATGATTTGTTCCAAAAAATAGCATTTATTTGCTCTTATATTGTTTCAATTCTTTCACAGAGGAGTACCACCTCATGCCATTGAGATGTGATGCCTTCCCAGGACTGACCAGTGACAACGAGAATATGAAAAAAAACATCATTGTGAATGGGTAGGATGAAAGCTGAAAACGTTCTCTTATTACATGCTGCTGCTCGGGTCTATGAAAATCGATGGTGGTAGTAGTAGTAGTAGCAGCAGTAGTAGTAGTGGTAGTAGCAGTAGCAGTAGTAGTAGTAGTAGTAGTTGTTGTTGTTGTTAAATAAGACATGGGAAAGAAAAACTTCTTGTGTTGCCGAACCCACGACCCCCAGATTCTGGGTTTTAAAAAAAAGGTTTGAAAAAGATTTACAAATTTGTAATCTGTATATAAAGAAATACTTTCATTCTTGACAATTTGAAGAAATTTTCAAATCTTTTACGAGTCTTCCATTTTAAGTGCGTATCACATCATAACAAATATTGAAATATGAAATACCGATATTAAAAAATTTCAATTTGAGGATATATTTTGAAAAGTATAGTTAAATCGGGGCCTATTTTGAAATTTTTTACGGTCTCTGCTTATCACTGCATTATATTTCTTGCAGGTGTACAGTGGATAGCAGTCTGGTGGGAAACTTTACTCTGGTCAAGATGGGCGAGGTGGCCTCCGAGCTTCTTACTTTCCGGTTCTACAACAGTCCCTTCGTGACCCTCCAGTGCATCGTGCGCGTATGTCCCGAGGGATCCGTGTCATGCGATCTTGTAAGCAACCTGATGCATCAGTATAGTCTTTCGTGAAATGTCATGACAATTTTTAGAAAAGAAAGAGAAAGAAAGAAAGACGAAGAGACAAACAGGTTAATAGATAGAAAGAAAACCAGACAAAAAAGCTAAAAGACAGACCATAGTACAGGTTTTGACTTGCGATTTATAAAGAAAACTACACGTGGGCTTAAGTGAACATAGCAAATATATAAAACTGGGTAACATTTCGTACTAAATTGACTAAATTTGGAACTGAACCAGTCGCTGAACTTTGATGTTACAAAATGGTGTTTTCCGCCCGTTAAATTTTAAGTTTTAAGTTAATAGCGGGTGACTTCAAAGACGAGAGGGTCCATGCTCGGTCCTGGGCAGAGCTGAAACTTGTTTAGTGCTACCTAAATTATCAAGTGAATATCACAGGCCGATAACTATTAAAATCTGTTTCACGACTAGTTGTTTAGTTACGTCATTTTCATAAATCATGTCAGAATTAAGTCTGGAAAACTCCCCACTGAACTGTAGTGGTTAGTCGGTAGACTCACATCCAGCGCAGTGCATGGTGGTAAAAAAAAGTACAGGAATTCGTGTATTTTGTTAAAAAAAATGTCGGTTCATCTGCAGTCTCACCAGCACCAGAAGTGTGACAAAGTTGTCAGCGACCATTCGAAACTTTTGAGGTCAATCCTACGGATCATACCTCAAATGTATGTCGATAGTTACTATTCGGACCACTTTAGCTATTTACGAAACAATGATTGACCGAGAAGTTACGAATGATCGAACTATTAATTCGTAACATCTCAGTCAATCCTACAGTCAATCCAATCGAAGAAATTGACAAAGTAGTCCCAATAAATTCCGGAGAAATTTCCGGCGAACACAATGTATGATTTCTTTTCTGTAAATTAATGCGCCGACATACATCTGAGGGTTATTTTAGTCTTGCTAAAATAGCCGATGTAGTTCCTAATGTTCAGCGATATATTCCAATCTGAACGTCCCCGACCTTTTCCGTCGCATGGTGAAAAAAAAAAGACCTTTCATGTAAATAGTGGCCATCTTTATTTGCCCTGAAGCCCGTGTTTTTTTATTACATTATAATAATTTCAATGATGCCAGAAAGGCATAAAGGCTCGATGACTAGTCATGACTAATAGCAGCATAAGCAATAATTTCAGGCATTTTAAAGCAAATTTCTTAAATATTTTCAATAAATAGTCGCATGAATAATATTAAAAATTTGCGCGTTTTTTTTTTTTTTTCCCCCATCAGCTATCACTTTATAAGGATCTATCTTCGCACATCTAGCTTGATGTTCGTCTGCCAAAAAATATTCATAATCAATTTCAAAACGATGGTAAGGTTAAAGTCGTAAACACAGGCTATTTTGTGGATTTGGGTATGTGTACATTTTACTAAATTCATATTCTAAATTTATTTACTAACCTGCAAACTGATGTGCCAAAACACCCGGAAGCAATAGAGCTACTCACATATTATTATTATTATTATTATTATTATTATTATTATTATTATTATTATTATTATTTTATTTAACCTTGTTTTATACGACAACTCAAGGACGAAAAAATCGACGTACAAGTACGCTGAATATACCCATCCACTCATCTGACCTAATTCATCCACTCCTCTGGCCTAACTCTGACATCCACTCCGTTGGCATAACATAACTCTGACATCCAAACACCTAGGATGTGTTTTGGTGGTGATCTAACCAGAATTGTTTTACTTTGATCACTGATTGGCCGTTTTGGAAACCTTGATTGCGGTCATGTGACGTCATTGTTCCTACCAAAGTGTAACCGATGTACACACTCGGTCCTACAGAAGATGGACGCAAGGGGACTCAATTTTTAGCTGTAATGTATGTAATCAAGTAAACCTGTTGACAGGAGGTCGCCATCTTTTTTTCCATATAGCCATTTTCGCATGTGAGCAAGATTATATTTCTTGTTGACTAATTATCAGTCAGAACAGACACTTTTGGTTAGAGTGCCATTGGTATGGTCTGAATGTACTTAAATGTAGGGAAAAAAAACTTTTCCATGTGACTTTTTAAATTCCCTGTGTTTTGCAATCTTATATTATCTTAAATCAGTCATTACAACCAGGCCGTTAATTTTCTGTAACAGATGAAAGAGTTATTCCCTCTACTTTCAGGGTTGTTCCGGAAGAAGAAAAAGATCTTCTGCTGTGCGTGCCACCCCTACATACCTCGATAGGGTGGAGACGGTCTTCACTCACCTGACTGTGCATGGTCCGAAAGAAGATATCTCTGAATCTTCCTCAGTCGATACAATAGGTATACTTGCTGTATTTCCCATTGTCTGGTTCTGCGTTTCAATCAGAGAAGTCAGTACCATAGGCCAGTAACCGTTACATTCTATTATTACGTTTCAGGATCACGTTTCAATTTAGTATTTCTTCAGACGGGCATTCTGACGACTGTGATTGTTTTTGTGACGTCATATTGTACAGTCAGAATGTAATCGAAGTTAATACTCGGTTCGACAGAAGCCATATAGGTATACACGAGACAGACTCATTTAGCCATAGGTAATGGGGTGAAACAAGGTGGAAGCAAGGAGGTTGCCATCTATGTTCCTACTTGTTCATTTACGAGTTTGAAAAAGATTATGTCCATTTGGTTCATTTTGGGTCGTTATAGACACCTTCGGCCGCAACGCCAAAAACATCTCTGATTGCTCAATTATGACACTCTGGACTGGTTATTCCAAACTGAGTCTGAAAATGTTGCCTCTGAACTATGGTGATTGGTTGCAATCTAAAATCCTCTTCGTTGGATTATAGGTACAAAAATAGGCAAGAATTATTTCTGACCAATGGTAGTAATCTTCAGTCTCAAGACCACCGGAAGTATTTTGCAATTGTTTGATCAACGAAAGTTTAACAACTCGTAAAAACTGTAACCACCTAAGGCATTGAATGGATGTCTTTCGTCGCGAAGCCACTCCATTTTAGCATAGATTCAACATAATATGTCCAGCCGATACAAATCTTTTCTATGCTTGCCTGTTCTTGTAACAATAGAAGAAGATTTATTTCAAAAAGTTTCATAAATATAAAAATAACAACCAGCAACATGGAACATAAAATAAGCCCCAAATAATAAATGAAAGTCTCAGTGATTAAACCAGGTAAACTTTTGGAAGTATAAAGCAGGATTACTTAAAATTTTAAAGCCATATATAGTCATTTTCGATCTGCGCTATGATCAAAATTTTTGATCCATATTTCTACTTAAAAATCTCAGTTTAGACCTTTGGAAATGGGAAAATTGTCCCAGTTTTATTTTTTCACACTTTATCTCAAGAACCCGATGAGTAGGGAAAGCATATGCAGTCAGTTCGGCTTTGGCGTCGCTGATATCTGCATTATCGGTTAATGTATTGAGGTATATTGTTTTTGTTGTTGTTCGAAGAATCGAGCGGTAATGTCTTACGAGATTTATTGTTTCCTCTTGCAGTTGCCATGGCGATTTCCATCATACTGCCAGTCATTGCAAGATGCCTGCAAATATAAATCTCCATCTTTAATGTTTAGATTTGTTAATTTTTGGAGTGTTACTATGTTCTAAGTATATATTTATACATACAATAAATGGGCAGAAAAGGGATATTATTACAACTTATCCATAATTGATTTTAACAATCTCTCTCTCTCTCTTTCTCTCTCTCACACACACACACACACACACACACACACACACACACAGACACACACACACATCAGAATGGTACTACATGGGATTATAATGTAAAATGGAAATCGACGTACAAGTATAATTTTGTACGAGCAGTTGACATGGGTAATTTCTTCCTGCATTTTACATCCAAATTACAACTCCCAACCCCCCACCCCCAAAACCAACCAAATTAACACTGAACTAAATTTAAAAAAAACCCCCAAAAAAACAACAACTGTGCAATTAGAATAATATAACCAATATAATAATATAGTGGAACCATGAAACCGTTTATTTACATATGAAAAGAAAACATTACGGTTTCAAACCACGATTTATTGTTTGATATCAGAAAGAAAAAAGTCAGAAAGAAAAGATTCAGATTGTATTGTTTGCTGTTTTGTTGTTGTTCTTCTTCTTTTGTTTTGTGTGTTGCTTTGTGTGCTGTTTTTGTGCCGGAAACGAACTTACAGGCATGCACCATGAATTAGGAAGTAATTAAAATAGATATACTGTGTCCTTCCAGATTCATTTGGGCCTTATATACCTGCAAAATTTTGTTGCAATACTTCAGTTCGTTGTCATATACACCGTGTATTTCCGTATGGTTACATTAAGGTTGAACCAGTCCCTTCTGTTAAGCTGTTTTCAACTGCATTTTGTTGTACAATGGGCAATCGGCTTAAATTGTAAATTAAGAAATATTAAAGGAAGCAAGCAACGCTTTCTCTCTAATACATGAGAAATTATTTTAACATCTCATTCATACCTTACGATTCGGAGTATGTGGAAGTAATATCAATTTCATTTTATGTTACCGCGAAGAAAAAAAAACTATCACTGGAATAAATCTGTAAATTAGATTTGAACATTCAGATTGGTGAAAGTCTTTCATTGAATTTTTAATCGATCCTTATCTAAACAACTGCTACATTTCTGAAATTAAATTGTAACGAAAGGGATCTTGACCTTTGTCAATCACCTTACGTTAAAATCGTATTATTTAAGATTGAAATGAAGTTAGCAAATTCACATTGTGAAAAATGGCTATCATTTAAGATGACATGAGCGTTGTGTGCCAGTTTTCCCAATGTCCGACCATCGAAAAGGTAATCGTGTTCAAACAGATTCTCGCGTGATTCTACGAAATCGAGGCTGAACAGAAGTTTGGTCAATGTCTGTACAACTGATTGTTACCAATATAGGTCTCTCTTCTTTTTGTATCACCGTTTGACGATTTGCAAGATGTTCTTGCCGAAACAAACAATTGTTCTGTCTTTACAGGTTTTACCTACTGCATCCAAAATACAAATAAATACGAAAACGTTGTGTGTATTCATGTCCAGTCAGAGTGACATATCGATCTGACCTTTCTATCAAATATTCATTAAGTCCAAGTTCACTTTAAAAGTAGATATTGTTTTACATTTATTACATACCCCTATAAACTTGCACGGTTCGATACGGATGTTCAATCCGTGTTTACGTATACACACCCAGATTGGAACTATATTGGTTTTCACTGACGTCCGCGCGTCGATATGATTTGATGCACCCAATCAAATTTGTATAAATCTCAAATCTGTAATTCCATCCACATTATTTAGCGGCATATGTTTGGTGATTATAAAGAGGGTGGAATGAGTATGTAATATAAACCAGGCTGCATTCGTCTTTGGTTTGGTTTTTTCAGAGTCAGAAGAGAATTCGATCCCTACGCCATATCAAACTCGTTCTTTCCGCAAACGCTGAACAAAACACGTGTATAATGTTATGTACGTGTCACGCGTGCTGGTGTAGACCAGCTATCTCGTTCTTATCTAGCATGCACGGTGCACGTATACCCATGTACTTTGTTCTGAAGTGAACCAGGCCTTAATGAAAATTATAATAGAGTAATATGTCGACCAGTCGGCATCTATACAAGATTTTTCGTAAGCCTCATTTTAAACATTACTATCGACTGTATGGACCTTTATCAGACTACCGCTCGGCGTAGGTCTCTCCGAGTAAAGCGTGAGTCTGCTTGAATGAGACTATCTGAAAGGGCATATCAAAAGGCTATGGTATGTTGTCTGTCTGTATTTACACTCCAAAGTGCTACTCCTGGTACGTCGCTGCAACCTCTTCTACTCCAGATGAGAAAAACGGCAATAATGGTTGATTCCTATAAGCTTTCATTTATTATTTTAATTAACTGATGAAGTGTCGATAGTATTACGCTAAACAGATGCCAAGCCCAGCTGGATAACGACTTCTAGTTTTCTCAGCGCAATATCTCGGGTCTCTCCGCCAACAGAAAAACATATCAAAAGCAAGAAAGTGATCACCATTTTGTAACTATTAACATCGCATGATTACAATATGGCTGTGCTCTAAGCATGCCACTATATACGCTAGAGCGTCCTCTTTATTAGATTGCTTTTTCTTAACATACGGGTATTTTGGGGCTGTTTTTATGTCATGAAGTAAGAGTACTTCCTTGTTGGACTATCTTTCTCAATTTCATCAAGAAAACTTTACCGTAATAGTAGAATGGTGTACGACGCAGGTATGATGTAAATAGAATCGTGTGCCTGACAATATTAGACTGTCTTTCGCACGTTAACGCAAAACAAAATTGTTATAATAGGAGCATAGCGTACACGTCTCATGAAGGTTAAATAAATTTGCGTACACGACAAGAAACTATATTTACCCATGATACCATGCCCCCTTTCCGCTTCCTGTGTATGCACAGTGAGAAGGGAGAGGAGATTGACGGAAATGTGAAAAGCAGCAGTTTAATTCAAAATGCATGACCTAAAAGGAAACTAACAATAATTTGTTTCAAATAGATTGATTTTATTTGTTCTATGGATATCCTTCTTCAGTTAGACGTGGAATTTATAGTGTTTGTGCAAATATATTCGACACTTTATAGGGTCGGCTTATAACAGAATTGTGCAAATTTGTTATTAATGTTAGCGACAACAAAATTGAGGTGACACTTCAAGGAGTATTGTTCAATAAATTTTCATCAGTTTTACTTCTAATTATTTTTTTTCTCTCTGTCTGATTCAAAATGTGGAAATGTGAGAATAAGACTGTGTTCACTGTAAACAGGCTTAAAATCGCGTGTAAAGAAGTAAAGCTTAGACGTACGTAGTGATTTAAGCGTCTAAAACTAGAGCATGACTGAGTAATATGGTCACGTGACGCCTAACTGTGTAGTCCGAGACGCAAATAGCAGGAAGACATCGAGATGCTTTCACGTAGATTTCTGTGGTAATAAAAGACTATTTACTATTGTCAACGTTGGGATAAAATCATTTTAATGCACAGTAATGTATTATCCATGGAGTAAAGCAAATTTGGTCTGCTAATTTTAGAGCAGTAGATAAAGCAACTCATTTGTTGGGTAATGGGATCATGTGGCCAATAAAGTTCTCTCTCTCTCTCTCTCTCTCTCTCTCTCTCTCTCTCTCTCTCTCTCTCTTATGCTGTAGCTTGATATATATATATATATATATATATATATATATATATATATATATATATATATATATATATATATATATATATATATCTCGATCATAATTGTTTTGGTGAAGTACGCCAGACACTCTTTCTTTATCGCTTGTAGCTCAGTTTCCTACACACTGTTGCATGTATGGTCTTTTAATTTTATTAGTGCTTTCACGTTTATCACTTATGTAACACGCATAAAAAGTAAACTGTGGTTTTAATGGCGTACTGTTCTTGCTAAACTGGCTATGCCAAGTGTTTGGATTATGTACTTTACAGGCGAAGCAGGCGATACATCATTAAACAGAATTTCCAGTTGCTTCATTCTTAGCACAGACTTTAAGGTTCGTATCCAATTATAAGCGTCAAAGAAGAGAAAAATCTTTCATTTGGATTTATTTCATGTTTCATGCAATATGTCACTCGCGTCCTCAAAAGTACCAGTTGTATTCTTGTTCATATGGGGGATGGGGGTCAGGGGTGGGCAAGACCTTGGGCGTTACTATTTGATTATAGGAGTGAATGTCCGGACTTCGGTGAATGCACAAAATTTGAACATATATATCTACCGTATTACATTTGAGATTTTTTCCGCTCACGGATGAATCCAAAGTTTTGCGATTGTTTGTTTTCTGTTCTGCAGCTTTTGAACATCCGCCTTAATAATCGTTTATCGTGTGCTTCCTAGCTTACTAGATGGAAGCAAGACAAACATATACCGTTTACACTAGAGTACATGCATATAATAGGTATTACTCTATACTTACCGACTTCTCGTTTTTCATCTATGTCAATAAAAAAATGATTGACAGAAACCCTTTCCATTTATTATATTTTCTTTCCACCTACAACGCTTTGAACAAAAGCTGTAGAACTTGCTAGAAATCTTATTTCGCTCTGATGTTGAGTTCCATTACATATACATTGTATCTTTTGGTTTAATTTTGTCACGTAACCATGAAACAAGTGATACATGTCATGCGATCAAATGTGAAGGAACTACACGTGTACTCCTTTTCCAATGGAAGATATGTGCACAATTAATATCGGAGTGAGCACAAACTTCACAACAAATCCTCAAATTTTCACCACAAAATCCACAAAAATACATAACCCAAACACCGAAACTTCGTAAATTTTGCTGCCACATGAAAACTATGTTTTTATTTTTTTTCCAAAGAAGTGCGAGGCAATTCATAAACACTTAACTTTAGGCCAGGAGTCGGCAATCCCTGGCACGGGTGGCACGCGAGGAGATTTTGTGTGGCACCCAAGTTCACAGAAATTGTTGTCAATAAAATGTGTATCTATTACAAAAAGAAAGAAAAATTATCTCGATAGTATTTATTCATAGCTGCCAGCCTTGTAAGTCTGAAGTACGTAAACCGGAATCAGAGTAGCCAAAAAAAAAAAAAAGAAGGGCCGATTGTCGGCTAACATAAAAAACATCAAAGGAACGCAGATAAAACAGATCGTTGACCAACAAAGCAAAACAACAAAAAAGACAAAGAAAAGAAAAAAGTCGCTGAACGTTGGCTAATATCAAAAGAACACAGACAGAAACAAACACAGACATAACTGGTCCCCGACCGTCTAAAAAAAAAAAAAGAAAAAAAAAAAAAGGCTAAATCTCAAAATACAAATGTACGTAATTTTATCTCTGTTTACAGGTCAATGGAACAATGCCGCTCCCACCTCCATCCCCGAAAAACGTAATAATTTCGTATAATACGGAATGGTTCCCAGCTATGCTTATCCCGCAAATCTTTTTCAGGCTGAATTTAATATAAAAATGACTGATCCAAAATGTAACGAATGTGGTCTTGAGAAAGTCATCCCTCACATCATTGAGAAGCGCATGGCATCCTCGTATTGCTTCTCTGTGTGTGCATTACCAGATCTCTACTAAAGCTGTGATCACTTTAGTGTAGTTCCAAATCTAGAGTTGATCACAGTCTAAATAGAATCACTGTTGTTTTAAAAGTTTTTCTTTTACGCTGATTTAAACAATTGCGCATCCGAAAAAACCAAGACTCTTTCAGGAATATTTTCAGGAAGAATGGAGAGACAAGTATGGTTTTGTACAGCAAGGCGTACGGATTGTTTGTGCCTTTTGTTGTGAAAATATTGTTGCACGCACTTCTAGTGTTCTAAGACATTATAAAACAAACATGAATCATCCCTATCACATATGAATGCTGAAGACAGCTCTGAACATATTAACAAATCTCGTGTCATACGAAAAACAAACAAGTGGCTTTTGTTAAATTTGCGAAAAGGCATGAACATTCCACCAAAGTAAGCTACACAGCTGCATTGTGCATTGCACGAAAAGGAAAACCAATTACTGACGGTGAGTTTTTGAAAGACAGTTTTTTGCAATCGGCCGAAGATCTCTTTGAAGGTTTTGCTAACAAAAAAGACATTATTGCTAAAAGTCGGAATATACCGCTTTCAGCTCGAACTGTCCATCGTCGTGTAAGTGATATGTTGACGATATTGATAGGCATTTTAAAAAATGACCTGCGTAACTGTGACGTTGTTATTGTTACTCTAGACCAGAGCGCAGACATACACGATATTGATCGTTTGACATTAATTGCACGATTCTATTCACCGAAGCGCAAATCTATAGTAGAAGATGCGTGTTCCTTTTCTCTGATGTCCGAAACAAAAAAAGGTGAAGATTTTTTTAAGACTTTGGAAATTATGAAATTTGTGATGTAAAAAGTAAACTGTTTTCTGTGACTACCGATGGAGCACCGACCATGACGGGGAAATACATTAGTTTTGTTCAGCTTTTCAAAAAAGAGTTAGGTAGGCCTATTTTAATCTTTCATTACGTCATTCACTAAGAAAATTTATGTTTGAAATTTTCATAAAATGTTCCTAATGAAGTAATGTCCACTGTAGTAAAAATTATTACTAGAATTGTCGCACTCTCGCTACTCTCTCACAGGCGGTTCAAAGCTCTCAGCTGAAATAGAATCCAATTACGGTGACCTTGTAATGCACTGAAATGTCCAGTGGTTGAGTAGAGCAAACATTCTCTCTCTTGTTTTGTCAATTGCCTGATTGAAATAAAAATCTTTCTCCGATAAATAGGACAAGATTATCCTGAGTTGGAAAACAAACAATGGCTTACAAACCTCCTCTTTCTTACAGGCATCATAGGACATTCAAATACCTTGAATGCCAAGCTTCAGGGTAAAGGCTAACAGTGCTGCACTTGTTTGAAGAGTGGGTGTCATTTTGCAAGAAATTGAAGCTCTTTGAAGATGATCCCGATTTCAAACGGCAAAAATAGTACACATTTCATGAATTGCAAGCAGGATAAAAATTGTACATGAGCAATTTCATCATATTAATGAAGAAAAATTATGAAAATACATGAGTATTACCTTAACCATGGAGACAAATGGATGCATTGATAATTTCTCTACTCAGAGTAGAAGGTAAGAGAAGACAGTTTACAATACTATCATGTACAAACTGGGCATCAAAAATATTTCCTCAGATGATGAATATTAGAACACATCATTCATATATGATATACCCAAGCAAAAATTAGATTTCTTATATAGAAAATTCATCTTTCAAAACTAACTAACTGTTAATATTATTAGCGTTTGCAACAGAGGTACAAACATTCGAACATGGAGCGATCAAAGGATATTGTGTATTATCACTATGCATAATGATATATGCAAATGCACTTGATAAGAAAATAATTTGACAGGTAGTCCGGTTTGTTTCACTATAAGAAATGTAGTATAAAATTTACTCTACTTGTGATTGTACCTCGATCCTCTAGTTACAGTTTTCCACATTTAAGAGTAATTTTCCTATGACTTATTTTATCTAATCTTATCATATTCTCAATTACAATACTGATTTGATTTCAAACAATTAACAGTTTTTACATCTTTGGCATTATGCATTGCACCGTTCCATCTGATCGAGTGACTTTTCTTCCCCGCATTTGCAACACATGGTCTGAGCAAGTGGATAAATATTTGATATTTCCTTTCTCTTTAACTTTGAGATTGTACAATTCTTTCTCTTCAGCGAACTGTATCTTTTCTGGTTTTCGCTCTTTACAGATTTATCCCGTATATATATATATATATATATATATATCTATATATATATATATATATATATATATATATATATATATATATGTATATGTATATATAAATTTTTATTTTTTGTCACGTGCAGCAAGGGATTGCGTGTGTCAGGAATTGATTAAGATAAACGCAATAAACTGACAACGAACAGTGCAAAACTAGTTTTTAACTACCCTAAGCGCTTTCGACTTTCATTGAGTCTTTTTCAAAGGCAAACACAATATAGAGACAAGACAAACAATAAACACAAAAAAGCGTTGAAATTTCAAAAGTTTACACAACTATTTCTACGGGAATTACAGCTTGAAAATGTTTGATGTGTCGTCTGCTTCAACTCAACTGCTGATGCTGTAAATTAGTTGATTCTGACCTACAAAGGGATGAGTCATATCGTCGTCTGTTATTTAATGTAAACTGCAGATTATATCCCAGATATTTCATTGTTTGCGTAAGGCTAGTAATGACCATAGCAATAATAATATCAGCAAGAACTAAAAAATATATATATATATTTAAAAAAGTAGTAATTATAGGTGAGTGAGTGACTAATGAACACAATTAATGAATTATTTAATTGAAAATGTGGTGGCTGTAAACAGATGATGATTGTATTTGCGTTTGGTTGTTTCTTCTAGTCTTGATGGTTTAAGCGGTTTGGTTTCAGTGTTCTAAGATGGCGTATCCAGTAAGATTCTTTTTCTTTCCTGGTTTCTGAGCTCCAGTTGGGGTTGTGAGAAATTGCAGCCAGTGTTACATCACTGAAAGTGCCCAGTGGAAGAGAAGTGTTCTGCAACTGGACTTCTGTCCAGCTTCTTTGTCATCCAATCAGATCTGTGAAGATTGATCCTTTTGTGTAGCTTTTCAGTTTCTCCGACATACTGAAGGCTGCAGATCTTACATGTGATGAGATAAACTACATTCTCTGTGTTGCACGTTCTGTTTGGACCATGTATGTTCAATTTTTTGCTCGTCGCTGTACTTGAGAATGTGCTGGTCTCTATCATATATTGACAGGTTTTGCACCTTTTATCACCACATGGACCAGATTTGCTAGGGTGGTCTTGGTTTGTGACTGGCGTTAGCTTCTCTCTGATTAGGATGTCTTTGAGGTTTTTTTTATATACGTGGGCACGTTAATTTTGTTGGATGGAAACATATATCATTATTATTGAATACAGGATTTAACAACGTTAGTGTCATCTCAGATAAATAAACACGCCATTAAAAGTATTGTTGCAAAGGGACTTAAAAAATTTTAATACCGAATTAAAATTTCACAGACATCAAAGAATATATAATCAGATGCCTTCTTTAAGACTTCACAATCTCAGCCCATGTATATTTGCAGAAAATATATCACTTTTAAAATGTGTTTATAACCATTATTATCCTCCGCGTGTGACTGCCTGTCAACAATTTCAGCTTGAAATGTGCAACCTGCATGAGTGCCGTAAACTGTTTTGTACAGAAATATTTCCCCCGTTTGCTTGTGCAATGTGTAGGTAGATTGTTCAGTTAACCATTCTTTAAATATAGCGTAGTTTATTTTGTTTTTGTCCTGTTTAGTTTGTTACCACAATTGACCGATACTGGTGCAAGCACCTGAACTCTCGGTGCCTTAGAATAGATACTTCAAAACCTCTTCTTTATCAGTCATTTAATTCAAAACTTTTGTCGCATTTTAAATGAGCTCCATTATAATCAAGTGTAAAGTATTTGAAGAATTTGTATTATATTCTTTTATAATTTTGCTGTAAAGCAGCGATGTCGATATCTGAGAATAATGCTTATTTATGATTGAGTTTGGAGTGGGTACAAGTATGCTCTTACATAGCTGTTTTGAAAAATGATGGATAAGAGAATCAAAATCTGCCCATCTCTAGCATCAAAGGATATATTCCTCCGTGTGTTTAAAAGACTGGAGAATTATATACAACTTGTAGTGACAATGGTATGGAAATCCATAGCTCTTTTATTCTGCATAGTGGGCAAAGCAAAATTTCAAAAATTGTGCGCTACAATACAGGTATTAATTTCACATTAGACGCTATTACATTTAAATATTTTTTCAGCTATATTTATGTTACAGCTTCAAGACTTTTAGCTTTTACTTCCAAATCTCTCTGTAACGACTCGACATAAACTGAAAAAAATGTTCAAAAAGTACAGTTAGATTTAAAACGGTCTCTTGAATTTAAATTTATGAATTGCCTCTAATATATTTAGTTTGTGTGTTGAATCATTCATTGCACTAAGACAATTAAAGAGACTATGCAAGCAATTAAATGTCAGACTTACAGTTTTTAACAAGTGTCCTGTTGTTCTGTTATTATTACCCAAGATGTATTGATTCCATGAAAATTAGTCTAATTTTTTTTTACATCTCAGCGTTTTTATAGCCTCTGACATTTTAACCTTTGACCTTAGTTTCTTACCTTTTGAAGCAGTTTTACAACTTCAGATTATGTTCACATAATCTTCTATACATCGCTGAGCACAAAGAAGTGCTGAAGTAATAAATAATTTGTGCACACCTATAACGAGAGTCGAACCTACACTGTTAGGTATATTGGATCGAAGGTCCTTGTGTTATGGTAAGGACCCAGTTTGAAGTCAACCATAAGAAATAAAATAAGAGCTTTCCATTGGTAGCTTTTGACGGAATTGTTTAACTAAATTTATGTTTCATGTCTGTAACATAATAATGTCATAAAATTATTTAACTTGTTTACTTCAGTTTTACATGTTAAATATTTCAGTCGAGAAACGGCTAACAAACATAACGTAGCATGCACTTTTATTGATTCATTAGAACGTATTCAGCAATATGAAATGCATATCAGTCACTGTAATAATCGCAAATTTTGGGATATTTTTGAAAAAGTATTCAGTCATAGAATAATGAACACTTTTCTTTAATAAATGATTAAAATGTAATTACTTTTCCCTGTGCATGGCATAAAAACAACAATGAAACCACTGTTTAAATGTCGATATACTTTAACACGTCAACATGCGATATATATCGCTTAAGATATATTTTTCGGGAATTTGAAACAAATTCCATAAAAATGCTTACATTGTTCATTTCCATTAGCATAATCACCATACATAATACTAATGAAAGACACTATGAAACATTCATGGACGAAAAAAATAACAAATTAGTCAAAAATGTGCAGTGTTATGAATGTATTATGATCGGGTATAGAAATCGAAAGAGGAAGTTTATTATCTCCATTTGCCTAATAGACTAATACTATCCTGCGCTACTGTACGTATATAAACGCGGATGTAAAAAAAAAATAAAAAAATATAAAAAATCGCAATTACATACTTCAATTATATCAGACTTACGCTCTTGTTTCTTTTTTTTTTTTCTTCCAATCGTTTACCTAATTCATCTCTAGCTATCTCTGCGTTACAGATATTCATTCTTATGATTCTCAATTTCGTTTTTGATCTTCGCGGAGTTCTCTTCCACATGTCATTTGTGTACGTTTGTTCTGCAATGGTTTGTCAAAGGATATATATTGCATCGTCCTACCGCTCTTACGTTTAAAACTTTCGTCATTAATGATTTCCCATGTGTAAAAGTATGTCGTGGAATATCCACAATCACTTTTGTGTTCATATGCGCAATGCTGACATATTAGGTAATTTGTTTCACGTTTCTCCATCTCTTCTGTTTTCCTTGTCTTTTTTGCAACTGCGACACATACAGTTTCCATTTATTCGCCGTACCACATTTACAATATCTGAAATAGGTAGTAATTTAAATAGTAGTAAGACGGGTGATGATTACTACTCACTTTCTTCCCACTGATATACTTTTCTATTTATCTAGGGCAGCGACTTCGTTATAAAGTGGTTACGTAGTAGCTGAAGAAAATGGCTGATAGTAGTCATCACCCATCTTACTACTAAAAATCCGCACTTTTCTAACAACCCGCAATTGTGGTACTTCTATAATGCTTGTTAATGTTCTCTTAGACTGGCCGCCAGTCCCGTCGCTTTCTTGTCTCTCATCTGTTCAGGACCGGTAAGTTGTAGGTACGTGAGCAGGAGCCGCTATAAATGTAAATGATAAAAGAAAATATGTGTCAGGGAAAGTTTGCCTGGTAAAAGGAAAGCGTACTTTTTAGATGCATATTATTCCCGTAAGGACATCGAGTATAATGTTCCGTCTAGAGTCTGACTTAGAATTTTTAATTTGTAGCATCGGAGTCAATAATGACGATTAGCCCATATCTTGTCATAATTTTTCGTAGATAAAGGAATAGTATGATTACTCTGTATGTATGTATGTAGATATGTCGGTAGGTATATATATATAAACAATGGGTAGCTAGATACATATATGATTAGGTATAGATACAAATTTAGATGGTAGATGGATACATATTTAGGTCGGTAGGTAAATAAGTGGTAATGTAGATACGTAGTTAGGTGGGTACGTAGATACATAGTTAGGTGGGTAGATAGATACGCAGTTAGGTAGATACGTTGGTAAGTTGATGCATACCGTGCATATAAAATCGATAAAAGTGGCAACCCCTGAGGGTGAACTTATGACAGAGGGAGACCGGAACATCGTGTAGTGTAAAAAAGTGATTACGACTCGAACTTTCTTCGTACGCTTACATTTTTATCCTGCGTGTTTGTCGTTAGGTAGGTAAGTATCGCAGCGCTCCTCATTTCCCAAAAGACAATACAAAAGAACCTGTCACGTTGCTGAGATTTAGAAAACTGTGACCTCGTTATCATCTAGGATTCATGTTTTGAAACGCTCTTTTCAATTACTAATATGCTATGCACGATTAACATTATAAACAACGCATATCATTGTTGATTAGTGGCCACTCCTCAGGATTTGTATGCAGTTGCCGTCGCCATCTATAGTCACGCATCATATTTTCTAGAGCAGAGATTAGTTCTGAATAATTGCTTCTTTAATTAAGCATCTTTCAAATCAAACTTTTCCTTCCAGATGATTACCAACCTTTTCGCCAAATCTACGGAGTTCAGAGAAAGCGAGCTAATAGACGGTCGATGCTTTATCTTCAACCATAAATAAGCAATTATTGGAAATGATCAGATAAGGGAGATACGTGTCCAATCCTGAAACCTGTGTCAGTGCAGAAACATGAATGAAGCTGAATTTGTATTTCCGCTCCATTAATAAAATGTCTTTCGCCACTAAAAGTATGGGATACTAGCATGCTATGCATAGACGGTATTGTCCGGTCCAGACAGGTTTGCCTGGCAAATAGGAATCAACCATGAACCCACAATAAGGAAAGAGCTGAAGATGAAAGTAAAGGCAACCAGATTACGTCATTAATTAAATCAAATTTTTCTATCTGGCACATTTTATGCGAAGTTAATGGACATTGATCAGAAAAGTATACAGTTATAGGACTGTACATGCGTAGTGACGTAAAATCAACAATGTCTCTGATAAATGCTGTTTTTTTCTGTCAATAATTTCATATATAAGAAAAATTCATCTAGTTTTTAAATTGCATCAATTTAAAGGCATTTATGTGGAAAAAATATTTGGGGAAAAGGTGCAATTAAGGACATGTGAAAGTTTTTATACACATTCACAAAATCTAATAATTATATGAACAATGGGAGGCACAGATATCAAACTGTATGCGAAAGATAACATTAAATCAAAAACTGAGATTGTCAAAATAAACCATTAGATGAAATTTGAGGATTTTCTTTTAAATTTAATACCTGAAGGCAGACCACAAATGTTTCACACTTCATGCAATTTCAACAGACACTCTAAATAAGTCTAAATAATGAAAAATCCACGATGGGTTTACAGAACATGTGAAAATTGGATGAAATTGTGTTGTTTGGTTTTTTTTTCTTTTTGCATCACCCTGGTTCAGATAGTGAATCTATATAACTTTGTCGAGGGGGAAACTTTTACGTCATATTTTGACAGGAAAAATATCATTAAAGAACAGAATTTCAACATCATGCAATATAATTATCGTACATACCAACTGGCATTCTCAACCTAACGTGAGGTCGCTTTCAAAGGATCAAGAATAGTTCACATATTGAACTATCCGTTAGATTCTACACATTATACCCAAGTACTGACTTTTAGTTAATGATGTTCCATTAGTTTGGTTAACGTTGTATTTTCCAATCAATCTTCAGATAAGAAAAAGTGAACTTTCCTTCAATGTATCGCCGTAGACTATGAGTCTCAAAATACTTGGTGGAAGGACTATATACACATGTCCCTGAAAGCAATCTATTTCCGTGCAAGACTTTATTGCTTTCTTTTCCTTTCTGAAAACATTTCCCAACAAGAATAATGAATATTTAGATTCAATTGTATTTCAAGAAGAGGGAGGGCAAGAGCATGAACCAATATTCCTGGAAGCACTTAACATAACTTCTTCGTTTTAAACAGATTTCAAGATCGGATTAAAGGCGAAGCCAATGGAACAGCTGTTCCACGGCCCTGCCCGGTCCATTGGAGGAGGGGGGGGGGGGCAAAGGTTGATTAGCACCGGCCCTGTGATACTTTATGGAAGCAGTTATTCATCACATCCAAATTTATTATACTACTGTAATAAACCTGCAGCTGCCGACACCTACGGCCAAGATAATGACGACAACGAAGAAGAAGAAGAAGAAGAAGAATAGGCGGATTCAAACCAGCACTCCTTCTGGTCGTGAGTCCGGCATGCTAACCAATTATCCACAGCGGCAACCCAAAGAAGAAGAAGAAAAACATAAGAAAAAGAGGAGAAGGAGTGGCACAAACAACAACAACAACATGGATAGGATGAGGAAGAAGAAGGGACTATAAATCTATCAAAGATGGAAGTACTTTGTGCGAGAGATGGGTGAGGGACTCAAGGGATTTTGGGGTTCTATGTGCCTTCAAACTGCTCCTAAATATTCTATGGTGACCAAAATTGGGGGCACTATGGGGCTTTTGGACAGCTCTCATTGTACTATGAGGACCCAATCCGGATTTTAAAAACATTTTGTGGGTCCCTATAGTACATGGACCTTTTCTTTTCATATTTCTTTTCTATAGGTCCCATAGTCGAATTACAAGGGGGTGCAGCAAGAGAGTGGGTCTTGGATCCCCAATAGTGACCGAAAGTGTTGGAAGTGGAAGATTATGTGGGAAATACATATAATCTTATTTAAAATCGAGATATGTGACATAACGTAGATCTGGCAGATACGGATAAAAGCTCATGTTCTGGTCACGTTTGGAATTCCCTGTCCATTTATTTTTAGTAGCATATCAGATAAAGCGTCTCATTTGGTGCTATGGAGAGTTATATTTAGCAACGATATGTTTCGAATAACGTTTTTCACGTCCAGTTTGCTTGGTAAATCAAAAGGTCAGCAGAACATAACTTCGTGTCGGTGCCCGTTAGAACTACTTAATAATAGGTAGATCTTGATTTTACTCATACGAACGTAAAGACAAATACACTTAATGTTTGACAAACACCCCATTATTGACGGGCAAACGCATACTCTAAAAACCAACACCCATACGTGCAGACCAGCGCCCATCTTTAAAGACCAACACACGAGCTTACAAACACTTACCATTATAGTGCCGATTGGTATGGCATTATATGGTATAATGATTAACGCTCGTCGTTACAGACCATAACTCATCCTTACCAACAAACGGCTACCTTTACAAACCAATGACTAGTGGAAAGAGAGTATGGTATGATGACTAACACTCATCTTTACAAACAAGAACTTATTCTTGCAAATCAACACTAATATAGACAAACAAATACTGGTTAAAATGGCACTCGTGATGGGTTTGTTCCTCTTGTGATCAAATTGGAATGGCCCTGAAAAGAACCGTTGGGTTGTGTCTTGAGAAGGACCGCTTTTTATGGTCAGGGCAGCTGCACTTACCAGACCGGGATCCACGGCACCTACAACTCTTGGATCACTTCTGCTTTGACCAGACTCTGACAGACACTTTAGAGCCTAAGGCAAGGCATAATGATCTCAGCCTCCCAATCCTCCTGTACAGCTTGGTGGTAGTGGTCTCCTCCTGCTGCTTCTTTTGTTGTTCTTTCTCGTAGTTTTCTTCTTTCCACTCCATCTGTTCCGCATTCTATTATATGTGTCAAGCTCGCCATCCTGAACGGCGGCTCTGGTTGATTATGTCTTCTGCCTTTCCTCCTTCTGACATTCTTCTTGCAGAATTCCAGAGAGGACATGATTGACCAGTCGTAAATGGACGTGTTCCATCTGAACTTCTCTCCTTCTCTCTTGAAGAAAGGCACAAACCGAACATAGGAGGATAGCTACCCTGTCCAGATACATCAATGCTCTCTCATTTCTCTCACTTAAACTCATGTTGTTTTACCCATAGATGGCGAGACTTGGCGAAATCGTCGCCTTCTTGATTCACGCGCGGACGTAATGGAAAACATAATTTGGCTTAGTGCGTGGACGTGATGGAAAACATCCACGACTAGACACTAGACACGCGTACGTGATTGAAAATATCCATAGGTATATATATATATATATATATATATATATATATATATATATATATATATATATATATATATATATTGTAATGTATGATGTTTATGTAATATTATAAATATTTTAGGAAATTATAAATGTTTCTTCACTTTAATATTTGCTTAAATCTTAATGTTATCAGGAAAAACATGTTTAACTAGTGTCCTTGAATTAGGTTGTTTTGATCAATATGTTTTCTCAATTTGAAGGTCAAGATTGAATTTTGTTTACAAGTAAAATTCCATTAAGATGACTCATATTCTAGAACATTCTGTCATGTGACCAATCTTTATATATGCCATGTTTGGTGGACATTTATTCAGTTTTGACATTACCATCAGTCTTGTAAAGAGCTATTACAGTTGTGAAAATTCATTCCAAATTCTAAGAGAGGAATTATTTTAAATATTCATTGGATTATAACAGTGCTCATAAACTTTTGGATTTTGGATTTTTAATTAATGATTTTGGAATTTAACTGAACTTATTCAGATATTTTGGAATACTTCATTTTGACATCAGCACATCAAGATTACTAGTACATCAGGACTCTGGAGACTATTGGCACATAATAACATTCAAGGACACAGCCGTGAATTCGGAACATTCTATATTTAGGACTTGTGATTAGAACAATCATTCTTATTGGATTATTAGGATTTCAAAAAACATTACTGTAAGTGACTTTTTGATTTTTCATTTTAATTATCTAGTAATAAATTGCTTGTTGATTTTTACTTGATTTGTTGGTTTCACTTTCTTTCTGTTACATTTTTCTTAGACCATAGAGTCGTAACAGAAATTGGGGGCTCGTCGTTCCGGGATTGAATTTCTTTAAAGCATATTAGAGATATTAAATTTATCTTTGAAATTCATATTGATTTTGTCTTGGAATTTTTTTGTCTTTGGCAAAGATTTTTAAAAGAGAAATTTTTTTGTGTGAAACCAACAAGCATTTACTATGGCATCTAATGTTCAGAATTTCATTTCAAAACCTACCCAGGAGGGGTTAGAGTGCATGAGAAAGGATGAGTTGCTCGAGCTTGCCAGAAAATACAGTCTATCTGAGGCAAAAGTATCATTGACAAAACAGGAAATAAAGATTATTTTAATTCAGTATTTAGTAGGTAAGGGAATTTTTGAAAATAGCGCTTTAAGTTTGAAGAGAAAGCCTGTATCTGGTTCTGACAGGAAATTAAGGGAATTAGAGTTAAAGAACCAGATGGATTTAGAGTTAGCAAAGCTTCAGATTCAGAGAGAGAGAGAGAGAAAGAAGAGAGGCAGATACAGATGGAGAGAGAGAAAGAAGAGAGGCAGATACAGATGGAGAGAGAGAAAGAAGAGAGGCAGCTACAAATGCAGAAGGAAGAGAGGCAGATACAAATGCAGAAGGAAGAGAGGCTAATGCAGATGGAGAGAGAGAAAGAAGAGAGGCAAATACAAATGCAGATGCAAAGAGAAGAAAGGGAAATGCAATTTAAATTAAGAGAATTAGAACTGGCAAACAGAGCACACTCCACTCCTTTAATCACAAGTTCAGGTTTTGATGTTACTAGATATATTAGGTTAGTACCCCCTTTTCAGGAAAAAGAAGTAGATAAATACTTTCTTCATTTCGAGAAAATAGCTGAAAACTTGAAATGGCCCAGAGAGCATTGGACTTTGTTATTACAAAGTGTACTTATTGGCAAAGCTCGTGAAGTCTACATTTCACTGTCAGTACAACAAAGCACTGATTATGATGTGGTTAAGGAGTACATCTTGAAAGCTTATGAGTTGGTACCAGAGGCATATCGACAAAGGTTTAGGAATTGTAGAAAAGAAACTGGACAAACTCATGTCGAATTTGCAAGGGATAAAGAACAACTATTTGATAGGTGGTGCTCAGCCAAGAAAGTTGATCAAGCTTATGATAACCTCAGACAGCTCGTATTAATTGAAGAGTTCAAGAGGTGCATCCATAGTGATGTTAAAACCTATCTTGACGAGCAGAATGTGGAAACTTTGGAAAATGCTGCTCGTATGGCTGATGATTATTCCTTGACTCACAAAATTTCATTTGGCAATAAGTCGTCCTCTAAGCAGTTTTCTGGTAAAAAACCATTTCAATCTCATTCGAGTACTTCCAAATTTCACAACAGCACAACTGTTAGGAATCAAACATCTGATAAGACTGATCAGAAATCCTTATCTCTTCCTACGTGCGCTTATTGTAAAAAGAAAGGGCACGTTATTTCTGATTGCTTCAAGTTGAAAAATAAGCAACAGAGTAAAGACAGAGCTTTTCCAAATGCTCTTATTTCTACGAGGTCAAGGTCACGGTCTTGTATTGAAAGCAATACATTTGTTGGGTCAAACAAACCCCAGTCTGATTCTATTTTAGAGGCTTATGAACCATTCATGTCAGAAGGTTCTTTATCACTTATTGGTGATTCTGCCAAACCTATCCCAATTAAAATATTAAGGGACACTGGAGCTTCTCAGAGTCTTTTATTATCAGGTACTTTACCTTTGTCTGAGGAGTCTTCTTCAAGTGAAAGTGTTCTTGTTCAGGGAGTAGAGTGTGGCTTTGTAAATGTTCCTCTTCATTGTGTAAATTTGGCATCAGACTTAGTTTCTGGACCTGTGACTGTTGGAGTAGTGACTTCTTTACCCATAGAGGGTGTTCATTTATTACTAGGCAATGACCTAGCTGGAGATAAGGTTGTGGTTAATCCACTTGTAACTGACAAGCCTTGTTTGGATCAGAAAGTTGATCCTGTCGAAACTGAAATCCCTGATTTGTACCCTGCTTGTGCAGTTACTAGAGCTATGGCAAAAAGAGCTCTTGAGAGTGATGTTGATCAGGATATTATTCCTTTAGCTGACACATGTATTGGTCAGTCTTTTGATGAGGTCACTTTTTCCTCAGGTATTGATCAATCAAATGGTATTAATCACAGTGATCCTCTTTTGGCAACTCATTCTCTTTGTTCTAATCAGGATGACAAACGACAATCCCTTGTCGTTGAACAGGAGCAAGATCCCGAGATATCTTGTTTGTTTCAGAGGGCTATTAGTGAAACTGAAGCCACACAAGTTCCAGTGTGTTACTTTGTGAAAAATGGGATCCTTATGAGGAAATGGAGACCACCTGATGTACCCGCTGGTGACGAGTGGTCAGTGAGCTATCAAATTGTTGTTCCTAAGTCATATCGACAGGAAATTCTTAATTTAGCCCATGAAACTCCTTTGGCAGGTCATTTAGGAGTCCGTAAGACTTATCACAAGATCTTGAATCATTTTTATTGGCCGAAACTCAAAAGTGATGTTTCTAAATACTGCAGATCTTGTCACACTTGTCAAATGGTAGGAAAACCCAATCAGAAGATACCTAAGGCTCATCTGCAACCTATTCCTGCATTTGATGAACCATTTAGTAGAATAATAGTAGACTGTGTTGGTCTTTTACCTAAAACCAAGTCAGGCAACCAATACTTGTTGACCATCATGTGTACATCTACAAGATTTCCAGAAGCAATTCCTCTGAGAAATATAAAAACTAAAACTATTGTGAAAGCTTTGGTGAAGTTTTTTACACTTGTTGGCCTTCCCAAATTTGTCCAGTCGGATCAAGGGTCAAATTTTATGTCTGGAATTTTCCAACAAGTTATGCATGAATTAGGCATCCAACAGTTTAAATCTTCTGCCTATCACCCTGAAAGTCAAGGTGCTTTGGAAAGATTTCATCAAACTTTGAAGAATATGATTCGATCATATTGCTTTGATACAGAAAAGGATTGGGATGAGGGTGTTCATTTGTTGTTGCTTGCTGTTAGGGAATCAGTTCAAGAGTCGTTGGGTTTTAGTCCCTTTGAACTAGTTTTTGGTCATACTGTCCGTGGACCATTGAAATTATTGAGAGAGAAACTTCTTTCAAATGAAGATTCAAAGATTAATCTTCTTGATTATGTCTCTGATTTCAAATACAAGTTGTCAAAGGCCTGTGAAGTAGCAAGAACTAATCTTCACACTACTCAGTCAAAAATGAAATTAAGGTATGACAGAAATTCACAGGAAAGGAGTTTTAAACCTGGTGACAAAGTTCTGGCTCTCTTTCCCATACCTCAGAATCCTCTTCAGGCTAAATTTTATGGTCCTTATACCGTTGAAAAGAAAGTAAATGACTTAAATTATATCATTAACACTCCTGGGAGACGGAAACAGAAACAACTTTGTCATATAAATATGTTAAAGGAATATTTTGACAGAGATAGCCCAGCTAATTATTCTGTTAATTTAGTTGTACCTGTCCCACACAGTGAAGATATCAACGATGGAATACAATCAGACTATAGTGACTCTGGTATAACCAATCTTCGGAATTCAGAAATATTGAACAACCTAGACCAGAAACTTTCACATCTACAACAACAGGAAAGAAATGAACTGAAACAGCTATTACATGAATATGAGCACTTGTTTCCTGATGTTCCAACACGAACAAGTAAAATTTATCATGACGTTGACATTGTAGATTCTGCGCCTGTGAAACAGCATCCTTATAGGATGAATCCTCTCAAACAGAACTATCTGAAGAAAGAAATTCAGTATTTACTGGAGAATGATTTCATAGAACCAAGTAAAAGTAACTGGAGTTCACCATGTATTCTTGTTCCCAAGCCAGATAATACATTCCGTATGTGTACTGACTATAGAAAAGTCAACAGTGTCACCAAAACTGATTCATTTCCAATCCCAAGAATGGACGATTGCATTGATAAAATTGGAAATGCGGAATATGTCACCAAGTTTGACCTTTTTAAAGGATTCTGGCAAATTCCACTGACGGAAAGGGCAAAAGAAATTTCAGCATTTGTAACTCCAGATGGACTTTATCAATATAAAGTCATGCCGTTTGGAATGAAAAATTCGCCTGCAACGTTTCAACGTCTGATGAACATGATAACATTTGGTCTTGATAATTGTGACGCTTATATCGATGACGTCATTATCTACAACAACACCTGGGAAGATCATTTGGAAACCATTTGAAAATTCTTCGATCGACTCAGCGATGTGAATCTGACAATTAATTTGAGCAAAAGTGAGTTTTGCCATGCTTGTGTCACATTTTTAGGACATATTGTGGGACAAGGTCAAGTTAAACCTATAGAAGCTAAGGTCAAAGCTATCTCTGAATTTCAAGTTCCAATTTGTAAAAAGCAACTGATGCGATTTCTAGGTATGGCTGGATATTATCGGAAATTTTGTTCCAATTTTTCCAAAATTGCTGAACCTTTGACAAGTTTATTGAGTAAGAAAGCCAAATTTTATTGGTCTGACAAGTGTCAGGAATCTTTTGACAAGTTAAAGGCCATGCTTAAGAATGCACCAGTTCTTTCTGCACCAAATTTTAGCCAATCATTTAAATTATCTGTTGATGCAAGTGATGTAGGGGTTGGTGGAGTATTGATTCAGGAAGACAAAAGTGGTGTGGATCACCCTGTGTGTTATTTTTCTAAAAAACTAAACAAGCACCAGAAAAATTATTCCACAATTGAGAAGGAATGTTTGGCTTTGATATTGGCTTTACAGCATTTTGAAGTGTATGTCACCTCAGCTCTTTCTCCAATTATTGTGTACAGTGATCACAATCCCCTTACTTTCATCAACAAAATGAAAGATAAAAATCGGAGATTGTTGAGATGGAGTTTGATATTGCAAGAATATAACATTGACATCAAACACATCAGGGGAAAAGACAATGTGATTGCAGATGCACTCTCACGTGCCTAGAAATGTAATATTGCTTGATGTAATTAAGTCCAGTATCATAAAACATGTTCTTATGTAATTTTGGTTATTATAGTATTAGATGTATATTCAAAAGAAAGCTTTATTATATAAATCTTTCTTTTTCTTTATGAGGGGAGGTGTTATGTATGATGTTTATATAATATTATAAATATTTTAGGAAATTATAAATGTTTCTTCACTTTAATATTTGCTTAAATCTTAATGTTATCAGGAAAAACATGTTTAACTAGTGTCCTTGAATTAGGTTGTTTTCAATATGTTTTCTCAATTTGAAGGTCAAGATTGAATTTTGTTTACAAGTAAAATTCCATTAAGATGACTCATATTCTAGAACATTCTGTCATGTGACCAATCTTTATATATGCCATGTTTGGTGGACATTTATTCAGTTTTGACATTACCATCAGTCTTGTAAAGAGCTATTACAGTTGTGAAAATTCATTCCAAATTCTAAGAGAGGAATTATTTTAAATATTCATTGGATTATAACAGTGCTCATAAACTTTTAGATTTTGGATTTTTAATTAATGATTTTGGAATTTAAGTGAACTTATTCAGATATTTTGGAATACTTCATTTTGACATCAGCACATCAAGATTACTAGTACATCAGGACTTTGGAGACCATTGGCACATAATAACATTCAAGGACACAGCCGTGAATTCGGAACATTCTATATTTAGGACTTGTGATTAGAACAATCATTCTTATTGGATTATTAGGATTTCAAAACACATTACTGTAAGTGACTTTTTGATTTTTCATTTTAATTATCTAGTAATAAATTGCTTGTTGATTTTTACTTGATTTGTTGGTTTCACTTTCTTTCTGTTACATTTTTCTTAGACCATAGAGTCGTAACAATATATATATATATATATATATATATATATATATATATATATATATATATATATATATATATATATATATATATATTGATAATACATAGATAAATACATACATACATACATATATATTGTGAAAGGGAACTACAAAAAAAGCACAAGACGACGTGTGTGTGTGTTTATTTATGTTTTTAAAATAAAAACTTTAATGTGCCCCGCTCAACAAAATCACTCACATCTAACTCACTGACAATGGAGATCGAGAATTAGGGGAGTCCCTCGTTTTCATGTACAACGGCTAAGACCTGAAAAGGAGTGGATGGATATATGATGTTCATTTAACACAAGATTTAATAGTGAACATAGTTATACGGTTGGCAACGTTGGTTGTTGGATGTGGTTGCAGTTTATTAGTTTCATCTTGCCATCGACGTAGACTGCGTAGTCTGGCTAAACAGAAGAGATATCCGTTATGACCACGAGACCACATCTCTACTCTTTCATTGTTCTAGCTAAATTGTGTCCAAAACATGTCAGTAATTGTGCTAAAGGGAGTCCAATGCTTCGTTGATTAAGAAAATACACACAATATTGTCCACACACTATCAAATTTGATAACTGAAATCTCACGTTATTGAAATTGGTAGAACCAACATTTTTCTCATAAAGTGTACGATATCGTCTTCAATCGGAGATAATCCTTACGAATCAAAATACTCCACAGTGTGGTCGTTGTCGACATTCGGAAAGTGGAGAACTACCCATTGTTTTCGAGGTCGATGACTGTCGTCCATGCTGATCACGTAAGCTCGAACGTCCTTCCGTTTTCGATGAGAGCATTTGTCTTTTACTTCCATGGTGCCATGTACGAACTGTGTAGGTAGATAATAAAGTTCCCGTGTATTCATTCCCAGACAACAGAGCTCACAGGTATTGGTAGGGTATGATCTAAAACTTGACTTTTCTTTAAAGTGGTCAGTGTGAAACGAGTGGGATCCGTGAACTGATGCAAGAGGGTTTCGGTGTGTTCCGTCTCAGTGCGAGTCAGTGGCGGTTGATAATTTTATAGCAGGTCTGTATAGCACTCGTTTGGGATTTTCTTTTCTAGTATTAGAGTCGAAACTTCCTCCAGTAAATACTCCTGTTTTTCCTCTTGGCTCATCATCAAATACATGACGTGCTGTACTTGACTGGGATGATCGATTTGACATCCATAACATTGTTCTATCGCCAGTAGTGCGATTGTCTTGGAAAGGTGCTTACCAAAATATGTCCCCATGGCCCTCTCTTGTTCCAGTCATCGCACTAATACGTTTTCCTATTCACCTTCTTCTACTTCCACACTTCAATTGAGCTGATGTTGCTGTTCTTGGTCGTCTATTTCCATCATGGAGTTTTCCATGAGTGAATGGGTGGCGTGTGGTTAGAAGCCCGTGAACACTTATCTCAAACTGTTTATTTGAATGGTATTGTTGAATTCCACAACAAGTTTACGTTGCCATTTTTGTTTTGTTGAGTGCATGCGCAAACGAACTTTCCACTTGCAGCTGTCCCGGCTGTATAGGGTAAAAATGTCCTACGTGACTGCTCCGGTCTGTTGCGAAATCGAATCCCCACAAACAGTAACCTCCCGCATAGGCGTCGTAGGAAAAATGCCGTGTATGCTGTTGGTACCCAACTGACCCCTGGTTTCAAACTGTCAGGTTGGACCTCAAGTAATTCTTGTGGTAATGTTGGGTTCAGAGGGTCTGATACGCAAAGTCTGTCCGTCAAGGGTGACTTCTATCTTGGAGACGTTGTAGTTATAAAACTTGAAAGGGTTTTGATAAATAGATCCTATCAGGACCGCGCTGCTGACGATGGCAATCATGCGACGTTTTGGTAACTGACCCTGGAAGACATGATCGTCGATCTTGAATCGAAGTCCAGCAGCAATGGTGAACGTTTTTATTTCCACTCGTTATACGGGATACTTGTCCACACAATACGCCACTTTGTTTATTCGTATCATGAACATGTCATGATTGCACTATCGGGGTAATGTAATTCCTTGTCAATTGTCCTCACGATTAAACAGACACGCCTTTATACATATCAAATCTCAGATTGTGTTTACTCATGCAATTCTTAATTGCCCTTACAAACTTTCTTCTCGTCATGATTTGTTTTACAAGAATAGCATTGCGATCTTAACCCACACAACTCTCTTTTTGGCTCACCGTTTAATTCATCCTTTTAAAAAGCCAACGTCTTTCTTGTTCATTTGTGGTATACCAAAAGTGTTGTCCAATATTTTCTCAGGCTGGTACACTTGTATCAAATAACTGGATGTTTACATTTATGATTGAATAAAGATTGGTAGTTTCCACACTGATACATAGAGTAATCACTTGTATCAAAGAACTGGATGTTTACATTTATGATTGAATACAAATTGGTAGTTTCCACACTGATACATAGAGAATCTGTATCGGTGAGAAATAATTTAATTTTATCACCATATTTGTTTTTCAGCGGAGATCATACATGAACACTCGTGTTCATTTATACACAGTAAAACCGCCATATACTGGTTTGGTTACTTTGATCTTTTTATTCTTCATACTAACTAAAGTCAGGTCAATTAATTTTGTTCTATTTGCTAACGATATAGCCTTTAGGAACTTAAAATATTTCTCCTCGTTTGTGGATATTTTCACAGTAGTTATTTTTCTTAAATTCTCTATATGTTTGGCAGGCGTATTTTTTAAAAAAAAAGTCATTCTTTCAAGCATTACATCACTGGGAGATTCATGACGCCACAATGGCGTCAACGTTTTTGACACTATATCGTGGTTTTACTACTGCATATTTTGATGCTTTTGAACAAAATAAAAAAATGTGTTAAATTCACAGATATGCTTAAAATAAATATATATATAGTACCAGATGCATGACAAAATGTCGAGAATCCAATCAAAGAAATGTTATATCATCAAAACGTTAAAACATCGAATGGATAAAACTCACAAATCAACATCGAAACGCTTTCGTTAGTGACTCTTTATATTAGTGTTATTGAGTATACATTGATAACCCTTAAATGTTGAAATATGTTGTGCAAGCATCTGTTGAGTCATCAGAGAGCCGCAGCATTTTTAAAAAAAACGGACTGAACTAAAAAAAAAAATAAGAATGACAGTTAAATCCAAGAAGAGTTCACCGCAGGCCATCTACACAATAAAAGGGCAAAACACGAGTGAAAAAAATGATTAATGACGAATACGCGGCATGTTATTTATAATAAATTGGCACTAATGATCTTTTTAGATTTTGATGAATGATGCTTATAAAAATAATAACTTGAAGGTGGCTGAGTGTATCTATGCTATTTTCGAGACTCCCATACTGTGTAGCCTTTTGATGTTAGAATAGGCCCTGAATAGAACCAAAATGTCCCACTGTTTTTCTTGTTTAAAAACAGTTTTATGCAATGTAAGTGTTAGAGGCATAAATGCCCACTCAATCACCTTGACAAGGAGTGTCTTTGTCATTTGAACGATGCTTTTGGTTTTGTTTTGTTAATAACAAAATCCACCTACCCCCGTAAAACCTTGATTCTGCATGATATTTACAAAATGTATTACTGTAGTATCATCTATTTTCGTAGTCTCAGTTTTCGTGGTTTTGCAAAATAAATAAATAAATAAATAAAAATACACATTTTTGTGGGCACTTTAAATTTGTGGCTTTTGTCTGTCAAAGTCTGCATATTTGCAGGTATTTAATTTCATGGATTAACCTCTACAAATACCCAAAATAAAGAATACAAAAAAATAAAAATAAAAAATATGCCGTCAACAACCTAGTGTTTCATTAGTAATTAGTGTATATACATAGTGTTTCAATAGTAATTAGTGTATATACCTAGTGTTTCAATAGTAATTAGTGTATATACCTAGTGTTTCAATAGTAATTAGTGTATATACTGTTACGACTCTATGGTCTAAGAAAAATGTAACAGAAAGAAAGTGAAACCAACAAATCAAGTAAAAATCAACAAGCAATTTATTACTAGATAATTAAAATGAAAAATCAAAAAAGTCACTTACAGTAATGTGTTTTGAAATCCTAATAATCCAATAAGAATGATTGTTCTAATCACAAGTCCTAAATATAGAATGTTCCGAATTCACGGCTGTGTCCTTGAATGTTATGATGTGCTAATGGTCTCCAAAGTCCTGATGTACTAGTAATCTTGATGTGCTGATGTCAAAATGAAGTATTCCAAAATATCTGAATAAGTTCACTTAAATTCCAAAATCATTAATTAAAAATCCAAAATCCAAAAGTTTATGAGCACTGTTATAATCCAATGAATATTTAAAATAATTCCTCTCTTAGAATTTGGAATGAATTTTCACAACTGTAATAGCTCTTTACAAGACTGATGGTAATGTCAAAACTGAATAAATGTCCACCAAACATGGTATATATAAAGATTGGTCACATGACAGAATGTTCTAGAATATGAGTCATCTTAATGGAATTTTACTTGTAAACAAAATTCAACCTTGACCTTCAAATTGAGAAAACATATTGATCAAAACAACCTAATTCAAGGACACTAGTTAAACATGTTTTTCCTGATAAGAGATTTAAGCAAATATTAAAGTGAAGAAACATTATAATTTCCTAAAATATTTATAATATTATATAAACATCATACATAACACCTCCCCTCATAAAGAAAAAGAAAGATTTATGTAATAAAGCTTTCTTTTGAATATACATCTAATACTATAATAACCAAAATTACATAAGAACATGTTTTATGATACTGGACTTAATTACATCAAGCAATATTACATTTCTAGGCACGTGAGAGTGCATCTGCAATCACATTGTCTTTTCCCCTGATGTGTTTGATGTCAATGTTATATTCCTGCAATATCAAACTCCATCTCAACAATCTCCGATTTTTATCTTTCATTTTGTTGATGAAAGTAAGGGGATTGTGATCACTGTACACAATAATTGGAGAAAGAGCTGAGGTGACATACACTTCAAAATGCTGTAAAGCCAATATCAAAGCCAAACATTCCTTCTCAATTGTGGAATAATTTTTCTGGTGCTTGTTTAGTTTTTTAGAAAAATAACACACAGGGTGATCCACACCACTTTTGTCTTCCTGAATCAATACTCCACCAACCCCTACATCACTTGCATCAACAGATAATTTAAATGATTGGCTAAAATTTGGTGCAGAAAGAACTGGTGCATTCTTAAGCATGGCCTTTAACTTGTCAAAAGATTCCTGACACTTGTCAGACCAATGAAATTTGGCTTTCTTACTCAATAAACTTGTCAAAGGTTCAGCAATTTTGGAAAAATTGGAACAAAATTTCCGATAATATCCAGCCATACCTAGAAATCGCATCAGTTGCTTTTTACAAATTGGAACTTGAAATTCAGAGATAGCTTTGACCTTAGCTTCTATAGGTTTAACTTGACCTTGTCCCACAATATGTCCTAAAAATGTGACACAAGCATGGCAAAACTCACTTTTGCTCAAATTAATTGTCAGATTCGCATCGCTGAGTCGATCGAAGAATTTTCGAATGGTTTCCAAATGATCTTCCCAGGTGTTGTTGTAGATAATGACGTCATCGATATAAGCGACACAATTATCAAGACCAAATGTTATCATGTTCATCAGACGTTGAAACGTTGCAGGCGAATTTTTCATTCCAAACGGCATGACTTTATATTGATAAAGTCCATCTGGAGTTGCAAATGCTGAAATTTCTTTTGCCCTTTCCGTCAGTGGAATTTGCCAGAATCCTTTTAAAAGGTCAAACTTGGTGACATATTCCGCATTTCCAATTTTATCAATGCAATCGTCCATTCTTGGGATTGGAAATGAATCAGTTTTGGTGACACTGTTGACTTTTCTATAGTCAGTACACATACGGAATGTATTATCTGGCTTGGGAACAAGAATACATGGTGAACTTCAGTTACTTTTACTTGGTTCTATGAAATCATTCTCCAGTAAATACTGAATTTCTTTCTTCAGATAGTTCTGTTTGAGAGGATTCATCCTATAAGGATGCTGTTTCACAGGCGCAGAATCTACAATGTCAACGTCATGATAAATTTTACTTGGTCGTGTTGGAACATCAGGAAACAAGTGCTCATAGTCATGTAATAGCTGTTTTAGTTCATTTCTTTCCTGTTGTTGTAGATGTGAAAGTTTCTGGTCTAGGTTGTTCAATATTTCTGAATTCCGAAGATTGGTTATACCAGAGTCACTATAGTCTGATTGTATTCCATCGTTGATATCTTCACTGTGTGGGACAGGTACAACTAAATTAACAGAATAATTAGCTGGGCTATCTCTGTCAAAATATTCCTTTAACATATTTATATGACAAAGTTGTTTCTGTTTCCGTCTCCCAGGAGTGTTAATGATATAATTTAAGTCATTTACTTTCTTTTCAACGGTATAAGGACCATAAAATTTAGCCTGAAGAGGATTCTGAGGTATGGGAAAGAGAGCCAGAACTTTGTCACCAGGTTTAAAACTCCTTTCCTGTGAATTTCTGTCATACCTTAATTTCATTTTTGACTGAGTAGTGTGAAGATTAGTTCTTGCTACTTCACAGGCCTTTGACAACTTGTATTTGAAATCTGAGACATAATCAAGAAGATTAATCTTTGAATCTTCATTTGAAAGAAGTTTCTCTCTCAATAATTTCAATGGTCCACGGACAGTATGACCAAAAACTAGTTCAAAGGGACTAAAACCCAACGACTCTTGAACTGATTCCTAACAGCAAACAACAACAAATGAACACCCTCATCCCAATCCTTTTCTATATCAAAGCAATATGATCGAATCATATTCTTCAAAGTTTGATGAAATCTTTCCAAAGCACCTTGACTTTCAGGGTGATAGGCAGAAGATTTAAACTGTTGGATGCCTAATTCATGCATAACTTGTTGGAAAATTCCAGACATAAAATTTGACCCTTGATCCGATTGGACAGATTTGGGAAGGCCAACAAGTGTAAAAAATTCACCAAAGCTTTCACAATAGTTTTAGTTTTTATATTTCTCAGAGGAATTGCTTCTGGAAATCTTGTAGATGTACACATGATGGTCAACAAGTATTGGTTGCCTGACTTGGTTTTAGGTAAAGGACCAACACAGTCTGCTATTATTCTACTAAATGGTTCATCAAATGCAGGAATAGGTTGCAGATGAGCCTTAGGTATCTTCTGATTGGGTTTTCCTACCATTTGACAAGTGTGACAAGATCTGCAGTATTTAGAAACATCACTTTTGAGTTTCGGCCAATAAAAATGATTCAAGATCTTGTGATAAGTCTTACGGACTCCTAAATGACCAGCCAAAGGAGTTTCATGGGCTAAATTAAGAATTTCCTGTCGATATGACTTAGGAACAAAATATTTGATAGCTTACTGACCACTCGTCACCAGCGGGTACATCAGGTGGTCTCCATTTCCTCATAAGGACCCCATTTTTCACAAAGTAACACACTGGAACTTGTGTGGCTTCAGTTTCACTAATAGCCCTCTGAAACAAACAAGATATCTCGGGATCTTGCTCCTGTTCAACGACAAGGGATTGTCGTTTGTCATCCTGATTAGAACAAAGAGAATGAGTTGCCAAAAGAGGATCACTGTGATCAATACCATTTGATTGATCAATACCTGAGGAAAAAGTGACCTCATCAAAAGACTGACCAATACATGTGTCAGCTAAAGGAATAATATCCTGATCAACATCACTCTCAAGAGCTCTTTTTGCCATAGCTCTAGTAACTGCACAAGCAGGGTACAAATCAGGGATTTCAGTTTCGACAGGATCAACTTTCTGATCCAAACAAGGCTTGTCAGTTACAAGTGGATTAACCACAACCTTATCTCCAGCTAGGTCATTGCCTAGTAATAAATGAACACCCTCTATGGGTAAAGAAGTCACTGCCCCAACAGTCACAGGTCCAGAAACTAAGTCTGATGCCAAATTTACACAATGGAGAGGAACATTTACAAAGCCGCACTCTACTCCCTGAACAAGAACACTTTCACTTGAAGAAGACTCCTCAGACAAAGGCAAAGTACCTGATACTAAAAGACTCTGAGAAGCTCCAGTGTCCCTTAATATTTTAATTGGGATAGGTTTGGCAGAATCACCAATAAGTTATATAGAACCTTCTGACATGAATGGTTCATAAGCCTCCAAAATAGAATCAGACTGGGGTTTGTTTGACCCAACAAATGTATTGCTTTCAATACAAGACCGTGACCTTGACCTCGTAGAAATAAGAGCATTTGGAAAAGCTCTGTCTTTACTCTGTTGCTTATTTTTCAACTTGAAGCAATCAGAAATAACGTGCCCTTTCGTTTTACAATAAGCGCACGTAGGAAGAGATAAGGATTTCTGATCAGTCTTATCAGATGTTTGATTCCTAACAGTTGTGCTGTTGTGAAATTTGGAAGTACTCGAATGAGATTGAAATGGTTTTTTACCAGAAAACTGCTGAGAGGACGATTTAATACCAAATGAAATTTTGTGAGTCAAGGAATAATCATCAGCCATACGAGCAGCATTTTCCAAAGTTTCCACATTCTGCTCGTCAAGATAGGTTTTAACATCACTATGGATGCACCTCTTGAACTCTTCAATTAATACGAGCTGTCTGAGGTTATCATAAGCTTGATCAACTTTCTTGGCTGAGCACCACCTATCAAATAGTTGTTCTTTATCCCTTGCAAATTCGACATGAGTTTGTCCAGTTTCTTTTCTACAATTCCTAAACCTTTGTCGATATGCCTCTGGTACCAACTCATAAGCTTTCAAGATGTACTCCCTAACCACATCATAATCAGTGCTTTGTTGTACTGACAGTGAAGTGTAGACTTCACGAGCTTTGCCAATAAGTACACTTTGTAATAACAAAGTCCAATGCTCTCTGGGCCATTTCAAGTTTTCAGCTATTTTCTCGAAATGAAGAAAGTATTTATCTACTTCTTTTTCCTGAAAAGGGGGTACTAACCTAATATATCTAGTAACATCAAAACCTGGACTTGTGTTTAAAGGAGTGGAGTGTGCTCTGTTTGCCAGTTCTAATTCTCTTAACTTAAATTGCATTTCCCTTTCTTCTCTTTGCATCTGCATCTGCATTTGTATTTGTCTATCTTCTTTCTCTCTCTCTCTCTCTCCATCTGCATTTGCCTCTCTTCTTTCTCTCTCTCCATCTGCATCTCTTCTTTTTCTCTCTCCATCTGTATCTGCCTCTCTTCTTTCTCTCTCTCCATCTGCCTCTCTTCTTTTTCTCTCTCCATCTGCCTCTCTTCTTTTTCTCTCTCTCTCTGAATCTGAAGCTTTGCCAATTCTAAATCCATCTGGTTCTTTAACTCTAATTCCCTTAATTTCCTGTCAGAACCAGATACAGGCTTTCTCTTCAAACTTAAAGCACTATTTTCAAAAATTCCCTTACCTACTAAATACTGAATCAAAATAATCTTTATCTCCTGTTTTGTCAATGATACTTTTGCCTCAGATAGACTGTATTTTCTGGCAAGCTCGAGCAACTCATCCTTTCTCATGCACTCTAACCCCTCCTGGGTAGGTTTTGAAATGAAATTCTGAACATTAGATGCCATAGTAAATGCTTGTTGGTTTCACACAAAAAAATTTCTCTTTTAAAAATCTTTGCCAAAGACAAAAAAAAATTCCAAGACAAAATCAATATGAATTTCAAAGATAAATTTAATATCTCTAATATGCTTTAAAGAAATTCAATCCCGGACGAGCCCCCAATTTCTGTTACGACTCTATGGTCTAAGAAAAATGTAACAGAAAGAAAGTGAAACCAACAAATCAAGTAAAAATCAACAAGCAATTTATTACTAGATAATTAAAATGAAAAATCAAAAAAGTCACTTACAGTAATGTGTTTTGAAATCCTAATAATCCAATAAGAATGATTGTTTTAATCACAGTCCTAAATGTAGAATGTTCCGAATTCACGGCTGTGTCCTTGAATGTTATGATGTGCTAATGGTCTCCAAAGTCCTGATGTACTAGTAATCTTGATGTGCTGATGTCAAAATGAAGTATTCCAAAATATCTGAATAAGTTCAGTTAAATTCCAAAATCATTAATTAAAAATCCAAAATCCAAAAGTTTATGAGCACTGTTATAATCCAATGAATATTTAAAATAATTCCTCTCTTAGAATTTGGAATGAATTTTCACAACTGTAATAGCTCTTTACAAGACTGATGGTAATGTCAAATCTGAATAAATGTCCACCAAACATGGTATATATAAAGATTGGTCACATGACATAATGTTCTAGAATATGAGTCATCTTAATGGAATTTTACTTGTAAACAAAATTCAACCTTGACCTTCAAATTGAGAAAACATATTGATCAAAACAACCTAATTCAAGGACACTAGTTAAACATGTTTTTCCTGATAAGAGATTTAAGCAAATATTAAAGTGAAGAAACATTTATAATTTCCTAAAATATTTATAATATTTTATAAACATCATACATAACAATACATAGTGTTTCATTAGTAATTAGTGTATATACATAGTGTTTCATTAGTAATTAGTGTATATACATAGTGTTTCATTAGTAATTAGTGTATATACCTAGTGTTTCATTAGTAATTAGTGTATATACCTAGTGTTTCATTGGTAATTAGTGTATATACCTAGTGTTTCATTAGTAATTAGTGTATATACATAGTGTTTCATTAGTAATTGAGCTTCAAGCAATAGTTATAATATTTTGCGATCATGTTGTTCATTGGGATTAAGCATGCATGGATAAAATAAGACGTGCTTTCACGAGTATTTAAATTTGTCGACAACAGTTTCACTTGAATGAAGAATCAATTTGAATAAGTATTTAATCTAATTTTCATATACTAGTATCATTCATTATTCTTTCTTTCATTTTCAGTAATACTAGTGTTTGGATACTTTATGCATTCTCGTTTCCGCCTTGTCCTTCTTGCGTCACAACATATCGATTTAAGGCAGTGAATTGAAATACAGCTACCGGATACCGTATAGATATATACGTGTGCATTAAACTAATATAAAATGTTTTATAAGTCTTTCTTGAAAGGGTTCAAATCAAGCAAACACATATACAATCTAATATTTTATTACCACATTACAGAAATGACGTTGATTTATCAAATAGCGTTGTTGATTTCTAGGAATGAAACACAGTAAGAAAATGGGGAGAGGGGACTTCTTCGTTATGGGTCTGTAAATTTGTGGTTCGGAGCAAGAACGAAATCCACGAAAATTAGTGAAACAAAAAATAACGTTTAATAGAAACGTAATTGCACGTGTATGATGTTTCCCTTATCCTAACATTCCAATTTACAGAAACGTAATTGCACGTGTATGATGTTTCCCTTATCCTAACATTCCAATTTACAGAAACGTAATTGCACGTGTATGATGTTTACCTTATCCGAACATTCCACTTTACAGAATCGGTAGGTATTTTAGATCAGAGGCTGTTTCTTAAGCTTGTTTTCACAGTTTCAGTCAGTCTAATAATATACAAGACAGGGGTAGTGCTTTTGGCTATTCACTTTGCACCTCTGCGGTCATGGATTCGAATCCTTACGGTGCCAGGAACAATGGTCATTTGTGGCCCGTCAAATGTTTGTGGCTTCTTCAGATTGTAAAGCTCCTTCACCTTAAAGACTTTACATCATGTCACAAAGGAAAAAAGAAATCACTGCCTAACTATCGTGCCGTCTGCTAGAAGTCCTATCTTGGAGGTGAAGTACTGCCACAAATGGCGACTTTTTCCATCTCTTATGAAATGTTTCCTTGCATCAATCCTCGAAAATGTGATACTCGTTTGAGTTATTAAAAACAGGCCATCCACTTCGAGTACCCAGTTTTATATTCGAACCCTGTGGGAATAATACTGAGGTACCAGAATCATCTTTTACATATATAATATTGAAATTAAACCAATTCGCGCCATAGGAAACAACTCTGGATTCCTTTTCAAATTGCAACTGGTCCCTTGGGATTCTTATTTTATTCAGAATACGAAACTATGGAGTGGAATCCTACACCGTCAACTGGCCGTCTAGAGTACTTTTAAAAAGTTGTTAAAACTTACGTACAATCGGCATAGACTGATTTGTATGTATGTATGTATGTATGTATGTATGTATGTATGTATGTATGTATGTATGTATGTATGTATGTATATATGTATGTATGTATGTATATATGTATGTATGTATGTATGTATGTATGTATGTATATATGTATGTATGTATGTATGTATGTATGTATGTATGTATGTGTGCATGCATGCATGCATGCATGTATGTATGTATGTGTGCATGTATGTATGTAGTGGCGTTTTAGGGCACCTCAGCACAATAGTGGCTCTATGGTGCCAACTAAAGGTAAAATTCGAAACAATGGAAAAATAAATTGCACAAAAGTTTAGAAAGATAAACCCTTCCAAAAAATGTAAACATTAAGTACAACAATATAAAATGTAAACCATAAAGATGTGAAAATTCTGCAAAATATATATGAAATAAAAGATAAGAGTAACACATATAAAATCCTTAAAACATATGGTCAAAATGTGCTATATGAACCGCATTCCTCAAAATGTCCAATATTTTCTCGGTTGGTACATCATCGTACAGTTTCTTCATGCAGTTCACGTCAAAATACTTCTGTCACACGGGGTAAAAGTCGACGCTCTCGACAGGTATAAACTGAATAAAGTTTAATTTTGTTATTACTGCAATAATCGAAACAGAGTCGCACTGCTTGTGGCATATGCATGATTCAGTAATGGTAGATTTCGGTGGAGAAAAGGTGCTTATTTTGTCATTTGTTGCGAGAACCTGCATACGATTCTACCGATATTATCTTTCGATATGGGATGACCTGCATACGATTCTACAGATATTATCTTTCGATATGGGATGACCTTCATACGATTTTACCGATAGTATCTTTCGATAAGGGTTGAGAATTGCCTTTCCATAAGGAACGAATTATTGTATCTATTAAATATCCGGAATCTTAATTTTCTTATATTCATCTCAAACCAATCTAACCGTAGCCCAGAAAAAGTTTTTAAGTTCTTTTCTAAAAAGCTCAACCAAAGCTAGGTTAAGTTAATTTCACTTTTTCATGCGGTACACAAGTTTACTGTTTTAATTATCGAGCCTTGTGCCTTTTCAAATGGTAATCATGCTTTCTGATGAATTCTAATTCAGCTCTAGGGTAGAGTTTTGATTTAATTTAATTAATTTGAAAGTTGTTCCGCAAATTTTACACGTGGGCAAAATTAATTATGTTTATGGCAAAAATCGTTCAATTTTCCGATCGCCAGCGATTTTTCATCGACCAATAGATTTTTAACATTTTATAGCTATTTAAGGAACTAATATTCATATAATTTTAATTTTTTTTCTTCAATTCTAGTCGTAAATATAGGCTTCTTTTTTAATCTTTTCTTTTTTTTCTTTCTTTTTTCTTTTTTTTTCTTTGCTATCCGATAATTTACGTTATCGGAATATTCTCTAAGCATGCTTTCAGGTAAGGAATACATATAAAATATTTAATTGTTATGAAGAAAGAACTCAGTACATAAAACTGTTACGACAAAAACATTCACATATTTTTAATATATATATATATATATATATATATATATATATATATATATATATATATATATATATATATATATATATCTATATATATATATAATGGTAAAAATATGCATTGTTAACTATCTAATAATATGTCTCATCTTAATATTCTCTAAACATGTTCTCAGATAAGGAATACAGATGTCACTGAATTGAGACGCAAGAAACTTAGTACATCAAAATGAACCAACATTCACTTAATTGCGTTTCTATTTTTTTTATTTTTTTTATATTTTTTTAGGCGGGGAGGGTAATCGTGAAAATAGGCATTTTAACTGTCGGATAATTTATTTCTTCGAGAAATTGATGAAACATGCGTCACTGAACAGCGATTCAATAGAAACTTAGTGCATAAAACTGATAATTATGTTTTTACCATTTTAATCCTTAAAAAAATTAATATGCATTTTAACTACCCAATAATTAAATTTTTTTAGATATCTTTCAAGCATACTTTCAAGTAAGGAATTCAGATTTCATGTGAATTACACCATGAAAATAACCATGAGCATAAAACTCATTGCATTCTGCGATTTGTTCAGTTCCAAGTTTTTCTGCCGTCGATGTAATATAATGTGTCAAAGTAAAAATTGAATGACTATACGTCTTATTGCAAATGAAGGACTTTGGTAGAATATGGTTGCAAAACAAATTTTATAAACATTGGAGGCATCCAGATATTAAAGTTAGGGGAGACAAAATTAACAGCGATTAGTAAATGTATTGGTAACAAGTTTGGGCAAGATGTTATATATGCCTTAGCAACATGGAAAAAGGAGACCTCGTCAGTGGAAGAATACTTGTCACAGGATATTCTAAAATTTATTGATATTAATAACTTTAATTCCAATACAAAAATGTCTGTCAAATGGAGTAACATATGTCAATTATCTTTTGGATAATCAAGGATTATTATTTAATTTTGAAGCACTACGTCAAAAGACTCACACTAGTAATTTCCTTGAATATTTCTCTATCATTTCAAAAATATCTTCTCACTGGAATAAAAAGATTAGTAAGAGTCCCTCGAAGAGACTGGCGTTCTACTTGCCGAAAACAATGTTCATTAATTCAAGATAAGACCATTTCTTCCTTTTAAATGCTGAGTGTTGAACCATTTCTGATATTCTTCAGCAATAACAAGATTGTCGAATTAGCTGCTGTGGATGTCATAAGCAGTCTTCTGGTGGAAATCCCATGTTGATATGATTTTCCGTTTTGGAGAAGTAACAATAACAAGATTTTTAAGATGGCTGCCATTGTGGTCATATTGTACAACAGATTGGCACCATTTCCATTTAGGACCAACTAAACTTCATAAGAAGTCTTTTGTTGAATATCGATATGACCAGCCAACTATCAAGGAGAAGTAGCCATAACAAGATTTTCAAGATGGCCATTGTGGAAGCCATATTGGAAGTAAGATTGGCACCATTTTCATTTACGACCAACTAGACGTCGTAAGAAGTTTCTCAGTGAAAACCCCATGCTTATATCACCATTAATTCACGAGTAGTGATAACAAAATTGTCAAGATAGCCACTGTGGTGGCCATATTGGATGTCTGAACATAACCATTTTCATTTAGGGCCAACTAGACGTCATAAGAAGTCTTTCATTAAAAGACCCACGTTGATACGACCATCCATTCATGAGTAGCGATAACAAAATTTTCAAGATGGCCGATGTGGCGGCCATATTAGACATGCAAGCAGCACCCATTTCATTTAGAACCAATTAGACATCATAAGAAATCTTCTGGTGAAAACCCCATGTCAATATGACTTTCCTTTCAGGAGAAGTAGCGATAACAAGATTTTCAAGATGGCTGCCATAATGGACTTCAGATCGGCACCATATTCATTTAGGACCAACTAAACGTCATACGAAGTCTTACAGTAAACACCCCATGTTGATATGACCATCCATTCAGATGGAGTAGCAATAACAAGATTTTCAAAATGGCCACTTTGGCGGTCATATTGGATGTCTGAGCGGCACAATTTTCATTTAGGACCAACTAGACCATCGTATGAATGTTTATGTAAAGTTTCACGGCAATCTTCCAAGTAGTTTACTAGGAGTAGCGATAACAAACTTGTGCTAATGGACGGACGGACGACGGACAATAGTCCATCCTATAGGCTCTTCTGATCTATGACCAGCAGAGCTACAAATTATATTAACCAGTCGAAACACTCTTATGATTGTAAATTTAGAAGAACAAAAATTGTGCTTAGCAAATAAGAATTTAAATTCTGTATATAAAGATTTGGTAAAGAATAAAATAAATAAACTTTATGGAAAACATGAGGTTTGGTCAAACCAATTAAGGTGCCAGATAGGTGATCAAAACTGGAGAAAAAAAATCTCTAATTTTAGCTAAGAAGTGCACCAAAGATACAAAATAAATTGCCAGTTCAAACTCATTTAGTGTTATTGCAACAAATCAATTTTTGAAGAAAAAAAATTAATTGATGATGATACATGTACTTTTTGTAAACAAGAAGTCGAAAATATTGAACACTTATTTTATGATTGCCCAGTAAATTGAAGATTTTTGAAAATTCTTTATTGTATGGAATTATATACCAAATATTACGATTTCCAAAAGTGATGTTTTTCTTGGAAATGACAAATTTAATGATCAAAATAATTTTTTCATCCTGATTGAAAAATATCTAATTTATAGGTCACGTTGTGCTTAAAAATGAAAAAACTAATTTTACAAGTTACAAAAGGGGTAAGATTATTTTAGCAAAGTTGTATAATAAAAAATTTACGTTGAGAAAAGTGGACATTTTTTAATACTTCAACGGCTCGCAGAATACTAATGCTAAACAGGTATCTAGTGTTGTTGTATTTTTATTTATCATTTTCCAGTCTTAGTAGCATCCTGTATTTTTTTATGTATGTTAGGACTCATGTATAGTCTTCTTTTGTGTCTGCCTGTGTGTGTGTGTGTGTGTGTGTTTGTATGAAAGTTTTTATATTTGTATTTATATTTACATTTTAATACAGACTGTGTTAATTAATTTATTATATTTGTATTTATATTTATATTTTTAATACAGACTCTGTAAATTAAGAGTCATGTCTTTTCAACAATTATGCACAACTCCCAACTCCCAAAAGAGTGTTAGGTGGTGTTAAAGGAAATTTGCAAAATCCTGACAGTCAAGTTTCAATAATATATATATATATATATATATATATATATATATATATATATATATATATATATATATATATATATATATATATATATAATTGAACGAGTTTTCTTTAATAATAAGAAAGAAAGATTGAAACACGACAGAAAGGAGAGAACCTCTGTTAATTCATTAAACATTCTTAAATATTTAATTAGAAAAGACATTTCACCAGTTCTTACTTTAGTTTCTTACTTTCTTTAGAATTTTAAAGTTGAAAATCATTTTGTGTATGTGTGTGTGTGTGTGTGTGTGTGTGTGAGAGAGAGAGAGAGAGAGAGAGAGAAAGAGAGAGAGAAAGAGAGACAGAGAGAGAACACGACCCAAAGACCTAATACAAAGAATTATTCCTATCTCAAATTACTAAACAAGTATACATTAGAATGACCGGAGAATTTCTTATGTTAAGAAATTATCGAGGGTCGATTTTACGACACTAATCCATGCTACCATAAAGTCTCGTGAATACTGTACATTATGACGTCTGTTCCTAGAAACTGGCTAATTACTCAATTTGAGAAACATCATCCCAACAGCGACTCCCCATAATCAACAAAAAAGCATTAAAATCTAACAAAGCTATAAACGGAGACGTAAATACAAATAGCACATACCCTAGGTTTATTACAATACTATTAGTCAATCGTCGCTTTCGGTCAAGTGTCCATCAATAACACGCTCCATAACCGCAAGTTTGGAAAGCATCTAAATTACCTCGAGATCTCATATTTCGTGTTCACATTTTTAATTAAAGTTGTATAGCCACAGTTACTCACGTTTAAGAGACCGTATTTCTTCTCAGTGTCTTGAAACTTTACAAATCAATCGCGAATCTGAGGAAACAGACTCGTATAGATTCCCATCTTCGATTAAAACACAAAACAAACAGGAAACAAGTTATTTTAACAATTCCAGATCTTCGCGATACGAGAATCTTTTAAGATTTTGCAAGGTCGTGATCCTTAACGTTAACGCCGAGCGTCCGAATCAAGATATCAAAGGTCGGCGTTAAACGTTAAAGGCGTCCTCAGCTACTGTTATATCAACCTGAAAAAGTAAAGGCGATCTCTTTTGAACAGATCATCGTGGTGCCACAATTTTAGCGCATATTCAATTCGAACACTACATGACTGACTGTTCTAATTACTTATCTTTCAACTAAGGACCTCAGAGCACAAACAACCAGCCTAAATGGGTAGTTGGGGGAAAAATACCAATTGCAGATGGGTAGTGCTCTCAATTTAAAATGTATTTTTAAATATTTGTTTTTTTACAACTTTTTTTTTACTATTTTTTTTTTAAAAATGTTTTTTTGATTTTTTGTTGGGGGGGGGGGGTGTAACTAATTTTAATTATGTAATACTTACCTACTATTATTGCGTTCCTATATCTTTTCCTGGAGCTAGTCCCGAGTCTAAGGAGATTATTCCGCTCTCCAATTAGTAACTGGAGGTCTAAAATAAAAAAAATAACGTTATTGCAGTCTGATGACTTAGCACACTTCTGACAATCGGAATATCGTCCTTATTTGACTTGGGTCCAGACTGAAAGGACAACAGAGCGGGGAGAGAGGAAGGAATTGGGAAATAATAGCAGGTATTATATAATTAAAACGATCCCTTCTTCCCCCCTAAAAAAAACACATTTGTATAACAGTAATAAATCACCTGCTATTATTGCGTTGCTGACTTTGCAAGCCGGTGAAAGTCTGATGACCTAAAATAAGCCGTCAAAGCGATTTTACCATTGCTGTCAGTAGGATGCTCTACTGCAGACTGGAGGATGGCTTCACAACTTGTTGGGCTGATACAACTGGGTCAAAAGCATAAATGCCTCACTCTGGTGGGACATTGATTGAAGGTAAAACGACGAGTAGGTGGAGTGAGATTGACAGAAGGCATCTTTCATGACATCATCCAAAGAAGAATGATTAAAAAAGTCCAAAGATGCATCAATAACCCTGACCTCAAGAGCTTAGTAAAGAAAGATCTTTCACAGTGAGAGACTGATAAGCTCTTTGAATATTCCAAACAATCGGCATCGAGACGGTGGCTACTGAAATATCAGAGGTACCTTTGAGAGGGAGAAAAAGACAGTCACGAACTTTTCTTTTCTCTTCTGACTTAGCAAGAAACGTAGTGCTTTAACTGGGCAAATCAGTCTATCTTGATCATCGGCAGCACAGATACGACTGTAGCTAGGGATTTCAATAGGAACATGTGCTACAGATGGTATCTGATTCTTGGCCAGAAACCCAGATTGGCAAAGAAGAGATTGGTTGGTATGGGTTTAACGCCATTTTTCAGCACATTAGAGGCAATACATGGCGGCCAGTATATTTGGTGGAGGAAGAACCCGAGAAAACCCCGGGAAGAACCACCGAGCCACGGGAAGCTACTGGCTAGCTTTCTCACATATCCATGTTGGCCGAGCCCGAGACTCGAACCCACGCAAACAGAGGTGAGATGTCAGTGATCTGTAAAGGCGAGCGCCTTAGACCACTCGGCCACCCGGGGCCCCGCAAAGAAGAGAGACAGAATCATAGTTACCACTGAACCGTAAACAACCCTTTCCACTTAAAAAGTACGAGTTTCACCTCTTCTCCTCGCCGGCGCTGGGGGAGAGAAGGATGACTGTCTTAAGGGTTAGGTTCTCAAAGGAAGTTTCACTCAGTGGTTCATAAGGATATTTAGACAACGACGACGAAGAAGAAAAACAACAACAACAAAAAAAGAGCGAGGTTGTGGGTCCGCTTCTATAGTAGCTCTCAGTGAGAACTTAAGAGTATTGGACAGGGCTGCTCTATAGACCTTAGGAGGAGATCGTTGAACAACGATAGCTGGGGCCACAGTGGGGCTATCAGGATGAGCTGCGACTTGGAAGTCCTGACTCTGTGAAGAGCCTGAGGGATTATTCTGAAAGATGAGAAGCCCTCAGACTGAAGGCGCCCACGGCATATGCCCTCTGGTCTGGCAGAGGAGAGACAAAGAGGGAGCTTGTTGTTCAGCCTCGTTGCGAACAAGTATACCATCAGCTTTCCTCACAGATGAAAAAGTGTCTCTGCTACCGCCAGAATATTTCTCTCGTTTGGAATGTTGCGGACTCTGAGTGATATCCTCCGAAGCTGTCTAACGGAGGAGGTTCCAGTCTTCCAAGCAGTGAGGAGCGTGAGTGCCCACTTGACGTCTGAGGTACGCTACGACCAACATGTCGTACTTAGCTACCATGATGCAGCGATGTCTTATGCGGTTGACACATTCTTGAATTGCATGAAAAACAGCCCGCATGTCTAGATTGTTGATGTGAAGGGAAGATTCTTGCCAAGACAACAGGCCCTGCAGGACTATTCCACCTGGGACTCTGGGTGAGCACTACAGCCTGAATCTGAGGCGTCTGTGTGATTGATGGAGTGAGGTTCTGGTGCATGAATCATAACTCCAAGCATAAATCTGTCCTGTTTTTCCACTTTGATGATGATTAAATATGGATCCTTAGGGAATCACAGCGGACAGGGGGTCCTTGTGAGGTCTCGAGTTTGCTAGAAGAAAGAAATGAAGAGGCCGCATTTAATCCGCTGTCGCATTCAGAGTCCCCAGGAGAGATAGGTAGAGGCGAGCAGACAACGAAATCTTCTCGTCCAGCCTTGCTACGAGAGCGTGTCTAGATGTCTTGGCAACGGCCTCCAACAATTGCTGCAACGCAGCCGGAGATAATGATTCTTTCTTCAACAGATTGAGGGCAGCCGAAAAAAAAAACGATCGGCATGCGTGGGGGAAACGGGGTCATGGTCCTGGCGAAATCCCCACCTGGGAAGCACCCGAGTCTAATGGGGGAGGGGTAGGGGGGCTTCAGGGACCAAGCAGGCGAATAAACCCTGTAGCTGGAGGCTGAAACCAGGGGCTGACGCGTAGAAGATTTAACAGACCACCCCTTTTGCTGTCTGTCCAATTCTTGGCATCGAGACAACTTCTGAGTCAGCCGAGTGAAGGAGCAACACAAGGTCCGACGGTACCTGGTGAGCATATCTCAACTGAAGAGGATCGTAGCGTTCGAAAATCCCAAGGAGTTTTGACACACTACCCGGTGCCTGGTGACCATTACCAGGCAATGACCGGTCACATGATGTAGACCTTATTGGGAAGTCTCTTTTCGGGAAACTCAACTCTGACGAACGAGATCCCAATTGAAACCCAGGTCTACTCGAGTGCGAAGAAGAGTGTGTTTCCCTTGCGTTCGGAAGGCAAGACTCGCTACTGGGTGCTGGCCAAGGATTCCTCCCTCCTCATGAGAGATAACAACTTCCTTCCATGTGTCAGTGATCCCACACTAGTGGAAGATGGGGACCTCTGTATCCCGGGAGCTGGCGAGTTCCCTAAATCGGGAAGTACCATATACCCCTCCTGGAAACTGAGGGGGGTCTTCCAGTGATGAAGAGGGAGAAGCATGTCTCTTCTTCCTGGCACTATAGGCATGGCGATTTTCCACAAAGTCCCATACCTTGTTTGGCCAAAGACAACAAATAGGCCAAACGTCTATGCGTACACACCAAGCAGGTGCGTGTGTGTGTGTATGTCCCACTCAGCCCTTTTATGAACACATTTACCCACACACTGAGGCGTTATTAATTACTGAACGGAAATGCAGTAAATAACACAATGAACCAGAGCAAGAACTGGGAAGGAAATACTTACCCTAGCATCAGTTACTAATAGAGATATTAAAAATAAAGAAGCATTGCTTCACTAATGATGTCCTAAAGACCATTAAATTCAGTGAAATGGGACAGATACATAAAAATTATCCAAGGACTGCGGAGAAAACAACAAATAAAACACAAAAAAGGATACATTTGACAGCAGAAAGATGACTTTGAGACGTGTAGAGGTGCACGAAGTCAAAGGAAAAGGACAATATTCTGATTGTATGAAGTGGACTAAAGTATCAGACTGGAATCATGTTTTTATTCTAGACTTCCAATTAATAATTGGAGGGTTTATTTCTTGTGGACTGTGGACTAGCGCCAGGAAATGATAGCATTAATATATTACCTGCTATTATTGTGTTGCTCTATCAAAATTAATACATTGAGTGATGGCATCCATGATCTACTTTAATGGAAAATATATATCATTTTACGAAAAACTACCAAAATCAATGTCTCGATGTTTTAAAATTAATTTTATTTTAAAAGATAAATACAAATCTAACCATGAATAATACTTTGAGCATCTTAGTCATTAAAATTATGAATATGAAACTGAATATAGGTTAGCATGGAGGTAAATCATGTAGGCTCCAAATTTATATTTTTTCTTACATCACATGAATTCATTATAATTTAAGTTGCTAAACAAATTACTATTAATATTGTGATGGAAAGCGATTATGCTTGTACTTTTCGTTCTACTTGGAACATATTCCACAATATATGCCTATTTTACTTCCTGTCAAATGCAATTGTTTTTATTTATCTGCCATGTATGGCCAGAGTTTGAATCACTTTAAATTTGCTCATTCCATACATTCCATAAATACAGCCGTCGAATCGTTTGACACTCCAATACCAACCTAGACCGTGTGAAGCTGTCCGTGTTTGTGCTCATGTGTATGTGTTGTCTTGTACTCCAGAAAAATGGACCTTTATCTTTATACTGTTAGCTATTAACGGACTTTCTGAAAAGGAAGGATACTTTTCGCGTTCTAAATTCTCTTATTGGGGTCTTCTTTTGGCTTGTTTAGCTAGACCACAGGCACTAGGGTCACAGATTCATAAAATTCTGCAATTAATATTCACATTTCCAGAAATATATACTATGAATCAGTTGCTGTGGAGTCCGACTATGGCAAGGTTTCCTTGTCCACTAAAATAACTATATCCAATGTTCATTCATAAAAAGAGAAGGCCTGCAATTTGCCAAGATTAATGTTACTATATTTAGTACCTGTGAGGGATATGATGTCAATTCTTGCTGAACAGTCAACTTCAGGCCTACAAGTGGGTGTTGTTTCTCTTATGCAGAACTTTAGTCCATATTTAATATCAACATTTTTTGCTCAGTTGTCTGGCTCTCAAAAATGGAAAAATACTTCTCTCAGTCATCTTGCCATGCCTGGAAGTGGACATTACTTTTCTTTCAGTCACTGTGACCTTGACCTTTTGACTCCAAAACCAATAAGCTTCTTACCCAACATGCAAGTCATCAACAAACTTTGGTGATGGTACATGGTCGTAAACTGACATTTTTGTGCAGAAACCATTTTAATTACTTCAGACAGTGATCTTGATCTTGGACCCATAAAAACTACAGGCTTCTTCCATATCCCTAGTGCAAGCCATCCAAAAAGTTTGGTCCAGGTCTGTGATGTAGAACTAATGTTATTGTGCGGTAACCATTTTTTTCTTCTTTCTGTCACTTTGACATTGACCTTGGACCTTTCGACCCCCAAAACTGATAGCTTCTTCCTTACCCATGTACAAGCGATCCATAAAGTTTGAAACTGGGTATGTGATGTAGAACAATTGTTTTTCTTCTACGAGTCAGTGACCCCGAAATCAATTGGTTTCATCATTACCAGAAGTGAAAGCCCACAAAGTTTGGTAACTGTATATGTTGAGCTTTAGCCATTGTATGGGAACAAAATTGGTACCAGACAGATGGACATCACAACATAGTATGCTCAGACTTACGGCAGATGTATACAAGCAGAAGACACAAAACCCCTAACATGCACATTTATGTCCTGACGAGTGTTCACAATTAATTGCACCTAGATATGTTGATTGACATGTTGAGCTATGTTGCTTACAAGAATGGTGCTACTGTTATGATACAAAATTAACATGTGAGCAAGAATACTGCAAATGGTATGTAATTTCTTGTTGTGACTGTAGGTGACTTTGACTTCTTGATTATGTAAACATTAGACATCTTGCTATCATCAACAGAATTTGCCTGTTAAGTTTGGCGACAGTATGTTAAATAGAAATAATGATATAAAGTCCCAAATCCAATTTCCATTTGTTTTATAGCAGTGACCTTGTCCTTTGACCTATAGGTGAAAATGTATGGCTCTTTTGTATTGTCAAGGGAAACATTTTTAAGTTTTGGAATAAAAAAGTTCAGTACAACAAGTAACTGCATTGAAACCATTTTACTTCCAGTGTGACTTGGACTTTTAGACCCCCATATCTATAGGCTTGTTAAAATCCTCAACAGCAACCCATCTTCTATATTTGGTGTGGCTATGTGAAGCAGAAGTCATCATATAAAATTGATTTTGATTTGGTTGGTCACAATAACCTTGACTTTTCACCTTTAGACCCCATCTTCCAAGTCTGGTGAAGGTTTGTAAAGCAGAACTTGTGATTACACAAAATCAAATTGTTATGGGAGGAAGGGATGAATAGACATTGACCATAGAATATGCTCCACCCTACTTTGGGCTATAAAAATGAAGCTGATAAGACGAAACCTTTAAAAGGCAAATCTTGTAAATGGCAGTTCACCTACCAAATGGCACCAAATTATGTTGCTGGGTTACAGAGCTTTGCTGGCTAAAAGAGTGAAGAGATGAAAAGATTCATAACGTGATTACGATAGAGATCCCATATCTCGATGTGGGACACTAACAAGCTAAAAAGAGAGAAAATACGTGCATGTATATGCTCATGTTTTAATGATAATAGCAAAAGGATAACATATAGACATGGAAGAAACAACTGATGAAAGAATACACTCAAATGGCTGAATGTACCTACTTTGCAAAATAAAATTCAAGAACTTTTTCGACTTTTAAAGTTCCTAAAAGCTTCAGCATGCCCAGTACCGTCAATGGTTATAATGTATTCACATGTCAATAGTAGCTGAACAAATGAATAAATAACTCAAATATGTGAACATTAAAATATTTTATTGTAACTGAACAAGTGTTCAACCAATCTAAAATCTGATGCCCACAGCTTGCAAATGGATGGAGGGAAAATAATTCATCAAGGGGCTGCCTCTGATCACCCGTTCTGACTCTTGCTACTTTTGTGGTATACATATTAAATTGCTAAAACGTAACTAAAACAAACTCAACCACCCTGGCTCAGCTTACTAACCAATCAGTGTCTACACAAACTGTTTATTACGTCTTAAATCCTTCTTTTTTTTTGGCAAAGAAAGAAACCAGATCAGTATTTGAATATACATATACACTAAAATGTCCTGTAAGACCACCTGTCTTGAGAGACCATATTCTCAATGCTTTGATTAATCAATTATATAGTGTTTTGACCTGTAATAAGAGACCACCTGCCTTGTGAACATTTTTTGTTGGCAGAAGGGGTGGTCTCTTAAGACAGGTTCTACTGTAATCGTGACTTGTGAAGTTACTTTTCAAACAAAGTGACAGCGAGGTCATTTTGAACATTATCTATATTGGAGCAACATTTGCATCAAGTGAAAGGAGACTATCTGTTCAAAATAAAGAAGCAAAGGCAGATTTGCTAGTGATACTAGTGAGAATTGGTGTCACATAGTATTATGGTAATTCTGGAAACAGTTCCAGTCAATGGAATATTCAGTTAATGTAAAATTAAACACATCCAATAGTTCACAATAAGTGCTCATCAATAGAACCGATGTGAATAAATGGACCTTCCATTTTATTAACTGTAGTTACCCGAGAAGGAATCAAGAAGAAAATATGTGGAGGTTTTTTGGTTTGCTATCGATTTCTCATATCTGAAGTAACAAAGAAGCATTTGCCAGTGCACAGAATCTTGGCATTCTTGGAAATGTGACTAGAAAGGTGAGTGGATGAGAGCATCAATCATAAAAAAGTAATATTATTAATTTTAAGTAACTTATCACTGCCTACTGATATAAAATCTACACACCAATGACAGTATTAAAACTGCTAAACTTAAAAAAAGAAGCGAGTGACAGGTAGGGCAAACTGAACCAGGTACTGGGAGTTTAACACTTCCTCTTTTATGAGGACATAACAGGTTCTGTATTCATGAAACAGTCTCAGCACAAAAACTGAACACAGGCTCAAAATGCCAAAACAAAAAATCATACCCAAAATGTCTCAACATCATTGAAATTTGGCATGTATGTAGAGAATCAAATAATAAGATCATGCCAAAGTGTTCTTAACTCTTTACCACCCTCAGAGAGGTTGCAGAAAATCAAAACTTTAAATCTGAGCACAAGTTCAATTTGTTTGATCAGTTTCGTTACTATGGGGCCAAGTGTGATTTTGACAGTTTTGTAACTATGGTGCCAGGCATAGTTTTGATGGGTTTTTGTCACTGATTATAGATATAGATCAACACCCTTAACTCTGTGAATGTGCATCAAACATATCCAGCAGAAGCAATACTAGCAGCATGCAATCTAAGCCATGCCTCATGTAATCTAAGCCATGCCTTGTACAATCTAAACCACGTCTCATGCAATCTAAGCCATGACTCATGCAATCTAAGCCAGGACTCGTATAACAATAATGTAGTAATTCTCATATAGAACAAGGATCGTTATTGCTATATATAAAGTTAGGCACAAGTCTTTGAAAATGATGTTTGAACTCTTCTGATTGTCCTGCTTTTTTCAAGCACAAAGCGTTACTGTTGAATTTTCCGCTTCTTGTCCACAACTGCACGTCACCAATAGATGAATTCAATGCATAAATTCAAAGTGAAACAATCTGTCCTATTGAAATATTTGTAAACTAAAATTAAGGATGAAAAATTTATATTTACCATGAAACATCCTTACAAAAATTAGAAGAAAAAAAAAACAAACAACCCAGCAACAACAAAACAAAATAAGAGTTGTTAATCACCTCTTTAATTACAAGCACTCAACAGTTCTTGCTGCAGGCTAACTGAAGACAGATGTTTCAAGGCTTTGATAATTTTAAACATGAAGCAGAAGCTGGTACTGACAGTAAAGAAGTTGTGTACAGTAATGTCTAAAATCTTGGCAATGACTTCCTAAAAAGTACTCTGATTAGAGGCTATGCTCAAATATTGCTTCTGCTGCTACAAGAAATGTCTGTGCAACATCAATTCCACATGTTTGAATTTGCACAGGCATTTGGAGAAGATGAAACAAGAAAACAGAATGGACACTGACCTAAACTGACAACAACAAAATAGTTTTTACTTTAATCAAACAAATCATGTAAAAGGAATCCAATTATAATGTAATTTACATAACATAGTAATACTCCATCAGGAAACAATGAAACTGACCCTGAACTGACCAAACTTCTGAATTGACTCAATTCCTACAATAAAAGAACAATCTAATATAGATCTTTTCTCACATAAATCAACCAAAGTCAACAATTTCTATTTATTCAAAAAAAATAAAAAGCACATTATGTAAATGAAATATCTGTGGAAACTTCAACTCGGAAAAAATTACAGAACTCTTTATGACAAACCGCCTCCATTTGATGATTAAAAAATACAAGAAATTGTCATGTGATGTACTACTTTTCTACATTAAGATTAATCTTGTCATGTGATATACTACTTTTCTGCATTAATTTTAATCTTGTCATGAGATGTACTACTTTTCAACATTAATTTTAATCTTGTCATGTGATGTACTATTATTCTACATTAATTTTAATCTTGTCATGTGATGACCTACTTTTCTACATTAATTTTAATCTTGTCATGCGATGTACTATTATTCTACATTAATTTTAATCTTGTCATGTGAGGTACTACTTTTTTACATTAAGAGTAAACTTACTCAGATCTAGGCATAGTGACAGTCGTACGCTCACAAGGCATATATTATAGTCTACTCTTTACATAGCTGGGGTCAACTCTGATAGGATGCTTTACAATAAATGCATATACAAATACAACTGGGATGCATTTATAACTAAAATGACAAGTTCTTGGATGTTTTATTTATGAACATTTATGCTCCCCTTTCTTTCTTCAACTTTATTTAATAATAAATTTCCAGAATGACACAGATTACCAAAGTATCAGGGATAATATGCAATAATAAGTGATACTAAAATACTGTCCTTTTTCGTCAATTTTTGCCTTTAACAACTGTATACATACAAGTATGAATTCACACACATGCTCAAACAAACAAGCTGATTCATAAACAAACAAACAGGCAGACAGACAAATTCAGAGTACCAGTTTGAGCAGATCATATTTTAGACTTCTTCATGGTTTGGCATCTCCAAATGTAGTGAAAGAATTTTCGAATATCATTTGTGATCCCAAAATATTTCCAAATTTGAAACTGCTGATTAGTTTTCAATCACGACACAAAGGTCAAATATGATTGTTTATGTTCTAAAAGCTTATGTTTGCCATGCAATCTCAATACTTCTGACATGGTGGTAAATATTATACAATTATGGGCTTTTGTAGAGTTCAATAAAACAATGTACTGAGCAAATCAAAAACCTGTAATTGTTTTATTACTTTCATACCATGAGCTAAACACAAATCACCACACAAGCACAATACATTGTTATGTGGAGCTGAAAATCATCGTGAAGAAACCAATGCACTGATTACTGTTGAGCATGTTTGACCTCTTCTGCCAATCAGAATTCAGAATAATTTTTATGAAAGAAATAATGGTAAATATTGATACTTGTAAATATTACACTAATAATTTCAAAGATCATATCAATTTTTGATGCAATTTATGCCCTCTAGAACAATTTTCAATTTAAGCATGTAAATCCATATTTTACCAAGTTAATTAGCAACTGTTCGAGCCTAATATATACATAAACAAAGGAAAATTCATACAGCAGAAATGACATTTTTTTATACTAGTTTGTGTATTGTGTGCCCATTTGTGAAAGGAAACAAGCACTTCCGTGTTTTTGCTCAGTTCAGGTCAGTGTTCATATTTAGTGAAACTAGGACTGTCAAACTGTGTCAGTTTCCAGATTTTTTTTTTCAAGATCAACCTAATGACATTACTTCAATGACAATAGAATGGATAACAATGGTTTTCCCCTCTTGTTATACCTAAGCTCTTTACCACAGAATTTGCAACTACTAGTAATGGTCCTTAAACACAAAACTGCAAGCATTATCAAAAGGACAAATACAGACCCTTATATTTTTTTTTTTTATTTCCATATAGCTCAAGCAGCTAGTCACTTTTAGTTTTTTTGAATTCACTAAAATCACAATTTTTAAAACATTTCAGCAGTGAACAAGTGAATTCTTGACCAACATTATATTACATGTTTCCGACAGTCCTACTTCCACTTCACATATTCTTAATACAATGGTACATAATAAACCTACTCCCATAACTATAAGCATGGGATATTTACAGGACATACTAGTAACCTACTGTGGATATTGTAATTAAGTGGGGCACATCCTATTTGATGCAGTAGACAAACGAGTTTTCAAGACTAGTTTAATTGATACTTGTGCAATCTGGAATCCATGTTAATATTCAAAACAAACAAGCAAAAGTTTTTTTTTGTCTTTCTGTTTTGGTGATTACCACTTGAAACATGAATGAACAATGTAAGTTTAGAGAAAAATGTCCAGTAGTTGCCACAGAAGCTCCCGTTTCATGAAAAATCGATTTTACTAATTTTTTTTTTTTTACAAATACACTGTATCACAGACTGCAAATCTCATAAAAGATGTAGAAAAACTGCCTTGCAAGGTACGATAGACTCAGAAATCTTCAGTATAAAGTTTCTTTCCACTGATGATGTAACCGGTAAATTATTGTTTTCAGATCCTTACATCATCAGTTTTTTGCAAAGGTACATGCATTTCTATTTTCAAAAAACATTGCATCTTTTAACATGCGTGAAAAGAGTTTAAGTGAAAAGAATCAGCACTATTTATAGAACATGTCATATGTCACATGAAAAGCACTTCCCTCAATTGAAAATAAAATGTATTTCTCCGCAAAAATATAAAAAGGTCTAATTTTTTATTCATAATGTTGCCAGAAATATATAATTTCTCACAGGTAGTCTCAACAATTATAATACCTTGCATGACTAGCTAACTGTCTCAAGCCTTTCTTTTTCTAAAAAAAAAACAAAAAAAAAAACAAAAAAACAACTTTACAAGGACATTATAAATCATTCAAAAGATTAAGAGGGAACATGTCTATAAAATGGCAAGGAATGCTAACAAACAAATTTTCAGAATTAATGAAGTGATGATGAATAAAAATTTAATTTGAAGAAAGAAAGTCATGCAGTGTAAAGAAATTCTCTCATGTAGGAAATGTAGCAGGACTTGAATGTAATGGTAGAATTAAGCAAAACTGTAAATGTCACAAGTCACACAAAACCAATGGAACACAAGAAAGTCATATGGCTAATGGAGAATGTATAATAAAAGTGAAATCAACCAATTCATTTTGTCATACTACTAACAATATCTAGATCATAAAACTTCACAGATTTTCCACTTTCCACACTGATACACATACAGAATATTCTCTTGCATCTAATAAGGGAACTCATATATGAAAAGAGCTTCCATGAATCATCTGACTCCTTGTTTTGAAAGATTTTGATAGTTCTTTGTGTGGCACAATTCTAACAGAGCCCAGTACAAAATGTATGACTATTAAATGTTACTGTGATGTGCTTATGGCTTCAATGTCCACTGTATGTAAACAGAAAAATGCCAACTAAAATCACTGACATTAAAAACTTTTTCATAAGCCGTTGAGAAATATTTTTTTTCAAATGATTTTTCATCTGCTTGAGACTTATTCTTGCAGCAAACAGGTGCATGTTTTCACATGTAACTGACATGTGGCATTGTAACTGAAAATCTCTGAGTGAAGTGGTGTACAATGCAATTTCTTCTTTTAATGAGCAGGGTGTGGGTAAGAAACAGCGGAAAGCAAATGTATGATATCACATTCTTGCAGGTGCATGAAAACTGTACAAGGCCATTCAACCCATTTGTCCAAAGTTAAAGTTTGATGGAATCTGTACATTGGTGAAGTTGTAGCCTCCTCTCTCCTCGATTTTCTTGGATTCTAAAATTTAAAAAAAAGTTGAAACTAGAAGTGTGCGGCAAAGCAGTACAATCCCTACTCTTTCATATATATGATTAATCCATTAAAAAAATTTACTGGTTAAAATTTCATTAACTGCTTAACTGCTGTATTTTTTCTACTTAATGGTTTATATCACTAATCATTACTCTCAAAAAATTTTTTTATATGAAAAATGAATTCTTACCATCCATAATCCCTTAATCTCATTAAAATGGTGAACTCAACTGCCAAGTAAAATATGTGTGTGTTTAAAACAAAAATGCCCCCACTGCAGACCACAAAAAACCTTAATGGTAGAAAAATGTGAAAAATTGCTACAATGGCATGAAAATCTAATCAAGTCATCTCTCTCTCTATATACATACACACACACATCCAAGAATGCATACCAAATTTCATTGGTCTACATTGTGTAGTTTTTGCTAAAATCTGCAAAGTTTTTGTAAAAAGAAAAATATTTTTTTTTTACTGATCAAATTTTTATTTAGTTAGAAAGTAAGAAACTTTAATGTTGAGCTTAATCTAAAAAAAACATTAACAATGACCTTAATCTAAGGTGTGAATAGTCAGATGGATGGATAGATATGCATATGGATGATGAAGTTCAACAAAAATCAAAGTGCAAAATGTTACAGAAATATGTAAAAAAAAAAAAAAAAATGATGTGACAAATTGCTGTACTGACCTCAGAATTTAATCAGGTCATCATCATATAAATACACTTCTATGTACCAAATTTCATTGATCTACTTCAAGTGGTTTTTATTAACTGTGTTCAAAGGCTGTGTTATTATGGTCAAAAAAGTCAGTCTGACTCGCATCAATATACTCCAGCCTCCACCTCATTCCACCCCTACACAATGATGGAAATAAGTCTATAGTAAACAACAGTGCATAGCTCTTCTGAAAACAGTTCAAGTAAAATGACTGGTCAACATGCATATCTTCTGATAATGAGTTTAATATGTACCACATTTCACAGCAATCCACTAAAACTGCAAGAGTAGCTGTATTCACAAAATTCTGTCTTAGGCTGCATCTAGCTTCAAGTAAAAACGGGCAATAACTCTTACAACAAAAGGCCCAGTGGGCCTGATATCACTCACCTATTTAAATAACTTGAGCAGATTTATATCATATTGTAAGAACACAACAAAAGTAAACTATCTTCCAAACTGTATATAATGTTGATTTTTTGTATACTATATCCTGATAACAATTTGTTCTAAAGATAATGGTGTAATTATTGTGCATATTATCTTGCACGTAATTGAAGTCGTGCAAGATCTTGATGATATAAACCCTTTTACCAAGTTTTATAGAAATTGGATGCGAAATATAGCTTCTAGGTCTAGCGAGGCAACAAACTCAGCCAATCAGATGCAGTTATTTCATTAATATGCTCTGATCTCACCTATTATGGAACCTGTCTATGACAATGATAATATAAGCTTAAGGTGGAGCAAAGTCTGATTGGAATTTGGTCTCTAGAGTGGTAACAAGTTCAGCAAATCAGATGCAAGGTTACCTCAATAATACATGTAGATCTTGCTCTTAATCAAACTTGCCTATCATCTTGATAATATAAGACTATTTAACAAGTTTGATCAAAATCTGATCAGAAATATTGCTGCTAGATAGCTGACAAGCTCAGACAATCAGATGCAAGGTCACATCAAATACTATGCATGAATTTCACTCCTAATCATATTCAACCAAGATCTTGCTGACACAGACCTGTTTACCAAGACTAAAAAAAATCCATTCAAAAATACAGTCCCTAGGGTAGTAAATAAATCTCTATCAGATGCAAGACCTCCTCATAAATATTTGCATAGGTCTCGTTTCTTGTTGATATTAGCCTATTTACCAAGTTTGATTAAACTTGGATCATAAATACAGTCTCTCAAGTGGTAAGAAGCTCATCAGATCATATGCAAAATCATCCCATTAATATGCATAGATCTTGCTTGTAATAAAAGAATATTATATATCTTGACGATATCAGCCAAAATCAGATCAGAATTATGATTTTCAGGGTAGAAATAAGCTCAGCCAATCAGTTGCAAAATCACCTCATTATTATGCATGGCTCTGGTTCATTATAGAAATTGCCCAAGATCTTGATGATATACCGGTAAGCATATATTAAAGTTTGGTCAAACCCAGCTCACAAAATGTCTTCCAGAGTGGTAACAAACTCGGCCAGTAAGATGCAAGATAACATAACTAATATGCGTGGACCTTGCTTATTGTTGAACCCATCCAATATCTTGATGATAGAAGCATATATTCAAAGTCTAATCAACACTGGATCAAAAATACAGCCTCCAGAGTAGTAAAACAGGTCATTAGTAGGTGTGCATCTCGCTCATTACTGAACCCATCTTAGATCTTGATGATATAAATGTGTATTTCAAGTTTGATCAAAATCAGATCAGAAATGTGGCTTTCAGAGGGTGTAGCAAACTCAATCAGATGCAAGATCAATTCATTAATATGTGAGGATATCACAAAACTACTTGAAGCAATTTATACAATCGAGAACAGAAAATAAAAGATGAATTTCCATAGATGTATTAAGATGCTCTGAGAAAAACAATAACATGGAAAACACCACACCATTTGTCACAACAAATAAACTAAATCATACAGATAACTCCAATCTTGCTAAAGAGGATATAATTTGAAGCAAAAGACAACTATGCACCCTGCATATAATATTAACTACAGCCAAGTTTTATGAAAATAATTCCAGCGGATATAAGATGGAGTGCAGAGAGCTCAGATCTGCAGTGTGTACTTCCATTATAACTAGAAAAAAGATGTCAACAAAAAGCGGAAAATAAAACAGAGTTCCGATATCACATGCAAATTTGCCGATTTATTCTAATGCATCCAATGCTCTGAATGTGAAGATATCTACATAGGACAAACAAATAATACCCTGTGCAAGAAAACAGAATCCACAGACAACATATATAGAATCTTTAATTTGCGGAAAATCCCATAAAGCAAACATTTGGACACATGTGGCAATGGACAGTTTCCAATTTCACTTTTAATAAGATGAAAGACAACAACTAAATAAATAAATTTTATAGAACTATTGTTAACTCAGATGTAAAGGGCAATGCAAACAGAACCACAAATAACTACTTTAAATGTTATCCAGACTTCTCAAAAAAGGCTAAATACAGTTACCCTTAAATTCTGTCTTGTGCATAGTTAGCACTGTGAAAATTGTTTTTAAAACCTCTGGAATTTTTACATTTCTCTTCTTTGTACCAATCCTGTTTTTCCTGAATCCCATTTTAACCCTGCCTCTATAGAGTAATCCTCGTGCCTGACCAACAATCTCATTAGTGCAAAAAATCACTTTGATCCACAATTTCTTTTAGGGTTATTGCCTTTTATGTCTTGTACTTTAATGCCTCATATAATACAATCTCATTAGTGCAACTAGTCCCACAGTATTTCATGGATTGCCAATGAAACTTGGAAAATACTATTGTCATCACCTGAAGATGCACATATCGTCATATCACCATATTTGCACAAATTTGACAAGTGCCCTTTTTGACTTGCAGATGAACACAGTGTATAAGAAAATCTTCTGAAAACAACTAGTCTCACGGATTTCAATGGATCACCATGAAACTTGGGAAATGTTATGATCATTACCTGAAGATGCTCTTGTGGTTTTTGTTGTTACGGTTTCCTCTCTTGACTTGGAATCTGATGTAGTTTATGACAGAATCTTGCGAGCACAACTAGTCACATGGTTTTTGATGGTTCACCATGAACCAATGTGCATGCTATGGTCATCATTTGAAGATGTGCATATTGATAAAAGATCATTTTTCATTCTTGTTAGTTATTGCCCTTTGTGTCCTGCAGTTTTGGCGTTTTTTTTTAATGGATCGCTGTGAAACATGGTACATAATATGGTCATCGTAAAGATGCACATGCTGACAAATCTTTGTGACACCCCCCCCCCCATGATTTATGTAAGAGTTATTGCCCTTTTTCACTTACAGCTGGATGTATTATAACAGAATTTCGGAATGTAGCTACTCTTGCAGTTTTTAGTGGACTGCTGTGAAACTTAGTATATATTATGCTCATCATCAGAAGATATATATGTTGACCAATCATTTTATTCACACCATCAATGTGTCAATGGAAGCCTGAAGATTAACCTGAGAAATTATGAAAGTGCTTGCTTTGTTGTGACATTTTTATTTTAGTTATATTTTGCACACTATCTGGATTGTATTATTTGGTGTACATGTCAACATGACAATGAACAAATCATCAACCAACTGATTTGGGAAAATTCATTTGGGAGATTTCTGAGAAAATTTCTTTGTTTGCATTTTAAAATGGACTTTTTATCCAACATACAGGAAAGAATGTTGATCAGGTATGAAGGAATGAATAAAAGATATGGATTTGGGGATCCAAAATATTCAGGCTGTGATTAAAGCACTGAACAGGAAGAGGATACTGGATTTAAATCTGTGACCATAGATGTACAAGACAAGACTGGAACATGCATATATTTCTGACTAGTGGGTCTCCACCTCAACCTTTGGTCAAGGTACGTGGTCATGAACTAAACTTGTGGTGCTGAAACCATTATTTTCCTATGTTACTCATCATGCCTGTGACCTTTGTCCTTTAGACCACAGAATCAATAAGTTTCTTTATCACCCTGATTGCAAGCCATCCACCACGTTTGGCTCTGGAACTTTAGTAAAAAAAAAAAAAATTCGGTTTTAACGGCACTTTAAACACAATATTGACTATATCATGCCAAGGAATTGGGGACAAGTGCCTTTCCCAAAGACACACTGAGGCAGCCAAACTGTGCTGGCCTGGGCAGGTAGTGAACCCATGACCTTTGGATTACAAGTCTGATGCTCTACCAACTGACTGAGCCACAGCAGCTCTCTCTAGAACAAAAGTTATTCTGCACAATCCATTTTTCTTTAGGCCACAATGACCATGACCTTTTACCTTCGGACCCCCAAATCCATAGGCCTCTTTCATACATTAAGTGGAAGCCCTATACAACCTTTGGTCAAAGTACATGGCCAAAAACTACAATTATGCAAAAACCATTTTTTCTTCATTCACTCAGTAACCCTTATCTTTCACATTTTGACCCAAAAATCAACAGAGTTTCTTACCAAATTTCATTTGCAGAAACCATTTTTCTTCTTTCAGTCAGTGACCTTGATCTTCTGAACCTAAAATCAATTGGCTTCTTCCTTACCCCAAGCGCAATGCATCCACAAAGTTTGGTCCAGGTCTATGATGCAGAATTAATGTAATTGTGCAGAAACAATTTTTCTTCAGTCACAATAACCTTGACCTTTTGACCCGCCAAATTGATATGTTCCTTCCTTACCCCAATAACAAGACATCTACATGTTTGGTAATTGCAGATGGCAGAGAACAAGTTTTTGTGTGGAAACCATTTTTCTTCTTCCAGTCACATTGACCTTGGCCTTTGACATTTTGACCCCCAATACTGGCAGGGTTCTTTCTTATCCCAATAATAAGCCATCCACAAAGTTTGGTAAGTGTAGATAGCAGAAAGCTCAATTTACTGTGCAAGAACTGGTTAACAAAGAGACGCACAGTCAAGATCGTAGGATAATATGCTCTGCCTTATTGCAGGCGTATCATAATATGCAAGCATCAATAGACAACTGGGCAACCAATCTTACCTCATAAATACATCTTAAAAGATATTACAGGAGAACCTAAAGATGAAACAAAAATTAGGTGGTAGTTAGCTCTAAAGATATTTTAAACTAATATTATATTAGATTAATAAAGACAGACATGCTTGATACACGGAGAAATACAAGAGATGCAATAGACTAATTTAAAAAAATCGCATGACATGACTCAGCAGAAAAACTTCTGGCACTGTGGGTGAAAGACATTTCGACATTGAGTAAATCAATAGCAATTTTGCAGAAACAAGAAGCTTGATTAATGGAATTATTGGAATATACTTCTGGATATATGAGAAATGGCACGACGGGCAAGAAAACTCAAAGCGAGATAGAAACAGAAATCCAAGTGCTCATAATAATTTCCATAAAGCAGGACTGTTTGAGTGTTTCAACAAACATTAAGTAGATAAACCAAGTATGCTGGATTGGTATATTGGACCCAACTTGCATTTCGGTTTCTCTCTCCCTTATACAAAGGGCATAGAAATGTAGCTCCAAGTGCTCATAATAATTTCCATGAATCAGGGCTAACTAAACCTTTTTCAGCATACAAGGGAGTAGGAAAAACGAAATACGTTCCAAAAACCAAGGTAGAGATTGGATTTTAACATTGCCCTAAACTTTACTCTGAAGTAATATGAGAACAAAACTTCAATGCAAGAAGCAAATATATTCCAGAAAAAGCACCCCAACTGTTCTTTATAATAGGGAGGAAACCTCACCCCAACCTGCAATTGCAGAACCACAACAAAACGACAGAAAAATATTCATTTTTTAAGACAGGATGGAAATAAAATGAACTGGATGTAGAGGAAACAAACCTGAAAATTGTGGACAAATAGATCCAAAGATTATAAATCTGTCCAGTAGAAGATTGGACTCGATTGAAATAAAGATACAGGAAAAGCGGCAACAAATTTACATCAACATCAAAGCCAAATACATCAAAATTGACAGATGACAATGACGAGTTCTGCAGAAAATTTCAAATCAGGAAATTCTTTTGTGCAACATCATGCACATCTGCAGACCACACCCGATCACATCGCAAAATTTGCGGTCTTAAATAGTGTAGAAGTTGGCCAACATAACTAATGTGAGCACGTGTACAAGCACACAAGCAGATCTGGATAGGCAGGATAACATAATTCACCAATTTCTTTGAAAAGTGTGGGATAAAACTACACATAAAAACTATCACTGAATGATAAGAAACTCTCTAACCTCATATTCTTTTCTTACTTTGACCCCATTACATGTTGTCCCACAAACAAGAGTCCCTGAAAGGGACTGATGCTCTAATGTGTGAAAAGAATTTCCAGGAATTCAAGATAAGACCACATCTTCCTTTTAACTGTCGAGTGTTGAAACCATCTCGGATATTCGTCAGCAATAACAAGATTTTCAAATTAGCTGCTTTCTACACATATTGGATGTCAGCTTGGCACCATTTTCATTTAGGACAAAGTGGAGATCATTAGAAGTCTTTTTGTGAAAACCCCGTTGTCATAATGATCATCCATTCAGGAGTAGTGACTACAAGATTTGTAAGAAAGTCATCATGGTAGCCATATTGTATGTACGAATGGCACTATTTTCAATTAGGACCAACTAGGTATCATAAGAAGTCTATTGGTGAAAACCCCATGTTGATATAGCCATCCATTGGGAGAGGAATAGAGATAACAATATTTTCAAGATATGACTTTCCGTTCAGGAGTAGCAATAACAATATTTTCAAGATGGCTGCTGTGGCGGGCATACTAGACATCAGATTGGCACCATTTTCATTTAAGACCAACTGGACATTATAAGAAGTCTTCTGGCGAAAACCCCACATCAATATGACTTTCTGTTCAAGTAGAGTTGTGATAACAAGATTTCGAAGATGGTTGCCATGGTGGCCATATTGGATTTGAGATTGGCATCATTTTTATTTCGGAGCAGCTAGACATCATAAGAGGTCTTTTAGTAAAAACCCCATGCAATAAGATTTTCAAGATGGTTGCCATGGAGGCCATACTGGACGTCAGATCGGTACCATTTTTATTTAGCACGAACAAGACATCACAAGAAGTCTTTTAGTGAAAACCCTAAGTTGATATGACCATCCATTTAGGAGGAGTAGCGATAAGATTTTCAAGCGGACTGCTGTGGCTACCATATTAGACGTCAGATCAGCACTGTTTTCATTTAGAACCAACTAGACTTCATAAGAAGTCTTTTAGTGAAAGCCCCATGCTGATATGACCATCCATTCAGGAGTAGTAGTAATAACAAGATTTTCAAGATGCCCACTGAAGATCTATTACTCTTGGTCTACAATAATGTGTTAACATAGTCCAATTCAATGCTTTTACTGAACTAGAAATAAACCCCTACAACACTGATGCCCCTTTTCCAGTGTTCCCATTCACATAAGCATTACGTGTGGGTGATATTATTGAATATTGGTATATTGCAGTATGAATGTGATGATATGAATGTTGCAATAATAATTTATTATATTAAGATAGTACAATATTGAAATATTGTTTTGAAATTAGTTTTATCGTAACAATTTTGGTAGCATTTTCCCCAACTGATACAGCGTATTTAGAATAATGGTAACAATGCCAAGAAGCTTCCATAACCTGTTAAAGAATAAGAACTTTGTTGATACTGATTACTGAACTGAACTTGACTTTAAGATACATAGCTAACAAGTTAGTCAAGCATGACTTAAGTACGACAACGAGGACCTGAGGATACTCTCTTACTTGCCAAGTCAAATCATCTGTAAACTTCACAATTTGTCGATCCTAACGCAAAATAGATATACAGGAAGTGTGCAGTCACTACTAAGTCAGGGTACATGGGCTTGTAATAGGAACGAATAATGAATATAATAATAGACTAATGATAAATTCCTAAAATAAAATGTTTATGTTCTCTTCCTTCATGATGATTGCAGATGCACTCTGTGCAATTTCTGTACATCTACTTACGGTGAAGCTCAACAAATTGTGAAGTTTCTGAAAGAGTCAATTGATTATGGTTGGATTACTAAAGAGCTCAATTAGCATAAAATGGGGTCAGTTTGGCTTTGGTGTTTAAAGTCTGTAAAGATGTCTCAGCGTGCGTTATCTCCCAAAATATAAGCAACCGAAATATCATGAAATTCAATGATGGATGGAAACGGGAGTTTCAGTGGCTGGAATCAAGTTCAAAGGACATGAATACTCATACTGCCCTTCGCATCAAGCAGAATTAAAAATCCCTGACTTGGAAATCACACCAAAGTTCTCATACTAAACCGATGAAAACTACTCACATAGTGACCCGAGTTTTTGGTCAATATTTGGACAAGAAAGTCGGAGATATGTGCCACAATGAAAAATTTGCCATTCTCATAGAAAATCCTCCCTCTTTTGAAGTCAAAACTCCTGACCAAATTTTGCAAATCTCCAGAGTTGTCCCGACTTCTCTGTTCCGTCACATGTATGTCAATAGCACTCAGAACATATAAAACATCAGCTTGATGTATGCAGAAATTTAAACAGGATGCATGCACTACATTAAGTCCAAGAAACTGCATTTGTTAGTAAGTATCAGTGTTACTCAGTTTCTACTAATTTCTCAATGATAACAAAGAAAACTTGATCAAACATGGCTGACATATGCAATTTTTATGACACACAAGTGGTAAATCTGTTAAGGTTGGTTGCCACATTGCCCATGAAGGGAAGACTGGTTCCTTGTCTCGACTGTACGTTTATGTCTTTAGTTCACAGTACAGATCTGGACAAAGTATACAAATAAAAAATTAAAAAAATGAAAGAGTGACATATGGGAGTCCTGACTTTCAAATTAATGGAGGTATTGGTACACCCTAGGGTTATTTTTATCAAAGAAACATAAGACTAACTTCATTCTGAGGAACACTATTTTTAAAAACCCACAAACTTTTATAATATTTGGACCTGTTAAATAGGTCATTACTGAATCCTTCTGTACATTAAAATTACTCTGCTAAAGTTTCATGAATAAACAAGTATCAAAATATTTAATTATTTGTTTATATATTTATTTATGTATACTCCAGTGCAAAAATACCATTTTACTTTCTTCATAATGTGCATCTCCAATCTGTTGTATTGTACTTCCATTTTAGCAACCCAGGAGGTACAAACACCCTCAGTCTGAGAAAGTAGTGGAAACACTGCCAATATGGTACAAATGAGACCTTAGTTCAATATGCAAAGGCAAAATAAGGCCAGAACTCATATTTTGGATGGAAAATGTGAATATCTAACTGACCTAGGCTTTGTTGATATTATGACTTCTACAAAATTTAGTTTAGATCAATAAAATCCTTCAAAAATGATTAAGCAAAGCTGCAAGTCAAACGGGCCATTACTAAAAGCATGAAAAAAAATGATGAAAATCATACCTGACTCAGGTCTTTTTTTCTTCATATTGAGCCTCCTACCAAATTAAGATTCAATTTATATAGTCCTTCAAAAGTTATTGAGTAGAAACAATTCAAAATGCAAAGACAAGTTGCGAGTCAAACAGGGTTCTTACAAACTGTTAAATTTTGATGGGGGGAAAAAGAAACAAACTGCAAACCGAAAGGTATTTTTTTAATATTAAGCTTCCTATTCAATTTACGGAGTCATTAAAATGTTGCCAAGTGGAAACAAAACTCATGATTGACAGGCAAATTTCGAAGTTAAAAAGGGGGTCACAACTCAGTCTAATCTGACAGAAAGAAGAAGAAAGAAAAAAAAAGTGTAAAACTTAAATCGACCAACAACATCTTCATATTACACCTTGTATCAATTTTGTTTTCAGTCTGTAGGCCTTTGAAAGTTACTGTGTCAACTAAATTTGCGATGTATCAACATAGAGGAGGGAAGGACATGGTAATGCTATGTGCTCCCAGTTCCTATGTGGTGAGGTAAAAAAATTTGAAATCGTCTTTTAGGTCATAGGAAATGAAAAATAAAAGAAAGAAAGAAACAGATAAAAGAATATAAACCGCAACAAAGAACAAAACTTGTGAGTAGATCTACTCATATACTGTATTGCAAAGTTTAAGATCAACGAAGCAGCTTTTCATCAGCAAGTATCAACTTTCACACTCTCCCTTTTTATTTTAATAATTTTTAAATTAAAATATTTATTCCTTCACTTCAACATGTCTGCTGACACAACCACTCCCCACCCCACAATATTGTGCATCTACAGAACAGAGTAAACAACTTCCTGACATATACGAAGTACTCGTACCTTTCATAACATGTATTACATACAAAACAATAACGTGAAGTAGCATAATAATAGGAAGGTAGATGTAAAGGAGTACATTTCTGAAGGAAAAAAAAACTCCACACAAAATGCTCATGTCCTGGCTATGTGGACTTGCATACACTAAGCAAAATGAGTTATGTTTGTCACTGAACTCTGCCTTTGAATATTTCTGTTTAAATTGCTGATGACACTTTTTTAAAAATGTCTGAACTTTTCATTTAATTCACCAATAATGACCTCAATTATATTTATGGATAACATTGTGTTTTTGTTTATTTATCACCTATCTTTATTGAAATTAAATTTTCTTCAAATTTTTTTTTTTTTTTTTATTTATTTTAAATACATTAATACAAATTTCAGAATCATAAAGATTGGTGTTGCTCCTGGTGACTCAGCACATAAGTTGTTCATTTTTACTCATTACTTTAAAAATAATCATATAATTCTATACACTTTGAAATTTTCACATCTCTAACCAACTTGTGTAAAAGTTTTCATTCATTGGATAAAATCATGCAAAGAAAGACTATTGTTCACAATCACTTCCAGCAGGTAGCTTGTCAGTCTTTACGTACATGGGGTCACTGCTACTGCCGAGCCACTCAGCATGGTAGGAGTGAATCATTTCACAGAACAGAATTCTACAGTGGGCAGAGCTCAGGGATTTGGCAATTGTAAATTGTCTCCAACACCAATGCATGTAATCAAATGTTTCCTTAGTTATGATCTCTTCATACACTCACAAAACATTATTATATTTGTGTCTCAGAATTATAATGATTCTTGGGTTTTACTTGAGTGTCACTTGTTATATTTCTATTTTATACTTTTTTTCAGTAATAAATTAAAAATTATTCATTTTAATCATTAACGTATGTCATTTTGTTAATTGCTGGAAATGGTTCTATTGAAATGAATACATCCTGTATTCTATAAAAAAAAAGAAAAAAGAAAAAAGAAAAAAAAAGAAATATAATTTGGTTTGCATTTTTTTTGCAAGGGGAAGAATTTTATGTTACCCAAACCTGTGATTCTCAATAATCAACATCATGAATTACTTCCCCTGCTTTTATCTGAGACAGAAGAATGGTACGTTAAAAGAGAAAAAAAGATTCATAACATAGTATTCAAATTGAGAACTATTTCTCTGTTGAATTTCATTAATATGCACAGATCTTGCTTATAACAAACCTCATAAGAAATAGTCACTAAAGTGTTGACAAGCCCAGCCAATCAGATGTAAGATCATCTCATCAGTATGTATTTATCTTGCTCATAATTGTACCCATGCAAGATCTTGATGATTTAAGCCTGCATACCAAGTTTGATCAAAACTATCAGAAATATGGCCTCCAGAGTAATAACAGCTCAGCAATCTAATGCAAGATCACCTCATTACTATACTTGGAGCTCGCTCATTATCGAACATATTTAAGATGTTGACGATAGAAGCATATATTCCATGTTTCATCACAGTTGGATCAGATATATGGTCATAAGAGTGGTAACCAGCAATTGTTGATGGACAGATGGATAATGCACGGCCATACCATAGCTCACTTGGCCATGGGGCCAGATGAGCTAAAAACTGATGGCTTTAGAAGCTATGCAAAGCTCAGGCTTTCTCAGGAAAGAACTGCATAAGTTTACCTGCTACTGCTTTCCTCTGCTCTGCCAATTTAAATACGTCTTCCAACTCCTTAGTTTGTTCTGGTGTGACATTACTGAAAAGTGCTGCATACCATAAGGGATCACCGTTTTGCACATCTGAAATAACAAGAATGTATGCGACCTTGTGCAATTTTGTTTCCAAATGTAAATATTGTTGCTGATACTAAACAAATATGTCAAAGGATCATGGACAAATTTCCATATTGGCTAATAATTATAGGAACAATTGTACTGGAAAGCTCCCTGAAATTCCAATGCAATCAAATGATGGTAATGCTAAAACGTTACAGTTCCGAATTGTTGAATTAAACAAAAATGTAAAATTTAAAATTCTGTTTCTTGTAACATTATCCATCATATGTTTAGAATATTAATGAGCTGTGCATGTAAGATATTTTATAAAAGACCCAAAAAACTTTAGTAAAATGTTTTATACTATGAAATAAAATGTAGTGTGTTTGGGGGTTAACTAACTTTAAGTATGCAATACTTACCTGCTATTACACCGCTCCCTCGACAACTCATGAACCTGCTTATAATGCGGGGTCCGGCATGGATCGCATTTTTTAAACTAGAAAATACCCCAAAATTGTCCCCTATTTGTTGAATGTGAACAAAATCGCGATCAAAATTATAAATGAAACCTTGATATATCGCTCGTTTTATTGTCAAAAATGGTGGTGAGTACCCAGAAATTTGAATCAACATCATGAAATTTTCAACTTTTAATAAGAAGTCATATATTTTGCTCACTTTTCTTTCCAAACAACCTTCTCAATACACTGTAAATAACAACATTCGACTAAATGTCAATCAATGAAAATGTCACTAATGCCTACTGGTGGCAACACTTTAAAAAATAAATACCAATTAAATAAGTTTTGTCAAGTGAAATTTGTGTTTTAGTTCCATCTTTTTATTTGGTATCAGTGTAATCATCATAAATGCAATATGCCCTCTTCTACTTAAACGTTAAAAATATAATTCATCCGTCCCAGCTATGTCCGGGAGCGCTTCCGTGAGAACCTAATTAAGTGCCAACCGTTTTTGATCTCAGACTTGTGGATGTTTTTGTTGTATTGTTACACTCAATTAAAAGCAGACCCACTTTGTATCATCACGTTAATTACGTCTTTTGTATCAAATCAAATAAAGGGCGTGGAATAAAAAGTTAAAAGGCATGTAAATCCTACCTGCATAAGAGATAGCGGTCACGGTCGTGTGTCAGGTAAACTCAACTCAATTGATCTATCAAACACTGTTATAAATATTATTATGTAAGTAATATCACTAAACTACCTTAAATTTGAGTACGCATTCACAAATGTGATCAAAGATAGTAAGGCAACCAAGCCAAATGAGTACTTGGTGAATAAAAAGCTTTGTTTCACAGATATGGTTCATTACGGAGAAGCGAGTTCCAGAGTTTGTAACTTAAAAGTTCTAACTTACTACTCAGAAATTTCTGCAAGGATGAAAAGAAGTTTCACTGTTACTTGCAATGAAATCACAACATCCATATTTTATTAATAGAACAATAAATAAATCGAGTTTCGACGTTGATGGTTGTTTCATGAAATAAATGTCCTTAGTTTCTGAAAAAAAGGAATCTCGTTTTTTTGTGAATCGACAACAAAAAGCAGCGATGTAATACACAAAGTTTTTGTGTACACGTGGTGTTGAAACCGCTTGGACTAATGTTAACGATCTTTCAGAGGTTGGGTATCTTGAAAATAAAGGTAATTTATACAAAAAAGCAAACAACTACATTAGAAAAAAGCCCTTTATTGACAATTATTCCCAATGCAATTATAAAACGTGTATTCAGCCATTAAACAGCCCCTTTACCCCCCCTTGTGGTTTTCTCGATGTCCAGCAGGGATGGCATCCCCTTTTTTAATTTTTTGGAGGTCCCTCGGTAACTCGTGCCCTCGTTTATAGTGCGGTCTGTTTTTGGACCCAGTTGTGTGCAAGTTATCGAGGGAGAGGCGTATTGTGTTGCTAGATCTTTTCCTGGCATTAGTTCCTAGTCCAATGGGATTATTCCCTCCTCCAATCTGTAGTTGGAGGTCTGAATAAAAAACTTGTTCCAAGTCTGATACCTTACGCAACTTTTGACAATAAGAATATCATCCTTCCTTGACTTGGACCAAGACTGAAAGGACATTTGAGTGGGGAGGGAGAAGAGAATTGGACAATAATAGCAGCCAAGTATTACATAATTAAAATTAGTTGTAGCCACCCTCCAACTTACATTATAATGGCAGCAATACAATACCTAGTATTAGTGCAATGCTGAATGTCCAGAAGAGCCTCTCCAAACTGGAGAAGTTACTAGCCTCTCACGATTCCAAAGGTTTGGGACACATATTTACAAAGAAGTATGTGGTAATCCTCAGAAGTCCACACCACTTCCTCTTTCATCACCTCACCTGTTTGGTGGGATGAAGAAAGCGAACCCAACAGATGAAAAGGACCTGGCATGATCGGTTATTCTATGAACTTGTCTGCATTCACAACAATTTACAGTTTGTTGTCCTGTTTTCGCTCTTGGGCAAGCAGGACTATTTCATCTCATATCCCTCATGGGAGAAGGGGACTTCCTGATGAGGGGTTCATTGACCCAAATCCGCTCATCGGAGAAGATGGGACTAGCTCGCTGATTCTCTCTCCCTGGAGAAAGGAATTGGTGATTCCCTCACTGTGCTGGAGGCAGTGAGTGGTAGTCCCCCTCCCCTCCTCTTGATAATGAAGGGAAGATCTAGGGCATGCCCACACCACAGATCCACAGAACCAAGGCAAAGTCATCCATAGTGGCATGGTCGGCAAAGGAACCATAGCTGACTCACCACCAGGTGGTGGAAGTCCCCAAGCTCCGTAGGGGCTGAACAGGAACATTGGAAAGTGAGGGGCATTGACCCGATTCCATTTTTCCCCATACTGCTCCTCAAAACCCAATGTCTGTTCCCCATATGGATTGAACAGAAACATCGAGTTTTGTTTGTTTTGTGGGTTTAACACTATTTCTGAGCACATGATGGGCTATACATAGTGGCCAGTATAGCTGGTGGAGGAAGAATCCGGAAAAAACCCCAGGAAGAACTCAGTGCTTGCTGTCTCGTGCTCTGTGCCAGACCTTCTATGACTGTCACTAGACATACTTCCTGGTGCCTGGCGACATCTTTGCTGTCACCCGACACATTAGCTGGTAACCTGTGTCACTGGGCAATGACAGGTCAGATGATGTAGACCTTATTGGAGAATCTCTGTTGAGAGAACTCGACTCCGTCGAAAAAGAGCTTGCTTCAATTCAAGGGATCTTTAGCATGAGACAACCAGGATTCCCTTGCATCAGGGAAGTGCTGAGGATCCCTCTCCCACAGACACCCCCACCCACCTCTTAGTACCCTTCTTCCTGGCCTTATAAGCCCAGCAACTCTCGACACAGATACATAAAAAGGACTGGGGAGAAATCAACAAATACGATACAAAAAAAGGATATGAATGCAGTAGAAATGCCAAAAGACACCTAAATTGACAAAGTGTCAAGTGCCCAAGAAACATGTGTATAAATGCACAAAGTCGAAGGAAAAGATTTAGCAATGCAATATCAATTAATATATTACTGCTATTGAAGTAAAATGTATGAAAATTTAAAGAGCAGTGCCGCTTTAAAAACGCATGGAAACAGTGATTGGATGCTATGTGCATCTTCAGGTGATGAACATAATATTTACCAAGTTTAATGGTAATCCATCAAACACTGCATGACTAGTTGTGCTAACAAGATTGTGTTGTACACACCATCATGCTATAGGACACAATGGGCAATAACTCTATTAATAACAGATCTGAATAACTCTATCAATAATGAGATTGTTATACAGTGCATTAAGCTACAAGACAAAAAGGGTAGTAACTCTAACAAAAATTGTGAGAGCAAAGTGATTTGTTCATGTGCACATATTCCGGGGATGACCATAATATTCAAGTTTCATGGCAATCCATCTAAACCTGCAGGACTAGTTGTGCTAAAGAGATTGAGTGCCCAATGAAAGGGTGGACTGATAGACACTAAGATTATACTGTCTCTTAAAGTCAAGACAAAATCTATTCACATATTTGTCTATATTCCTCTTTTAAATGCTCAAACAGTGATGTAGGATGCATTTGTTCATCTTCCACCCAGTTCCAACCACTTTCCCTGATGCCAAAGGACAGACCAGAAGAGAGGTAACAAATACTCTTTACCCATAAGGTACAAACTTGAGACATGCCAAAATATTATCCAACAGTTTCAGTTAAATACAGCCAATGATGCAGCAAATACGTGACTTGCAAAACTTGAACACAGCACCAAAACATTGCTGACAAAAAAGCCACTTTCTTTTTGCTTACACTTGTGATACAGGAACTTCTAACATAGCAGGATACAAACTTGACCCATAGAGTAAATAGTATCCCAGTCTCAGTTGAATACAGCCACTGATGCAGAAGATATGTAACTTTCAAACACTTGAACACCGCACCATAACCCTGTTGCAAACGATACTAGAAGCTTCCTGCTTTCACTGGCAAGACAAGCTTCCTGCTTTCACTGGCAAGACAAGCTTCCTGCTTTCACTGGCAAGACAAGCTTCCTGCTTTCACTGGCAAGACAAGCTTCCTGCTTTCACTGGCAAGACAAGAACTCTTAGCATACACAAGTAAAAGTTTAAGTCATACAATAGTATTATCCCAAAGGTTCAATTGAATACAGCACTGATGTAGAGGGTACGTGACTTTTAAGAATTTTAACCCAACACTTTTACATGGCTGACTGTGATGCCACAAAGGCGAGAAAGGAACTCCTAATATATCAGTGTATGGATTTGGGTCATTTAGTAATCTTATACCAGCTGAATGCACTACTGATGTACTAGATACGCAAAGAAAATGAAGGTAATCCAAAGGTGCCAACTTTTGATCATGAAAATCTGCAATCACTAGCCCAAAGATCTGTAATAAAATTTTTAATTATCCAATTCAAAGAAAAAAAAAAATTACTTTTAAATGATAGTCAATTTATTTTTTCCAGATCTGATATTCATCTTGTACTGAATATTGCATAACTTATTTCCATACAGTAGTTTAAAAAACAGAATATTATGCTCACAAGAAAGCTAGTAACAAGGCATTCTGCCTTCATAACAGCATCAATGTGCGACAGTGTTTTGCCACTACCCAAGAAGCTTATCAGTGTCTGTTGTTTTGGTGGGGGTTGTTGTTTCCAAGTGTGCTTTGATAACCTGATGTGTGTACACACGTCACATCTTCCACCGAGGCTGATGTTAATGTCAGAGTCACATAATTGCAATATCAATGAATCATCTCTTTGTGATGCTATAATACAGAGCCATTCTTGGGTATACCCAGTTCTGAACTTTTAAAGTTTTTTTTTTTTTTTACCCCAGTCTGACCACTCAGACTCCACTCTGCACCAATGCCACCAAGTGATCTATTTTGAAAAACACCAGAACTTTTAAAGTTTACTCTTCATGTCAGTGTCAGCCATTTCTGCTCCAGTGGAAATGGATGAAGATGCACACCAACTGATAGGTTAACACACACTGAAGTAGCCAATCTGATGTGGCATCATGAATGTGGCTAGTGACCAGGACTAGTTCATGATGCATTTGATTATATGACCCTGAGCAATGTTCTCACAGGTTTCAAGTACTATGATTTCAAACAACATGGAACATCTGGAACTTGAACCGATAGTATAATTTATATTGATCGAATACGCCATTATACAACATAGAATGTGCTTACAGCAGGAGCAAGCCAGCCAACAACTTTAGTACAATTCTGTGTAAAATAAACAAATATGATGCTTATCTAGAGGTTCAGATGTCACCTACCCAAAGCTAGCTTAACCATTTCTCAAAATTCTCAATTTTGACTCAATTAGTAATGCATCTGCAAAAGGAGTAAAAAAAATCTTAAAAAAGTATGGAAATTCATAAGGGTTGGCATATCTGATAATCTATTGTTAAAAATTTATACAATTTTATACATATATAAGGAATCAGAATAACTGTACCATATATACACAAAAAGACATCATGACGATCTTCTACTGACTGTCGTCAAAATAAATGGACAAATGGCTTTCTTCCATTTTCTATCTGCTTCATATAAACTAAGCGTGCTGAATACTTACTTGTCAGAATTTGTTTAAATGCAACATATTCATCTACAGGACAATGCTCTTCATCCAGTGGGGTTTGGTAGCTCTCTAATGCAGTTTCTTCTGCTTCATCATCAAGAGAATCATCATCAGAGTCATCATCTTCACCTTTAGCCTGAGGGAAAAAGATAAACAAGCCATTTTTTTAAAAACTGGGCAATAGTTGGCAGGCATATGAAAGATCTATTTTAAGTTCCTTCATCAAATGAGACAAAGTCAATGACCAATTTGAAAATTTCATTTAACCCATTTCTCACCCCCACCCACCCGATTTTGAGCAACTGTCAGAGACTAGAACTGAGACTTGCAAAATTCATATAGTTCTATAAAGTGCATCCATTCTTGAAGCATACATGTACTACTGTCAAAAATGGGTAAATGGAATCAATTTTTCTCTCATCCCTCTCCCTCACCCACCTCAGTGCATCCCTTCTTACACCCATACCATTATCATTTCCTCCTTGGGGGTGAGGTGGGGGGTCAGAATAGTAGACACTTGAGTGAACTTTAGTTGGGGGTGGGGTGGTGAAAATAATTTTAATTATGCAGTACTTACCTGCTATTATTGAATTGGTGTATCTTTTCCTGGAGCTAGTCCCCAGTCCAAGGATATTAGTCATTGCAGGTATAGTAAAAAGAACATGATCCCAGTCTGCTACCTTTCTTAACTTCCAACAATTGGTGTATCTTCCTTCTTTGACTAGGACCAAGAATGAATGACACCAGAGCAGGGAAGGAGGAGTAAGTATCACATAATTAAAATTAGTTCTCTGCCACCCCCAGCCCTAAAAAAACCCCCCCTACATATAAATTTAATGGCAGTTAATATATTACCTGATAATTATTGCATTGATGAATTTGAAAGCCTGGTAGGTGAATGATGGCCTAGGATGGTTGAACAACTTGTTGGCTGATACAATTGGATCCAAAGTACAAATACCCTCAATCTGGTGTGACAATGTGGGAAGGTAAAATGACAAAAAAGTGCAGCACAAATGCCAAAAGGCGGTAACATTATCCAAAGAGGAATGATTCAAACATGCCCCAGACATCTTTGGCTTTGATTTTCATGAAAGAAACCTCTCTCTCAGTGAATCTGATGAGCTCTTTTAATAATCCAAACAATCCACCTTGAGAGGGTGGCTACCAAAATATCACAAATACCTTTTAATGGAATAAAAAGGCAGTTACAACCATTTCTTTTTTCTTTTGATTTAGATGGACCCGTAAAGCTTTAAGTGGGCAAAGAAGTCAGTATAGATAGGACTGAGACTATGGATTTCAATAGGAACAGGAGCTACTGAAGGTAGCCGATTCATCGCCAGAAACCATGATTAGCAAAGAAGAGTGATCGAATCATAGTTACCACTGAAAAAAATGTCAACAACCCTTTCCTGACCAAACATGAATTTCACTCCTACTCCCTGCTGATGTTAGGGACAGGAGGAAGACTGTTTTAAGGGTATGATTCTTGAAGGAAGCTTCGCTCAGAGGTTCATAAGGAGGTTGAGATAGTGACCAAAGAACGCACTAGGAGGTGGAGATAATGACCAAAGAACGCACTAGAGGTTAAAGTAGACATTAATGAGCACAAGACTGGTCTCTGAAGTTCAAAGGAAATGATCAGTTCTGAGAGATAAGGGTCCGACTCTAGTGTGCAGCCCGCAGAGAACTTAAAAGTGTTAGAGAAGGCTGCTCTATAGATATCAATGGTGGATACTGAGCAATTGTTGTTTTTGAAGAGAAAAGAAGAAAAAAAATCTGCAACTGCAGTTAAAGGGAAGCAGATACAATAAATACATTTCTTACTGCACCAATTACAGAAAATTATCCATGTCATTGTACGTCTTGAATGTTGATTACTTTCTAGCATGAGCGATGCATTTGGCAACTATACTGGTCTTGGCATATATATCATTTAATGCAAACCAGGTGTGAAGGTGGTGGATTTGAGGAGTGCTGTGCATGAGGGACCATCTGTACTGCAACAGGATGCTCCCTCCTTAGCAGCAATTCCCTGCCGGTCATGGAGATTGATGAACCATGATTGCTGGGGCCATAGGGGAGCTATCAGGATGAGCCATGACTTGGAAATCCTGACTGAAAGGTGGGATGGCATAGTTGTACAGTTGATCCCATCGCAGACTGAAGGCATCCACTGCCCATGCTCTCTGGTCTGGCACTGGAGAGACAAAGTGGGAGCTTGTTGTTCAACTTCATTGCAAACATGTCAACCACTGGTATTCCCCACAGATGAAAAAGTGTCTCTGCTACTGACTGGTGTAGAGACTATTCCATGAAGACTTTTCGCTCATCTGGATGGGTTGTCTGCCAGAACATTCCTCTTGCCTGGAATGTGGTGTACTCAGAGTTTGATCTCCTCTGAAACTGTCCAATGTCAGCCCCCCAACCTGAATCTGAGGCATCATTGTTAAGGAAGGAGTAAGGTTTCCTAGTGTGAATCATAACTTTGGTCAGAAAACAGTTCTAATTTGTCCACCAACTCAGATGGTGATAAAACTTGGATCTTAGGGGAATCCAGGCAGACAGGGGTCCTTGTTAGGTCTCCAGTTTGCTAGATGCACGAACTGGACGAGCCACATATGAAGCCTTCCTAGGAGATCTATGTCTGCTTCTGTGTTCAGAATCACCAGGACAGACAGGTAGAGATGAGCTGACCACGATGTCTTCTCATCCAGTCTTGCTAAGAGAGTAAGTATTTGTGAGATGCTGTCAGGGGGAACATGGGTGGTTCCTTGACAGATGAGAAAATTCATCCCCACATAAACCAATTTAAGGGATCTGACTTTTCCTGATTAGGGATTAGGCTTAGTCTAGTCACCATCTTCCAACAGAGAGACAGATCCCTCTTAAGGACATGTCTGAAGATGCTATGCTTCAACCCGTCATTTAAGTACTGGATGATGGGAACCCCTAAGAACCTTAAATTAGCCACCATTACAACAATTGCCCTGGTGAAGGCTTTGGGAGCATAAGCTAGGATGAAAGGAAAAGCCAAAATTGAAAGATCCCGTCGCAGACAAAACTGCAGAAATTTCCTGTGGGCTGGGAAGATGTGAATGTGAAGATATGCATCCTGGAGATCTATGGAAACCAAACATTCATTCGGCCTGATGGCATTCCTGACTGAGGCGATTGTCTTCCTCTTGAACAGCTCTTCCAAAAGGAATCTGTTCAAAGGAGAAAAATCGATGACAAGTTGAAACTTTCCCCCTCTCTTTGAAACCAAGAAAATCCAGGAATAAGATCCCAGACTTCTCATGTTCACCCTCTCTACTGCATCAATCATTAGAAGAGTGTACACCTCTTCCCACAGAGATACCAGTTTGAACTGGTAGAACAAAATGGGCGTGTTTGAAAGAGGTGGCAGGTCCAAGAACTCTCCTTTATTGTGGAAGGGATCCATGCACTATTTGGGAAGTCTGACCAAACCTCTGCAAAAAGGATTAATATGGCAACTACTGTGATGTTGGGACGAGGGTGCCTTGGCAGAGAGCGTGTGACTCCCTAGGCAGATTGCCTCCCTCCTTAGGTAAGAGGGAGGGCTATGTAGACTTCCTTCCACAGCCCCTCCAGCCACCTTGTTGTGAGATTTCCTGTTTAAAATGCTGAGAAGGGGGGAGTCAGAGATCCTCCAGGATGGGGTGTTTCTTCACAGGGTTAGCTGGGCCCGGTACTGCGGCTGGGGGCTGGTGTTGATGCACCCTCAAAATGCTTTTGTTGTGATCCAGCAAAACTCTTGATGTCTGCAAGGCTGCATCCCTATGGAGGTGAAGGAGCTCTGCAGAAAGCGCCATAGACATTGAGTGCGTGACTCAATGTCTTGACTACCATCTCCAACCGTCTCTGCAAGACAGATGGCGACAAAGATGCCTCCTTCAACAGACTGAATGAGGTAGGTGAAAAAAGTTTGGCATGCAAGGCTATGGTAAAAAGTGTCTGCACTTTCAGTTCCAGAGCCTTGAAAGTCTTTATGGGGAGATGGGCCCAGGTCCCTATTGAACTCACCAACTGGGCGGCATTGGAATCCAAAGTGAGTGGCTTAAGGACCAAGCTGGGGAATGGACCCTGCAGCTACTGGCTGACATCAGGTGCTGAAGCAGGAGGGGACATACCACTCCTTTTGCTGTCTGACCCATTCTTGGCATTGAGACAATTTCTGAATCAGCTACCTCACTACTGCCAAGTGAGGCAGCAACAGGAGGTCCGACTTGGACTGTGCTTTAGAGAGCCTCTCCAAACTGGAGAGGATCCTTGCCTCCAATGATCCTGAAGGTTCTTGGACACAGAGGGGTGAGGGGGTGGGGGCAGTAAACCTTATGTACCGCCTTACCAAAATTAAAACCTCTTCTTTCTCCGTCACCTGACCCATTCGGTAGGACAATGGCAGATAACCCAAATGATGAGAAGGACCTGGTGTGAAGAGTTCTTCTGGGAACTCATCCGTGTCCACAAAAATGGACAGTTTGTCATCCTGTCCAAGATCCAAACCTTATTGGGCCACAAACAGCAAATGGGGCAACCATCAGTGCATATACATGCCGTGCACACAAGACAGGTGGTGTGAGAGTCCCATGCTGCCTTGTTATGCCCACATTTGCTGACACCTCGAGGCATTATTAAAGGCTGCAGGGAATATATATACAACAATGAACTGGAACAACAAAAGAGTAGGAATTATTTATCGTGACACAGGTAACTGTTAGAGGGATGAAACACAAGAAGCATTGCTTCACTAGCAATGTACTCAAATGCTCAAAATCAACCAAACTGGACACAGATAACATGGAAATAAAGCAAGGATGGGGGGAAACAATGAATACAAATTAATATAAAAAATGCTGTTGACAGCAGAAATGCCAGAAGACAACTTAATTAACGAAGAGTTGAGTGCCATTGAGACACATGCATAAATACACCAAATCCAGAGCAAGAAAGGATGATTTTCTGATTGCTGTTATTGGAATAAAGTATCAGACTGGGATCATGTTGTTTTTTTATTCTAGACCTCCAATTACTAATTGGAAGTAATAACGTCCTTGGACTGGGAACTAGTGCTAGGAAAAGATAAAGTATTGCATTAATAGCAGCTAATGTATTGCTGCTATTAAAATGTTTTGTCACTGCAGTAGCTTCATCAAGTCCTACACTTGCTGATGCAATTTATATAACTCTTCCAGATCTCATGTGTTCTCATCTATAGATGCCTGACAGTATACAGTGTAGCATGAAAAACTTAAGAGTGATATTCACATAAACATGTTAATTCAAAGATAAATTACATTTTCCAAGATTTGAAAACTAAGTGGGGATGGTACATTTTGCAAGGACCAATATTTTCACAAGCTTGAATTATGTCAAAAATTCTCACATTTGACATGGCTCGAAAATATTTATCTTAACATTGCAGGGGAAAAATAAAGTGACCATAAAGTAAGAAGTTATCTTGCAAATACAAGTATGAAGTTAACTACCTGATGTCTTATCTGCATCTGTGCAATGATGTATCCCATCCAATCTGACTTGCAGAAACTTTAAACACAAAACATTAACTTCGATAGCACCACTGATGTTACTACTGGAAAAGTGACACATCTCACCATGCTAGAGTGAGACAATCAAATCTTGGCAGAGAAGCTGTCAACTCCAAAATGTTCTTGATTGAATTCAGGTATATGATGTACATATGAGATGATAAAGATGACAAAGAAAGGTTTACTACCTGTTCATCTTGTGTGATTAATTATCATAATCTTGGGTTTTCTTTATATCCTCACCTGGGTAACAATCCTTACTGGATTTACGTGACCTTCCGTAAAGCATAAATCCCATGGTACTGTTCGCCATGTAGTTAGAAATAAAAACATGGGACAAAGTTATACAACATTTCCTTCATTATTGTATCTGATCACTCCCTACCCTACTTACCACTTTTTCTAACTTTTCTATATACTGTTGACCCTCCTCGTCAATCTCATCTTCATCACTGGCCAGAGCATCTGTGTAAAAAACATTCATTTTAGGCAGGTGATTTAACAGAAATTCTGTACATAATAGCAAAGTGGACATTTTTTAAAATGAAGAATCCTGAGATAACAATGAAATCAGTTCATTGCAATACAAGTCTGTAAAATTCATAAGAAGAGTACATTCCATGGAAGAGTATCTTGCACACAAACCAATCTATGATGATGTATAGTATATGAATTGTAACAAGCTTAGGCACCAAATGTTAACATTGCAGCAAGAAATAACGTCTCGCTATAAGAACACACACACACATACAGCCAGACTGCAAAGCATACTTTAGTCTGAATAATCCTCATAACACATCTTCACATATTAACTCTGTAAGCAACAGTGTCGAAGAAATTCAGCTTAACACATAACACAAACCACTGAGCTTATTGAAGTTTTTTTTATTAATAGTACAAATCTGGAACTTTCTGAAATTACCAATCCAAAATTCCAAGAACATTAAACAATCTTTGCTTTATGATGCAGGTCTTACTTCAGTTTCCTTGATTTTTTTAATGCTCATAGTCCATCACAAAAGTGAACAGTAAAAGAAACAAAACTGATGTGATGTTAAGTATAGTTCCATGTATAACCGAGTAGTGAATATAATCTGAATGGCGCCGAAAACTTAAGCCAATAATATCTGCAACCTTCTTGGAACCAAGGTTCAATGATCTCTCCATAATCATTAAACAGCCTTGAAATGCAATGTGGTAAATGAAAATCACATGTATACCATATATACTTGCTTGCAAATTGGGTCCAACAGCAAACAGCATAGGCCCTGATATGCCATTGCATAATGCACTAGAAGGTCTGGGCTTATGTAGTTTGCAGTTGGATCCGACTTTGAGTTGATATGGTAGCTGTGCCTTGATAGATACTAGAATTTCAGAAAATCATACCTTGTTGCACAATAGTTTTTACAAATTCCAAAATGCCAATGCCAATGCAAAAATCTAGTTGCAATTTTTCTGCTTCCCTTTAATAAGGAACCATTGTAATTAGATTGTGAGGAAACCAGTGAATTATGGAAGGATAATACTAAAGCAGCAGCAAATAAAAAACTGAAAATGATACATTTAATAATTTGGTGTATATATGTATGTATGTATGTATATATGTATGTAAGTGTGTTCATATATAAATATATTCCTTTGTATGACGGTCTCGAGGAAGATTAGTCCTCCAGCTGGCTGTGTCACCCTCTTTAAATAAAATTTTTATTATTATTATTACTGAGTACTCATCATATTAAGGATTATTTTTAATTAAAAAGGAATTCAATGTGTGTCCTCCAGTTCTGTTCAGCTGATAAAACTATATGTAAATGCTTATGAATGAATATTATATGATAGAAAATGTCATTTGTACTTTTCACAAATAGTGGTGAAGGGATTTATTACAGGGACATTTAAACAAGATTGTAAAATAAAATATGTATTAAGAGCATGGTGTATCTTCCTTACTTGTAGATAAAATTACATTAACTTGTTGGAAATTTATGTGTGGGAATAGAGAGTTTCTTCTGTTGAAATATTCATACCTGCCATAACACAACGTGTCACGCTAAAACAAATTTTTTACTCCCAAACCCTCACACGGTCGTGTTTAGAAAAATGTTGTTTTCAGTAATCTTTGGGGAAAAAAAACCCCACCACCTCAATAGAATGTATAAACGGTAAACAGTCCTGCTTACAGCTCATGTAAAACTATCCTTGGGGCAGTTAATACAGATAATTTTCCCAGAGGCAATTAAAAGGCTAGGTGGTCAGGTATAAACAACCACAATCTCACATATTTTTACTTACTTGACTGACAATAGCTAGGGTGATGTGTTAAGTCCTTTGAAGACTGTTGTGGGGGAGCCCATTATGCTCATTTGCATAGGTAAAGTTTACAAAGTGGAACAACCCAATTCACTTTAAGTTATAGGTAAATCAAAGAGATGCATCTTAAAGAGCAGAAGCTATTATACATCACTGCCTTGAATGAGAATGTTTAAGCCATCTGTATTAAAGATTATTCGCAAGTTTGTGAACAGCAGCAACGTTTCTTTGAAGTCGGATATGACTCCATATGTAAAACGCAAAGCATGATTATTTCATTTGTCAGAATGATGTTCAAGTGTGATTCTTTTTTGATGGCAAAATGTCAAAACACATTTCCTGTGATTCAGGAAGCAACAAGCTATCAGTGAAGCAAGCAAAGCCCAGCAAAACTAAATATCAGAACTCCTGGTTGACAGAGTTTGACTTTGTGAAGCACAGCAGCAAGTGGGAGTACTTATTTTTGGCACATACTGCAAACAACATAAGTCATTCTGGAGTGTACGACATCCATTGAAATAGCAGCACCACCTGTATGTAACATCGGGACAAACCAGTACAAATTCGACACGCTGAATTGAACATTCAGATTAGTTACGATTTATTATTATTCATTGTCTTAATCTTGTTAAAATACCAACTATTAATTGACCCATGCTTTCCAGGATGATTTTAGCTATGAAAAAGATTGATTCAAAGACAATATTTAGCACACACTCGTGTTTGCACAGTTGATTTGTATTGATAAAGCGATAACACCCGTACTGGACAGAGGCATTTATTACTACTGCTTTACCTGTAAGGACCCCATTAAACTTGAAAATATTATGTCCCCCCCCCCATATTAAGTGGTCAGTCCCAAATGTGATGTACATTCTTTTCACATCTCGTGGTCAAACTGCAGTTCTGACAAGGCTGACATTACGGTCGTCAAGAACAACTCAGTTCTGACCAGGATTTGCTCAGAGAATCCAGCAGGAAAGTTTGAACAACAGTATCATCCAGTCTCTAACAAATGCAAAGATGAACACAAATGATAACTGCATTACCTTCCAACCCCCTATTGAACTATTGAGAGCCACAAAGACTGCATCTAATGGAGCCTCTATTTTGTCATCCAGTGGATTTTAAAGACGGAAACTTGGTGTATGTTTTTTTTAATGTCAGTGTGGTTGTGATTATGTGTTTGCAAATATGTGTATGTGTGTTGTGATGATATTTGACAATGCTAAGTCTACTATTTTTTCTTTTTGTAAGTGTATTAAATGTTTTGAAGAAAACAGACAAGTTATTTTCTTTTATTCAGATCTGAATTTCCAGTCATTTTCCATAGGCTAATATGAAAAGATAGCTTATTTTTGGGTCACATGCACTGATCACCCCATGGGACCTCGAAACACTTTTAGAGTCTCAAAAAAAAACCAACATGGAAATATGGCAGGTATGAATATTGAGTTCCCTTGTTATTTCAGATACCATTCTCTTCATCGTCATCGTCATCATCATCATCATCACTATCACTGTCACTGTTTTCAGCCTCTGCTCTAGCTACAAGAGAAAAATAGAACAAACTCAAATTCTGTGTTTGCAAAGCAAACTCACATGCTTCCCTGTTTCAACCTCCACATTGAAGTTTGAGCCTCTTGGGTAGATTCCTGAGTGTAAGGTCAGCCCCTGTGGCAAATGTCAATTGGGTATGTACATTTGTCTCTTTCTTGCCTAGTCAATATGTGCATTGTTATAGGGTGGGAAGCTCCACATAATTTCGAAGCCATGACCCAGGATCTAGGTTCCTTTGGGGTAAGGATGACCCTGGGACCCATGTCAGTTGCATGTACAAATTTGTCTTTTCATGTCCAGCAAGTGTGTATATATGGTTACAAGGTGTGGATTTCTACTTTCCAAGTTAAGATCCAGGGTCTACCATATATATTCAGTTATAAGTCAACATTTTTTAAATTCAAAACTCATTTCATGCAGAATAGGGGTAAACTTTTAGGAGCAACATACTAAAAATCTCTGGTTTGCACTGTGTATAAAATACTGCCAATTATAATATTTTTTTTGTTTTCATGCAACTATTCCAAACCAAAAATCCATAAATGGTATGCAGTTTGTTTATCCATTTCATTTATTCATAACACAAAACTTGTATCCAAATTTAAATGGATTTTACTAGTTAGAAAATATGAAATTAATTATTACTCACCACATATAAAAGTATCTATCAATGTTATTTACTGGTTGTTTACAAAGTAGATCCATATATACTGCTTCCATTTTTGTGCAAATTTACTTGCTTCTTACCTTTTGAGACTTTATCAGTCAATGCCCAAATGCTGCAGATATGTCCTATATCAAAGGGTCACTTAACAAAATACTGAGGACATATTGTCCCATTAAAGTACGCTTGAAGTCATTCATTGTCATACTACTTTTTACCACATGGCAGCCATCTTAAAAATTGAAACTAATTATGTCATCTGATGTAACATATGTAAATGTCTGAAGAGAACAATTCTGCAACTAAGCAAAGAGCATACTGTAAAATCTGGGTGCTCTTCCAGGACTCTGATGTTAAGGCCAACTTGGATAAAGTTTATGATTGTAATTCTCTGTTAAATCCTACAATTTTGAGGTGCTTTCATTGTTTTAAAGATGGTTGTGAATCCATGGAAGATGACCCATGTTCTGAAGACTGTTGTCTGCAATTGGTGAGCAGGAAGTGGCTGTTGTGAAGGGGGAAATTGATGAAGATGGTCGATACACAGTGGAAAATATTTCTATTATCATAGGTATTAATTTGTCAGCTGTTTTTAATATACTGAAGAATCATATGAAGCTAAAAAAAGGTTTTGTACAAGATGGGTCCAGCATTTGTTGATGGCTGATCAAAAAACAGACGAATTGAAATTGCCAAATAGTTACTTGCCAAAGATGAAAATACTGACCAGAGACATATCAATGAGATTGTCACAGGTGATGAAACATGGATTTACTTTTTTGAACCCGACTCCAGAGAAAACAATATAGTCTGGATTGGAGAAAATGAGCAGAGACCACAAATCACTCAATGTAGTCAGATTGTCAAGAGAGTTTTATATTATTTTTTTGATGCAAAAGGATATGTCATGTACCTGTGCCTCATTCTACTAGTGTCAATGAACATTTTTATCCCTCCATAGTGTTGCCAAAAGATATGAAACACTACTGAACCACCTGTCCGCACACATGTACCCATGATATCCATAACAATGCACTGGTGCATAAATCTGCTGTCATGACAGACTTCCTGAAGGAAGCACAGTATCCAAACTTTGCCCTGATATAGCTCCAAGTGATTTTTGGCTGAAGCCCGTTACCAAAGATTCACCGAGGGGCAGACGATTTTAAAGCCATCATGCAACTGAAGTTCAGTTTTCCAGTATATGAACATACCAAAAAATGAATACAAGATGCATTCAATAATTGGATAATCAGACTGACGTGTGTAGAAGTGCATGGGGATTACTTTTAGGGCATACTCTGATGTATTACTCACTAATAAAGAACTCTGTTGTACACTGCACTAATATTCAGAACTTTTTCCTCTTGTACATAGTACTAGAACTTGCATTTGGATTGGGCCATAAGTCATTACCATGCTCACCGATGTAAGTATTCAGCTTGAAAATGTCATGTATTTATTTCCTTACAATTTCCTTCTTTAAAGCTCTTTCAAAGCACAAGGTAATCTTTATCAATAAGAAACTTGGCCCAAGTGATAAAATCAAGCATCTTTATAGTTCAGTCGATCTGCCCAATAGTCACACATTGAACACAAGCTTGCAAACAATAGTTATTTTTTGTCTGCCTTTCACAAGGTGTTGCTAATGTTTATGTGTGCACTCTTTAATTTTACTTTGCAAAAAGGCACAAGGGCGTAGTCTGGAGAAACCACTAAATAAATGAGGAAGTAATGTAGAATCTATGAAGTTAAAAAATCAATTATGACAAAGAACGTTACTCACATTCATAGGCCCGTTTCAATCCCTGAAACAATATTAAAGATGCTGGCAAAATCTGAGCACCTACTTCGGCAACTTCTGCTGGTCTACTGGCACTGTCAATCCCAAGTATTGAACACAGTCCTAATACACAAATCTTTCTATCATGTAAGCTGAAATGCAAGAATCAACACATGGTTAACATTTTCCAAAAAAGGACTGTACTCTCCCTCCCACTGTTTCAGAATTACAATTTTTTATGAGTAGAACAAGTGTACCATGAACGGTTTATTAAATGTGTACCATGAACGGTTTATTAAATGATCGCCTAGTGTTAAATAGTCCTCTGTGCAGGCACTAGTAGGGCATGGTTGATTATTGACCAACAGGTTTCAATAACCTCGACCTTTTGTCAAGGTATGCCGTCTTCAACTAAACGTTACATGCATAAACCATTATATATGCATAAACCATTATTTCTTATTAGAATTACCATGACTGTGACTTCTTGACCTTTACAACCCAGAATCTAGAGATTTCTTTATTACAAACCATCCACAAAGCTTGGTCAAGGAACTAAACCTAAAATGAAAGTTATTCTGTGAAACCAATTTTTAAACTGTAGATGGTGGAGAACTCAAGTTATTGTGTGGAAAGAATTTTTCTTCTTTCAGTCAGTGACCTTTTCCTTTGACCTTTTGACCGCAACATTTATAGGCTTCTTGCTTAGATAAAAGCTGTGACTGTAGATGGTGAACTCAAGTTATTGTGCAGAAACCATTTTTCACCTTTCAGTCACATTGACCTTGACCACCTGACCCCCAAATCAATAGGGTACTTCCTTACACCAAGTGCAAGCCATCTGCAAAGTTATTGCTTGGAAACAAAACTGGTAACACAGACAGATAATCAGATGGCTGTGTGTATTGGGCATCATAACATAATACACTTTGCCTTATGGCAAGTGTATAAAAATTACTTGAAATGTACACTAGATTTACACATTGGAATAAATTATCTTCCTTTGTGGCTGACACAAACCCTCAAACATGTGATTTTACCAGTGAAATTAATACGGAATGTAAATGGAACACAGAATGAATGCAACAAAATGCAGAATCCACTCTGGTCAAAAAAAGAGTACAAACACAAGAAAATGAACACAAATGCATTTTATGAATGGATTTGAAAATCAATTATTTTCAGGCTTTGATTAAATTTCTATGGATGAAAGACTTTTTGCATGATTATCCAGGATCAACATTCTTTACACTGACAATTTTTCACTCCTTACAAGCCATGATATTATTCTTGTTGAGGCAGACGTAACAACCACCACTGATGCAATGACATCATCACTGGTGGTTGTATCCCTACAATTTTTATTTGAACGAAACAATAAAATTTGCTGGCAAGCACTCTACAAACTATATTTTTGTAAATTCAGTGCAGTCTCTTGCATTTTATGAACTTCCTATTTTATTAAAGCACAATTTTTATTTTATGACACGATACGAAAGCAATAGTTGAATCCCTTTAACACTGTTGAAAACTGAAAACCCGACTTCAGTAAAAGCATTTCCACTTTGTTTCAAATGAACAAAAATGATAAGAAATGATAAATGGAAGTGATAAGCACAAAATCAGAATGCATTTCTATGACCATAAACAAAAAAATGGCAACATGATAACTGAAATGCAAGTGGAACACAAAATGCAGATTTGGTAAAATTACCCATTTCAGGGTATGTAACTGTGTTCTCTAGGATGCTTTATTGATAATCAGATGCATGGAACCTTTGTTGGGGTATTCTAAGTATGTTTCCCTATTAATAAGATATTCAGATATTCATTTATGTTGCATGTATGAATATTTACCTCTTTAATCATCCAACCATACAAAGATGGTTTGCTTTTGTGGGTTTAACACCATTTTTCAGCAATCGATAGGCTATATATGGTGGCCAGTATATTTGGTGGAGGAAGAACTTGAGGAAAACATATCCACATTTGCCGAGCCGAGATTTAAACCCACACAGACAGAGGTGAGATGCGAGTGATCTGTAAAGGCAAGCGCTTTGACCACTCGGCCACCTAGAGCCCCCCAACCATACAAGGAATTATGATAATACTGTAACAAAATAATCTTGTTTTAGCTATCACATTTAAATTCATTCTAGTACCTAAAAAATAACTTTCCTATCTCTCTCTCTGCATATGTATTTGTGTGTATGTGTGTGTGTGTGTGTGTATGTATGTATGTATGTATGTATGTAGAAGACCTTGTATCTGAGCAACACAAAGAAATGAGCAAAATCTGTTCAAATTATATCCATAAAAAAGAACATAAAATTACTTGATAGGTCTAATGCAAAATAAATAGTTATGAAAACACTCTATGAAGATAAAAACAAAATACAAATGTATTATTTTGGTATCCAAAAATTGCATAGCAAATGTTTTAAGTCAATAGGCATCTAGTTGAGAAAGACCATGCATCCATAAGATGTTGATTGAAGTCTCGTTAGATATCTGATTTAGGAGATAATGTTAATTTTTGGATAGGGTGAGGTATTTTTGTTTTTCTGTAAATTGGAATCTGGGATAAGCTTAGAATAGCTCTTACTAGTAATGCAACTTTTAATGCAAATTTTGACTTAGTAATTCAAAATTGATTTCACTGGTCTTGTTTTATTGTCGTTCACTTCTGATAAACATTATGAACAGAAAGATTGTTCTGCCAAATAAAAACCGAAATTGTCGCTACTTAGTTGCATTATGTGAGCAACAGGACAGTATTTTCATGTATTGTATATCGCAATGAATCAATATTTTCAAACCGAAATGATTTTAAAAAAAAAACAAGATGTCCAACTGGGCCTGAGATTGATCACCAGGCTGACATCTGCCTAATAGCCAAACGCAGCTGTTGGACAGGAAATCTAGGTCAGTAGTATGCTTTCTCTTGGGATTTCTTCCAATGCTGTTGATTGCATATGCTATGACATTTTTTTGAGGTTTCTGTAGTTATACATCTTCATCCATATCTGATGGTACATCAGCATCATATGGTCAATATTGAAAGGTACCTATGGAAGAATGCTTTCTATCCAAATTGGACAAGCTCCAACCTTTTTATTTGATGTGCATGCATTTTTGTCATTTTTACATTTTACCAACATTTGGCATACATTTACTTGAAAAGCGAACCAAATGAATATATTGGCTGTAGTATCATTTATTTTCGTGGGGCTCAATTTTAGTGGTTTTGTAAAAAAAAGACATTTTCATGTGTACTTAAATTCGTGGTTTTGCCTGTCAAAGTTTGCATATTACTAAGTGTTTAATTTTGTGGTTTAACCTCTACAAATACCCAAAATAAAGAAAAAAACAGAATAAAACTCTGCTGACGCAAACGGCGGTCACTTAAATGTTTATAACAGTACTTTCACGTGTATAAGCACAAATAAAAAACCTGACAAGTTCAATACTGACACCGTGTTTTTGTCCAAGTGAATAACATCAATGGAAGCCGATGCAGCCAACAACATTAAACAATACTACCGCCTCTATGATCACAAATAAACACATGTCAAGGTCAATCACTTACACCATGTTTTCGTCTGAGTGCTCAACATCAAAGGAAGCCGACGCAGACTACAACACTAAGTCAATCAGTTATTAAAGTAACCTGTATGATCTCAAACTTAAACCACTATCCATAAAGGGAATAAAACACGTGACAGGCTGCCCTTTGCTCAATGCAATCAGCAGACAGTGGCAATATTTGATGCGTCATGAGCCCATCAATGTGAGAAGATGCTAACTAAATTGAAAGACAGTGGAATCACACGTTTGTTTGTGTCTGCCTCATGTACAGACCAACTTCAACCACTAGACTTGACAATAAATAAAGAGTACAAAGAATAATTAAAATCACACTTCCACAACTGGTATGCTAAACAGGTCATGGAGGACATCACGAAAAAGAAGATGCTACTGGTGACGATCACTGATTGCAACCTCATTAATCAAGCCAATTCGGGCTGAATGGACAATTGCAGCTCACGCGACAATGAGTGAAAGATGTGACCTAATTATCAGTGGTTTGGAGAAAGCTCGACTTGTTTAATTCTGCAATTTGGGGATTATTTACCCGACAAGCATTTGTGTGTACATGGAGACTCGTTTGACACGATGTTGATACAGTGGCTTTGTCCGAAAATCAGTGAAGTGTGAGCTTTAATACTCTGCTGTAATTAGTGATATACGTAGTGTTTCATTAATAATAGTGCTTCAAGCAATAGTTCTAGTATTTTACAGGCTTGTTGTTCTTTTGGATTAAAAATGCATGGATAAAATGAAATGTGGTTTCAGGAGGATTTAAATTGTCCAACAACAGATGTACTCGAGTGAAGGATCGATTTGAATAAGTATTTAATTTAATTTTCATATACAATTATTTTTTATTATTCTTTCTTTCATTTTCAACATTACTAGTGTTTGAATACCTTGTGCTTTTTCTCGTTTCTCTCTTTCCTTACTCATCTCGCATATCGATTTAAGGCAGTGAGTGGAAATTACAGCTATCGGATATCTTATCGACACGTGTGCATTGAAACAATATAAAATGCTTTATAATTCTTTTTCAAAGGTTTAAAATAAAACAAAGACGTGTAAAAGCTAATATTTTATTTCCAAATTACAGTATTGACGCATTGATTTATGAAATACTAGTGGGTTCCTTAATCTCTAGGAACGACACACAGTAACAAAATGAACCGGGGACCGGGGGGGGGGGGGGGAGGAGAGAGAGAGAGGCTCATCATCATATGTGGCTAATTTTTCGTTGGGCATTTAAATTCATGGTTTGGGGCAACAACGAAAACCACGAAAATTGGTCCCCCATGAAAATTTATGATACTACAGTAAATGGAATAGTAACCATTATGCTGTCAATTCAATACTGTGGTTTCACTGACTTTTTTCATGGATATCAATTTTCATGGTTTTTAAGAATTTAGTTTTTTTGGAGAGTGGTGGGTATAAAAATAATTTTTAATTATGTAATACCTATCTGCTATTATTGCTCTGCTATATTTTCCTGGCACTAGTCCCCAGTCCAAGAACATTATTCCCTCCTCCAATTAGTAACTCGAGGTCTAAAATAAAAAACAAAATAATCACAGCCTGATACCTTAGTCTACTTCCAACAACTAGAATATCATCTTTTTCTGACTGGGACTGAGACTGAAGGATATCTGAGCGGGGAGAGAGGAGGGAATTGTGCAAAAATAGTAGGTAAGTATCACATAATTAATTTACCCCCTCCCCAAAAAAATACATTTTAATAGAAATAATTCATTATCTGATATTATTGCATTGCTGAATTTGCCAGCCCAGAGGAAGGCTGATGGCCAAGATAAGCTGTCAAGTGAAGTTACAACTGTTGTCAGTAGGATGTTCTCCTGCTGACTGCAGGATGGCTTGACAACTTGTTGGGTTGATGCAACTTGACCTAAAGCATACATACCCTCACTCTGGTGCACCAGTGATTGAATGTAAAATGATGAGAAAGTGGACTGAGAATGCCAGAAGGTGACTTTAAAGACATCATCCAAAGAGGAATGATTAAAAAAGGCCAAAGATGCAGCAACAGCCCTGACCTCACAAGCTTTGATTTTCATGAGATTTCTCTCTGCGAGAGATTAAAAGTTCTTTTAATAGTCCGAACGATCCACTCAAGATGGTGGCTGCCGAAATATCAGAAGTATCTTTTAAAGAAGAGAAAGATTGTTACAACCCTTTGTTTTTTCTTTTGTTTTGATCGATACAAACTTAAAACTCTAAATGGGCAATGGAGTCTATCTTGATCATCTTGACCATTCTGTGAGGACTGCTTGCCCCTGTCTGAACAATCTGTCTGCCAGAACATTCCTCTTGCCTGGAATATGGCGGACCCTGATTGTTATCTCCAAAGAAGATGTCCAATGGAGGTTCCAGACTTCCAAGTACTGACAAGGGGTACGAGTGCCCCCTTGGCACCTGAGGTATACTATGACTGACATGTTGTCTGTAGTGACCATGACGCAGTGGTATCTTATGCAGCTGACACACCCTTGAAGTGCTAGAAAAAAACAGCTTGCATTTCTAGATTGTTAATATGAAGGGAAGTTTCTTCCCATGAGCACAGGCCCTGCAGGACTACTTCCTCAGGCGCTATTAGAGCCCCCTCCCCCAGCCTGAATCTGAGGCGTCAGTGTAAAGGAAGGAGTGAGGTTCCAAAGTGTGAATCGGAACTCTGATCAGAAACCTGTTCAGATTTTCCCACCAACTCAGATGGTGATGAAACTTAGAATCTAAAGGAATCCAAGCAGACGGGGTCCTTGCGAGTTCTCCAGTTTGCCAGAAGCAAGAACTGCTGCATATGATGCCTTCCTAGAACTATGTATGCTACTGCATTCAGAGTCTCCAGGAGAGAGAGGCAGATGAGCAGTCCACGATGTGTTCTCATCCAGTCTTGCTAAGTGAGCAGGCATTGTTTGATTCTATCGGGAGGTATATGGATTGTTCCTTAATAGGTGAGAAAATTCCCATGTAAACGAAAATTCTGAGAACAATTAACCACTTTTAAACACCAATCACCCTGGTGAAAGCTCTGTGAGCATTATAAAGAACATACAAGACCAAAATTGGGAAGATATCCTGTCCCAGACAAAACCGAAATAATTTCCTATGGGCTGTGAATATGGGGATTTTGAAGACAAAGCATCCTGGATCTATGGAAACCATATAGTCATTCAGCCTGATTGCATTCCTGACTGAGGTGGTTGTCTCCATATTGAAATGTTTTTCCAGAAGGAATTTGTTCGAAGGGGAAAGATTAATGACGAGTCGAAACTTTCTCCCTTCTTTTGGAATTAATAAGATCTGGGAATAAAAGACTTTGTATGTTCATCACCCTCTCTACTACTCCCTTAGAAGGGCGTATGCCTTTTCCCACAGCGATACCAGCTGGGACTGGTGGAACTAAACTGGAGTCCTTGAAAGAGGTGAAGGGTACCGTAAGTGATGCCGGTAACAGTCCTTTACTGTGAAAAGTACACATGCATTGTCCAAGAGGTCTGACCAAGTGCCTGAATAAAGGCTTCATCTGGCACATAATTGGACTCTGGGATGAGGGGGACTTGGCAGGAGAGGGTGAGACTCATTAGGAAAGATTGCCTACCACAACAGGTAAAGAGGAGGGGTTCACAGACTTCTTGCCCTTGCCCCTTTGGCCACCTCGTCATGAGGCTTTTCTCCCTTCATCCTGACCACCATCGGAATCAAATAGAACAAACATTTGTAAAGAAATTAGAGTGTTAATAATATCAGCAGTATAGGCATCATGACTTGCTAGGACTGGTAAGTTGCACTGTTAAAGTCAAAATTTGTATCTCTAGCTCTCCCAGAATAAAGACGGTGCAATGAAAAAGTGGAAATGTCAAAATTATAACACTCTAGGTAGATGCCCATAGAGTGATTCTCATTTACCTGTCATTAAATGTTGACTTTGTACAATGGAGTCAGATTTGCTATACAGAACACTTTGTCTGGGCAGAACACATCAGCAGTGAGTAATCAGCACATAATACTGTCAGTGGCTGGCATGAACGTAAAGCACCCCAAGTAATATTTTATTAAATATAAAACTTTTCACTTCCCTGCATTAGGCCTACCTATATTTCACAGGCAATCAAGCCATCATAAACCTCAGATTTTGCTAGGAATTAAATGGTGGATAGTTCCATTCTTGAATGTGGGAGGAGTGCTGATGACACAAAAAAAGCCCCAACGCAAATGAACAGAAGTAAACAATATGGCAATTTATTTATGTTCAATATTATACATTCCATAGTGTGAAATCACTAAAACATGAATAGCATGCATATATACTTGCAATTAAAAGAAACAGAAATGACACGATATGTTGACCCAACAAAATCTGACCTGGCCCCTTTAGAAAATATCAGGGGGCCATTGATCCATATCCCTGAATCCTAGATTAACTTTGCACAATGCATGTGGATTTTTCATACTTTTTCATACTTTTGTAAAGTTAGGCTTTGGACTTTTCTGTTGTATTTTCTTTTACTTGCACTAATTATAATGCCACTATTCAATGTAAACGAGCAATGTTTGAGGACAGAATTGTATTATTTTGTAAATATAAATATGTAGGAAGAGATCATAACGATCTTGATCCCAGCTTATTATCAAGCATTACACACTGATAAAAATCATTAAAATGTTGAGAACTGAAACAAATTCAAGGTAGAACTACTCAGTCATTTACCATGACATTTTCTGATTGTTACATATACAGCTCTGTCTCGTTATAACACGGTAGTCGGGGTCCATCACTGCCGACTGCGTTATGAACCGAATCATGTTATACCGAGTACCACGATATATGGAGAATAGCATAATATGCGGAACCGTGGTATAGCATGTGCTATCGAAATGTGTTAAATAATGGTGTTTTGAAAAGGAAATGAAGATATATGACTAAGTTTGACCTTGTTTTCTTTCAATCCTTATTGTTATACATTGGTATGATTTTGATAATGGGGTCTATAGTAGTACCATGTTATATCCAGAATAATGTTATAACAAGGTGTTATAATGGGGGAGGGCTTATTACGTTCGTCAATGCTGTTGAATGGGATTGCAAGAGGGCACGTATATTAAGAACAACATTTTACCTGATAAGCATTTACCTATAAATTTAGTTTTCTAAGCACCCTGGTTTGAATATGGTATATAAAGGTTGTACCCAATTTGTCAGTACTTTACTGTAAGATTATGAACTGCACCATACTCACCCAACAAAACAGTCAATATCATGAAACCACTGTTTCAAGAACTGCTGTGTTATAGAGCCTGATACATTGGGCATTTCTAGAGTTGACAGTATATTCAACAACATTGGAGTGTTGTAATACATTGCTGCTATCACAACTTGAAGACACATGGTTCTCAACTCTGAAGTCAGGACTTCTCTTGTAAGCCTTGTCAAGGCAAGTTCTATGAAAGGTTTAACAATCTGAAAAAAACAAGCAAGCCATAATCAGGATTTTGGATGAAATAACAGAAGAAAAAAAAGACTTGAAAATGAGCAAAAGATATTAAAATATATTAAGCATAATCAAATAAGGTATAATTCAGAAAAAAAACATGTCCTCTTGTGGGTATTTTTAAGGGTCCCTGGGGGCTGGGAATAGAACAAAAGAAAAGTAAATAGGACCTAATCAAAAAATGAAGTACTTATCAATTATGAGAACTTACAATTTACACAAATTACTGCTGAAAATTCTATTACAAAATTGATCAATCATCCCAACAATGCAGGACCAATACTTAATTTCCAAACACACTTAAAATCCCAACCACATCCCTTAAAACACTGATATATAGCAGAGACAATATGTAGTTTTTTGGGGTGGGTGGGTGGGTGGGAGGTAAAACTAATTTTAATTATGTAATACTTACCTACTACTATTGCATTGCTTACCTTCTCTGGGACATCAAGTCCCCAGTCCGAGAATAGAAAAGTTGGTTTGTTGGTTGTTTTGGGTTTAACGCCATTTTTTCAGCACATGATAGGCTATACATGGTGGCCAGTATATTTGGTGGAGGAAGAACCCGAGAAAACCCCGGGAAGAACCACAGACCCACGGGAAGCTACTGGCAAGCTTTCTCACATACCCATGTTGGCTGAGACCGAGACTTGAACCCACAGGAGAGAGGTGAGATGTCAGTGATCTGTAAAGGTGAGCACCTTAGACCACTCGGCCACCTGGGGCCCCGAATAGAGAAGAACAAGATACAAGTCTGATTCCTTAGTCATAACCATCATATGGAATACCTACCTCTTATGACCTGGACTACATGAGAGCGGGGTGGGATGAGAAAATCTTTGCAATAGTGGCAGGTAAGTATTACATAATTAAAATTAGTATTAGCTCCCAAAAAACTACATTTTAATAGCAGTAATACATTAACTGCTACTATTGCATTACTGAATTTACCAGTTTGGAAGGAGGCTGATAGCCCCAAAACAAAAACTGGTACAAGAAAAAATGCATTTACCCTTACAGTTGGAGAGTTCACTACTGTAAGCTGGTAGATGGCTTGACCACATGCTGTGCTGTCTCAATTGGAACCAAAGAATAAATGCCTTTGCTCATGTGCACCAAAGAAGGATGAAAAGGCAGTGTGAGACCACCAGAAGGCTGCTCTCACAATGTCACCCAAAGAGGAGTTATTCAAGCCCCATGATGCAGCAAAAGCCGTAAGCGCATGGGCTTTAATTCTCATGAAAGAAAAGTCCCTCAGTGAGGGACTGATAAGCTCTCTTGATATTGACATACCTGCAATAACATGTGTCACACAAATGGCATGATTTTTGACTCCCAAACACCCACACAATTGGTCTTCGAAAACAGGATTTTCAATAATCTTGGCAAGAAGAGAGAGAGAGAGAGAGAGAGAGAGACCTTTCTTTACCTCCATGATGTATGCAGACCTTCCAACCCTAGCAAAACCTTCTTAGTAAGGCAGTCAAAATTTTGGTGCAAGTTAGACCACTTTTCAATTAGGTGTAATGAAATATCATGTACTGCTATTGTCAACATGGAAACATGGATTTAAAAAAGTTCAGAAGTGTAATCCAAGACTATGCAGCAAACGTAAACATTATGTTCAACTAAAAAAGTTTGTAAAGTACACTTTGACCTTAATTACCTCCAGTACAGTTCAGAGGCTGCAGTTCCAACCCCTTGGAGCTTAAAGGCTTCTTGCGAGATCTCTCAACCTGATATAATCTTTAGGTTTGTTTTGGTGTAGTTTTCTTCATAAAATTCATGTGGTGATGGCATTTATCTCTCCCACTATGAGACATACTCAAATCAACACGACCATGATGTCCAATAAATGTAATTGTTGCCTTTCATGCTTTTTTTTGCCAAGAATCGGAATATTCCTTTTTATATTTCTGTTTAAACTTTTTAAGAGGCTTATTGTCCCTTTCGTCTTCAAAAGTTTTGTTATTTATTCTAAGCCATTTCTAGAAAATTAAACAATGCTATAAGCACCAGCTTGATCATGCAGGCGATTTGCTTGAAAAATATGGGTCATTTAAAGCATCTATGGTACTACTGTTAAAGTTATACTGGTTCCCGGACCAACTCCACTCTAATATAAAAACACGATCTAGATGAAATATACAAACCAATTTCCGGATCTGACCACAATGATAGTATTTTCATAAATTTTGCTATTATTCTGCAAGTCCATAATTCAAGATCATTTCAGTAAGCTTAACAGTAAACAGTCCTGCGAAGGGATTGACCATTTAATTTTCGGGGGGGGGGGGTTGCTTGGAAATGTTAACAAAAATATATATATATATATATATACATATATATATATATATATATATATATATATATATATATATATCCGGCCATCAACTAGCTCAAAAAAGATATTCTTGCTCAGAGTTAGAGAAAAAAAAGAACATATTAAACATTACATCCATTTTATCAGTTGAACAAATTTATTATGTCAAGGTAAAAGAAAGCACAAAATATCCCAGCCCCCCCCCCTTTAGTACTCATGTAAAACTATCCTTGGGGGAGTTCACATTCACAGAGGCAATTAAAACATAATGTAGTCAGATAAAAACAGCCACAATTTCACAGAATTTTTTTCATTGGCTGACAATAACAAAATGTTAAGTCCTTTGAGCACCTCTTTGGGAGAGCCCATTAAGCTAATCTGCATAGGTAAAGTACACTAACTGGAACAACCCAATTCATCTGAAGTTATGTAAATCAGAACGATGCATATTGAAGAACAAAGTTATTACACATCACTGACTTGAATGAAAATGTTTAATCCATCATTATAGACGTTTAGTGGCAAGTTCGTGATCAGCAGCAACCTTTCTTTGAAGTTGGATTTTACTCCATATATAAAACGCAAAACATGATTATTTCCATGCTGTGAATTCCTATCAGAGAGAGAGAGAGATCAAGGCAAGCCGAAAACGAAGTCTTGGCCATAAGACCTGCTATGAGGAACAGAATCTTATCGGTCATGTCTGGTGGGACATGCCCACTCCCTTAATTGGTGAGGAAATTCGTCCCCACATACACAAGGTCCCAAGATGAGACAAGATCCAATTTCTCTAGGTTGGGGATTAAACCCAGACGAGTCACCATCAACCAAAAGAGGAATAGGTTCTTCAGAAGAGTATATCTGAGGATGCTCTGCATCAACCAGTCATTGAAATACTGGAGGATGGGGATCCTTAAAGAGCTCAAGTGAGCTGCTCTTACCCCCATCACCCTGTTTACGGCTCTGGGGATGGAGTCAAGGCTGAACAAAAGAGTCTGAAACTGAAGCACCTCCTGACAAAAACAAAACCAGAGGCATTTCCTGCGAGTCGAGAAGATTGGGATGTGAAGGTATGCATCCGGCAGATCTATGGAGACTGCCATGTTGTAGGGCTTTATGGCGTTCCTGACTGAGACAGTAGTCTCCATCTTAAAGAGTTCTTCCTGAAGAAAATTTGTTTAAGGTGGAAAAATCGATGAAGAGTTGATACTTTTGCCTTTCTTCAATGCCAAAAAGATCCTGGAATAGAAACCTGGAGTTTGGATGTTTTCCACCCTCTTGACTGGTCCCTTCTGCAGAAGGGTGTGCACCTCTTCCCTCAGATGAGCCAGTTTGGACTGGTGAAAGAAAATGGGGTCCGTGATAGCAGAAAATGTTCCCGAAGCTGGTCCATGAAAGTGCAACAGACCCACACTCTGTCCATGATGCCTGACCAAACCTCTGAAAAGAGGGCTAGTTTAGCACATAGTGAGGCACTGGAAAGAGGAAGATGCTGCAGGAGAGCAGTTCAAAGACTTCCTCCCTTGACCTCCTATTGCAAAATGCATGTGTGAAGGAGATTTGAACTGGGACTGCTTGTTTGTCTGTTGAGGCTGACCCTGTTTGAAGAGCTTTTGAGGTGGAGAAGCTCCACAGAGAGCGCCACTGACATGGAGAGTGCTTGCCTTGATGTTTTTGTCTCAGCCTCCAGCAAGTGCTGAAGTACCATGAATACAACGATTCCTCCCTTAAGAGACTGAAGGAGGCAGTTGAAAAGAGAGATCGGCATGGGAGGTGATTGTCACTATGGTTTGAGCCTTAAACTCCAAGGCCTTTACAAGGAGAAAAGCCCAGGTCTCAGCTGATATCCCCACTTGGGGCACACTGGAGTCCAAGGTGGAATGACTTAGAGGGCCAAGCAGGGGAATGAATCTGATAGCTGGAGGCAGAGACCAGCAGCTGGAGCATAGAAGGGGGGACAGACCACCCCTTCTGTTGCCTGGCAGACTCTTGGCCCCTGAAAAACTTCTGTGCAACCTCCAGAACCATAATAGAGTGCAGGAGCAGCAGAACATCTGAACAAGTAGGACCCAGGAAGCCTCTCCAGACTGGAGAGAATCTTAGTGTCCTCAGCCCCAGAAGGCTTTGGCGCCTCCTATTTGTTGAACGAGGCCAAAGGTGACTAGGCAGGTCCCTGGACTGTCACATCTGCCATACCACGATAAAAGCAAGGCAGGGTCATCAATGACGTCATTGTGTCATCTTGGGGTGGGGGTGAATGTGTGTAGAAGAACACTCACTATCAGGTGAAGGAGGTCCCTGAATCAAATCATAGGGAAGAGAGAAGGGTGTGTGTGTGTGCGTGGTTGATCATATGCTCTTCCCCAGACAGGTGAGCTAAACCTGACTAATGTTGAGACAGGGGAGGGTATCGACCTGATCCCTGTCAACAGACCGACAATAAAAGCCTGGTATCCGGCTGCTTGATGTGCATGGCCTGGTGACCAGGAATCAGCGACCAGTAGTTAACCAGTGTCCAGTCAAGCAACAAAGACTTGACAGACAAACATGCCTCTATCAGATCGAGATAGCAGCTCTTCCCTGTCGTTGGAAGGTGCAATTTGCTTATATCAATGACTGGCACTGTCTACCTTGAGCAGGTGCTGCTCATCCTTGCCTGTAAGGCACGACTATCTTTCAGACGTTTTCCTCCCTTTACAGTGGCCAAGGATCAAATCCTTCACTACTACTGATGGCATTAGACACTGTTAGGGATCCTTAGCCTTTTGGTGATCTCTGAACCAGAGATTGCTCATTGTTTCTTCCCTACAGGGGAATCGACTTTCCTAAACTGGAAAAGGATCCAGACCCCACCAGGGAATGCAGGGGGTCATCTTGTGATGACAAGGAAGTGAAGTCTTTCCTCTCCACCTATTATCTGTGGCAACTTTCCAAAAAGTCCCACACTTGATCTACCAATAGACAACGTATTGGTTATCTGTCCATGTGTGCACAACCAGTACATAATAGGCAGGTCGTGTGTGTATCCCTCAGGGCCACCTTGTGTGCACACCTACCCACACCCTGAGACATATTGCTCTCTGAAAGATAAAGAAATTACAAAAAAACAAAAATAAAACAAGAAAATAACCGGAAACCAAAGAAGGGTAGGTAATACAGTAAAACCCCGCTATAGCACAATGGTCGGGGTCCACAAAACGGGATCGTGCTATAACCAACATAGACAAAACCAAGTCATTTAGCTGAAGAAAATGATGCATGCACCAAAAAAATGGGGGGGGGGGGGGGGCGGTAATTGTGGGCTCAAAACAATGTGCTTCATTGGCAGTTACCATCTTAAATCAATGCATAATAAATGATAAATACACATGCAGTGAAAACAGATTGCACATATAATATTTTACTTTATTCAGAGAACCATGCATTGGTACATTTATATGTACATATCTATTGTATAGCATGAATAGTTAAAGGATCAACACGTGTACTCACCAGCCGATCTCATGGCATTTGTATGAGCAAGTCCATAATAATTCCATCGAAAATATGCACACAGAAGTATAATATCATTGTCTGATAAAGTTCTGAAATCCTACATCGTCGTCTAGTCATTGTAAATCGTCGTCTAGTCATCGTAAATCACGTTCGACTCCGATTCCTCAACTGTACTGTCATATGCGGGTGCTTATGCACGAGACTGAGCTTGGGCTCTTGCAAGTAACACTTTGATCATAAAGTCAGAAATCTATTAAAGGATGCAACTAGACACGTGTCAATTGTGTGGCAAGATCTCATGGAGTTCAAATAACCACCCTCTGTTACTTGGCACTGAACAAGTATCAAACAAGCGGCTTGATCAAAGGGTTGTCACGTGGGAAAACAAAGAGTGTGGTGCCTTTACAAGCCAAGGGATTAAGGTCAAAGTATTTGCACAGGAAGTTTTAGAACTCTACTTGAAAACAAAGTGAGTGCTTTTACAAGCCAGAGGCTTATCGGCCCACGTGCACTGGCAGATAACTTGGGAAATGTCACTTGGGAATTAAATCTGACCTGTTGAAACACTGGACTTAATCCTGTCCATGGCTTCAAGCTTCTCTTTAACAGAAAAAGCTTAACGTTTCCGTGTACTGTTATCCATTGTAAATAACTACTAATTAAAACTCTGACACCTATTTGTTTGAACGACTACAGCAAGAATAATTGTTAATCAACAATGGGGTCATTTGTATAGGGAATGTACAATATTATTCACTGGTCAACTGATTGCGTGGGGATTGTCTAACACCGCCAAGCCATGTGTGCGCGTTGGCGGCGTTCGATTTTTGATGTTTTATAAATCATTGCCGCATGGTTGAACAACTTTAGCTTTGAAATTGACTTTGATGATTGTCAATGACTTAAATTAATTGATTTATAAATTCAGGTCCGAATCTTTTATCAACCACCGCATTGTTTGGTGCTTGGCTGTGTATGCAGTTGAATGAGCAAACATATGTCGGCTATTGTCTGAGCAACAATTGTACACAGAATGTATTGAAGACAAACACAAAGACTTTATTGTTCATGTACCAGAAATAGTAAGATTAACACTTGTCAGCTTTAAAATGAGCTGACATCTTTCAAAAATAAACTAAGATCAAAGTGCAGTGATTGACTACTGACACATTTGAAATGTACATTCACAAATAGAAATATTCAGCATCTTTATTCATATAATGAAAGATACAATCATAAGACACTTTTTCTTCAAGAATACAATACAGCTTGCCAAATTATTAAATCAAACTCTTGTTTATTTTCGCACAAAACTTTGCAGTAGTTCAAGAAATTGGCGAAATTATTGTAAAATTTCGGTAGCCTCGCCACGATTGTATTATATCCAAATTCATACACGATCTCTTCCCCAAAATGATAATTAATTTTTTACACATTATTTTTCGTACTTTGAAAAAATAATTTTGTTTCATGTACGAAAAAATAGATGAAATTTCGGGAGCGATGCCACGATCGTGTTATATCCGAATTCGTGCTATAACGAAGCGTGCTATAGTGGGGTCCTACTGTACTTACCTGCACACTGGTTACTAAAAAGAAAAATGATGAACAGAAGCCCTGCTTGCTGAGCAAGGCGCAAAAACTGTTCAAATTTAGCAACAGGAACACAAACAAGAGTGCCTCGAACGGACTGAAGCTCTACTGACTTGAAAGAATTTCCACGAATTCAAGACAAGACCATTTCTTCCTTTTAATTGCCGAGTGTTAAAACCATCTGTGATATTCAAATTAGCTGTTGTGGTGGACATGTTGGATGTTAGACTGACACAATTTTCATTCAGGACCAACAAGATATCATTTAGAAGTCTTCTGGTGGAAACCCAGGATAAGTAGTGACAAGATTTTCAAGATGGCCCCTGTAATGGCCATATTTGGATGTCTGAACAGCAGCATTTCATTTAAGACCAACCAAACATCATAAGAAGTCATTTAGTAAAAACCCCATGTGGATACAACCATCCATTCAAAAGGAGTAGAGATAAGATTTTCAACATGGCTGCTGTGGTGGCCATATTGAATGTGCAAGCAGCACCATTTTCATTTAGGACCAACATCACACCACAAGAAATCTTCTGATAAAAAAAACCCCATGGCATTATTACTTTTCATTCAGGAAAAGCAGTAACAACAAGATTGTCAAGATGGCCATTGTGGCGGCTACATTGGACATCAGATTAGCACCATTTTCATTTACTAGACCACTGGTTCCCAAACCCCAGGTTGCGACCCAAATGAGGGTTGCAAGGAACTCGCGACCCTATACTGGTACTGCATTTTGGGTTGCAAAAGATGGTATTTGGGGTCGCGATCAAAAAAGTTTGGGAACCCATGAACTAGACATTATAAGAAGTCTTTTAGTCAAAAACCCCATATTGATATAACCATCCATTCAGAAAGAGTAGCAATAATGATTTTCAAGATGGCCATTGTGCTGGCCATATTGGACACAGATCGGTACCATTTTCATTTAGGACCAACTCGACAAAATAAGAAGTCTTACAGTGAAAACCCCATGTTGATGTGATCATCCATTCAGGAGGAGTAATGATAACGAGTTTCAAGATAACTGCTGTGGTGGCCACATCAGACATGATATCGGCACCATTTTCATTGATGACCAACTAGACATCAGATATGATTTTGGTTCTTGAGAGAAAAAAATGAAATTGTGAAAGGAGGGTCTGGGGGTCCTCCAACAGTGGGGTTTCAAGGGGTCGAAGGTCCCCAGCCAAAAATGCATTTTAAACTCTGAGAGCATACAAAACTGCTCCTGGTGGCACTTATTATCATAATATTTTGCAAAGTTGTTACTTCATTCCAACAACAAAAATATTAAAAAAATAACAAACTTACCCAACTTTAATAAATACCTGAAGAATTTCACAATGTTCATTTTCACTTCAACTTTTTCTCCCAAAATATTAGTGCTGAAATTATCACACGTGCATGTCAGTGTTCACATAATAATTCAGCCACAATAATTTGTTCATTTTTGCAGCACATATTACATGTAAATCACACTTTTCTCCTCTCGTAAAAAAATCTGTTGTTTTTTTTTCTTTCATGGTAAATTTTTTTATATACATCCACTACATAAAATATTCACATACATTCACTTGTCTTTTCTCCCATTGGACACAACCTGTCAATACTTTTGTGCTAGTCTTGCTTTTTTGCAGCCTTGGCAAAGATTTCTTTTCCTTTCCTTTTTGCATATTCTAACACAGTTGCTTCTCCCCTCTCATGTAAGAAATCTTTCTTAAAATACTGTATTGTACTTTTTCCTGATGCCTCCAGACCATATTTGATGTTCTGTACCAAGTTGTAGGTTTCTGCGTTTATCCTCCCTGATTTGGAATCAATAATATCATTCATGACATTGAAGGATGATTCTATTTGTGGGTCATAAAAACAACTCCGTAGAGACATGACCATCTCTGACAGGGTTATCTGGCAACAATATCATCACTTCCCCACCACTGATCTATACGTTGTCCCGCATTTGAAATTTTCCAACTTCCAAATCATACTGGTCCAATTCCTTCTCATTTAACATGTGACACTACTGGAGAGTTGGTAATAGTAGTTCAAATCTTTCTGGCAAAGATCGCAAAATGCCAGTCCTCTCGCGTTGTTTTCTTACAAATTGACCAACTACGTTCCCATCAACTTTGCGTTCAAGTCATTCCCATTTCCACACATTTTTCAAACCTTTATTCAAACTTTTTGTGTCCATTCGAGATACCATGTTTGGCAAGCATACTTATTTCCATCAGTTTCCAGTATGCAAAAGTTCATTGGACAAGTACAAACTTTTGAGCAATCAGAAGCTCTTTACAGCGATCATCTGTTAAAAAATATACAAACGAATACTATTATAAGGATTGTTGTGGAATGGGACCAGACAGACCGTTATTTGAAAACCAGATCAGAGATGATAGTTAAAAAAATGAACATATCAAGGAAAAGCGGATTCAGGTCAGAAGAAAAGCAGAATTCTGCTTTAAAATGGAAAAATATCATGTCTGAGACATCATAAGAAGTCTTCCAATGAAAACCCTATATCAATATGACTTTCCATTCAGAAGGAGTAGCAATAACAAGATTTTTAAAAAATGGCTATATTGGATGTCAGATTGGCACCGTTTCCATTTCGGACCAACTTGATATCGTAAGAAGTTGTTTAGTGAAAACCCCATGTTGATATGGCCATCCATTCAGGAGTAGCATTTTCAAGATGGCCCTGTGGTGGCCATATTCCATGTCCAAGTGACACCATTTTCATTTAGGACCAACTAGATCACGAAATGAATTGTTTGTGTAAGTCTCATGGCAATCCTGGAAGTAGTTTAGAAGGAGTAGCAATAACAAATAACAGAAGGATGGACGTCAGATGATGGACAACAGATCATCTCCTAAGCTCTCGTGGTCAATGACCAGTAAAGCTGATAAAAACACTCAAAAATTATGCAAGAACTGGTGAAAAAAAAACACCAAAAAAAGTATAAGATTGTCCAAAAAGACGCGAGCCCAAGGTAAAGGAGGAAGGTATTCCATATTTTGGCTATGTCTAAGGATGCACACTGGGACCATATTCTTTTCAATTCTTCTATTCTTAGGTGACAAGATATTCAAATTAGCCAATGTGGCAGCCGTATAGGGTGTAAGATTAGAACGGTTTCATTTAGGACAAACAGGGCACCATTAAAGACTTTTGGTGAAAACCAAATGTTGATATGATCATCCATTCAGGAGAATTAGTGACAAGATTTTCCATAGGTTCATTGAGGCAGCCATATTTGAAGTCAGATAGGCATGACTTTCATTCAGGACCAATCAGATATCATAATTAGTCTTCTGGTGAAAACCCAATGTCAATATAACTTCCATTTAGAAGCAGTAGTAATAACAAGATTTTCAAGATGTCTGCCATGGTGACCATACAGGATTGGCACCATTTTCATTTAGTACCTACCAGACATTATAAGAAGTCTTCTGGTGAAAACCCAATGTTGATATGACTTTCCGTTCAGGATGAGTAGTGATAAAAAAAAAATTACAAGATCGCTGCCATTGTGGCCATAATGGATATCAGACTGGCACAATTTTGATTTAGGACCAACTATACATAAGTGTATTAGTTGATATGACCATCAATTTCGGAGGAATAGCGATAACAAGATTTTCAAGATGGTTACTCTGGTGGTCATATAAAAGGTTTAAGCAACACCATTTTCAATTAGTACCCACTAGACCTTGGGATGAACGTGTTTGTAAGGTTTGATGGCAATCCTTGAAGTAGCTTAGCAGTAGCAATAACAATGTGCTAATGGACGGACAGATGTTGGACAAATGACCATTGACAACAGGCCATCCCATAAGCTCTTGTGGTCTATGACCAGTAGAGCTAAAAACTGTGGAACTAGTTGTGCTAATCAGACTGTGTGCTGGCTTGAAGGATGAAGAGACATGAAGATGGCAGCGGTACAAAAAGCACAAGGTATATACCTAGATCTGTCTGACAAAACTGTCAACAGTCACCATCTGCATCAACCTCAGGCCAGCCACTAAAATTCATATTTGGAGTTCTCTAAAACATTTATCTACATATTGCCTGGACTAAAATTCACTGATAAAGAGCCGTAACCTTCATTTTCTTAGGATGATAGTTTATATTAATAAAGCCTGAGCCATATGTATCATAGTTCGACTAAAAGTAATTTTACTGCTGACTATTTTCAATTATTTGTCGCCATGTCCACATTTTTCCAGATCAATACCATAAGATGAGGTTGATTCCACAGATCATGTATTAGACCGGTCACTTATAGGCTGTAAAAACACACTAGTCAAATGTAAAGATAATGACTTAATGTAGGAACTGACACTCTCAATCAAAAAGGGATTATGCTGTGAATAAATTTACATCTGCTGAATGTTTTTAGAATAAAAAGTGGTATATACTTGTAATTAGAATAATGTTGATTTTATGCTCGACTTGACGCATTGTGATTCTGAAGGTCATCAGAGGGCAACCAGTAAACAATATTCACTCGGCAATTCTAAATTTCTAGTTACAAATGTTATTATTTTAGTTGCAACTTGTAACCCCCTGCCATATCCATATTAGGCATAAAAATTGTAAGGCAGCCATGTGAAGTACAAAATTCAATTGTTTGGAAAAATCAAGCTGCTTTTACTTACTGAGTCTACTTGGCCAGGACACTGTAACAATATCACCTCTAACAATTTGGCTGCATGGCATTCTGCATCTTCACCTACATCTGCAGACAGCACCTACAAAATTATATATGTATTTAATATGGAGGCACTAAATGCATTTTTTTTTAATGTCAAGAAAGAAATCTGAATGATTAATAACATGATTCTCTATTTAAATGAAGATCTTCCAGGCAACAAAGTTAAAAAGTTACCATCCAGATGGCTGTGGAGACCGGTTTTTGTGAGTAAAATTTTCTGCAAAAATGACATCACATCTGATGATGACGAAAAAGGCAAAAACAGCTGAATACATCACATGGTCTATCTGACTTCCTTAAATGTGGAACGGGCATCTTGTACATATGGTAAAAATATATAATTATTCAATAAATACTGTAGATACTTCTCTCAATCATGACCTTTTAAATAACTGCACTTGAAACAGTCCATCTGTTTCATGGTAAACATGCCTCCCATTCTATATGTTCACAGCCCTACATATATGGAGGTCAGTTGTGAGTTTTGACATAGCAGGGTTCAGCAAGTGATAAAGGTGAATGGTGTGAAATTAGTTCAAAGGAGGTAAACTGAAACAAACAGTGACAAAATACAATATAAACCTGAATGTAATCAATGATTACATAGCTTGCTTCTACAAAGCTTTAAGAAGACTCCAGCAGCCACTGTCAATGTGACTGGTTAGGCTTTACACCAATGAAAATGTATACCTTGCCCCAAGATATCATCAGGGTGGGAGGCAAACTGCAAAGTTTGCTTGAATGTCTGGACAATTCTGCTTGATAGACCTATAGGTCCAAGGATAGTGGTCAGCTTCAGTGAACGTGACACTTTATATATTTTCTGATATTTTGTGTTTATTTTCATTTTTTGTAAATTATTTTCTGCCAACATGAAGTTTATTTAATAATTCACTTTTCACACCTGGGCACAAACATCCATAACCTGCAATCTTGAAGTTGACTTTCACTTACACCTTTGGGTTGTAATGAGTTGATTCAAGATGGCTACTTGATTTTCACCAATACCTTCGGGTCATAGTGAGTTGTGTCAAGATGACTGATAGCTTGTCTGCCAGAACCAAAAACTTTGTGTGGGGTAGCATAAAAACACACTAACAAGAAAATCTGCATTGTAAGCAATGCTTCCCGAGTTCATGCTATATCACAACCTGGAAAATCGACACAATATAAGATGATGTCGTGAACAGAACTGTTAGGTATGTGACACCTACTTATCAAATCCCACTCAAGAATGTGTTGATCGAGTAGCTGCCATTATGGCATGCTCAGCAAACCTATGCTATCATCTTCGCGATGGCAGTCCCATGTGTTTATGCCAATGCAAATACAATGGGAGACTTTAATTGTATATTTTACTTTTGGTTGCATGGCAACAACAAATGATGATGCAACAACAGTCAATAGCATTGAAAGAAATAGTTGATGCTATAGCCACTTTAAAGTGAAAAGTAAACCAAAAACAAACAAGGAGTTGAAGGCCGTGAGGTTACATGTGCTTGCCGTAGCAAGCAGCCATGTAGAGGTGTGTCACACATTTCATCTGATGTGGATGAAGATTGTGTTGTTGCCCTAAACGTCCAATGATGCAGATGATGATGAAAATGATGCCGGATAAGATTTTCAAAACGATTTAACTGGCCTTTAAAGACAAATAAATGTTTGTAATGATAGACATCAATCAACAAGGTAACAATGAGGATATGGATGGCACAATATTTGGCAAATGTCGATAAAGTGGGCAGAAATTTATCCCCAGCAATTGTGAAATTAGTCAATTCAGGGATGAGGGCATGAATTGTACCTGATAAGATGAAATGTCGGAAGATTCTTGTGCCCTGCAAAATCGGGAAAAAATGACAGTGCCCAAGGTGAATCCAGAAGTGTGGGACAAATTATAGGAACAAAACAAGAACTTCAGACCTTTAGCTATAACATATTCAAAGCTTTCCAATCAATGGCTTCATTCCAAGCCATCACCCCTGTAAAACGTGAATGTTGAACTTGGACAGCTGAGGCTTTCCAACTTCTTACTTTTGCACACAATGAGTTGTTTGTCCATAGGAGGTTGTTGCCCCCCCCCCCCCAATCATATGTATATACCAATAAATGGTTTCTCTGCCCCCTCCCCCCCAAAAAAAAGTATTTTGAGTAATTCTTGTTGCATATGGAATAAGCTGAAGTTTGTAATTTTGCCCCCAACCCCCCCATTTCGCTAAGAGGGTACACATGCAATATTTTCTTCAGTTAATTGACTTGTTTCCCTGTAGCATGATATAGTACATAGCATGATGGTATTATCTGGACCCCAATCATTGTGCTATAGCGTAGTTCCACTGTACATACATATTAGATAGCAGATGTTTTGTGTCAGCTCTGAAGGAATATTTACATAGGATGAGCTTCCTCAGACCTCGTAATGATCACAAGCTGTTTACAAGTTGTCAAGCACCTCATAATTGTGTTTCTAAGGAATCCTTTGCTTGCTGGATTAAGCCAGTAACGAAACGTTCAGGACTTAATTTATCAGTTTTTCAGCCCTGTAGCACCAGATTTGTTTCAACTTCAGCTGTCGCAAGCTGGGTGCCATTGCAGATAATAGGAAAACTGTCAGTTGGACATAAGTGTGGTTTTTGGAAATATAAATTATTGTAAAGCAGGAGGATAGTTTAAATACACTAATTTTGACTGTGAGAGATGCATAAGCTCTTTTGATGGTGAGCAAAATCCATCTAGAGACAGCAGATGCTGATATAGCAGCTGAGCCCCTTAAGGAGAGAAAAAGCCTTTTCCTACCCTTCCTTCTCCCTTTAGCAGTTGCTATATAGAATATAAGTGCCCTAACTGGGCAAAGAAGTCAATCTTGATCATCTCCAGCACAAATGTGACTAATTGGTGATTTCAATCGGGGATGGAAATACTGATGGAACTTGTTTTTTTCCCCAAGGAAACCAAATCGTAATTCCCACTGAAGCGTAAACATCCCCCCTCAATTGATAAAACATATAGTTCGCATCTTCTCTGAGCTGATGCAACAGCCAGAAGAAAGATGGTTTTAAGCGCAAGATTTTCAAAGGAGGCCTCACTCAAAGGTTCATAAGGTGTTTTTCTCAGTGCCCACAAAACACATGAAAGGTTATATCTTTGTGTCAACGAGTGAGACACCGGTCTCTGTAACTTGAAGTACTTTATAAGATCCACAAAGTGAGGATCTGAACCAATGGACTGACCTTTAGAAAATTTAAATGTGTTCAAAAGGGCAGCCCTATAACATTTGATTCTAGAGGTTGAAGAAGATCTCTCCTCAAAGAGGAAGAGTAGAAAATTTGCTACTGCAGCAATGGAGAATCAGCTAGGATTAATGTGTTTTTTAGTGCACCAATCACAGAAGATTTTCTACTTTGTATCATAGACCTTAGATGTAGAACATCGCTGGGTCCTGACAATGCAGTTGGCAACTTTGCTCGAAAAAAGCTGGAGAATTTGAGAAGTTGATCCACCTCAGACAGAAGGCATCCACTGTCCATGCCCTCTGGTTTGGCAATAGAGAGACCTAAAGTGGGAGTTAGTTGTTCGGCCTTGTTGCGAACAAATCTAAAGTGTTTTTACTATTGAGTGGTTTACAGATTATTCCATGGGGTCTGCTCATAACTGTCTGGATAAGATGTCTGCCAGAATATAAATCTTGTCCAGAATGTGGTGGACACTGAGAGCGATCTCCTCTGAAGCTGTCTTGCTCAAAGCTCAATATTTGTTGGTCTCCCCAAGATAGTAGGACTGAAGTTAAGTCCATGCCACTGGACAAGAATTTTAATGTCTATGCCACATCACACCTTAGCCTCCTCAAAGAATCTGAACAGAAGCTACATGTGGTTCTTTTAAAAATACTGGTCTTGGACTCAATACACTGAAAGGATACTGAAACATGCCCTTATCATGCAAGATATGACAGAAAGAAAAGACAGACTTACCGTTTTGCACATATTGTAAATCATTTCTATGTTATTTGGATCAGATAAAATTGTGGGAGTGTCAACTGTTATGTAGTTGTGAAGAGCTGGCATCATGTCTGGAAAAGATAAAAATTTACAACAAATAATTAAAAAACTAGTAAGCAAAGTCAAATAAAGAGTCCTATGAAGGACTAATGCAATACTGACAACTGACTAGACTGCAAGTTTAATGGGCAAGATATGTTCCAGCAGAAGGACCGAGGACATACTAGATGTCAGATTGGCACTATTTTTATTTACGATCAACTAGACACCATAAGAAGTCTTTTAGGGAAAACCCCATGCTGATATGACCATCCATTCAGGGGAAGTAGTGATAACAAGATTTTCATATTGGATGTCCGATCAGCACCGTTTTCATTTAGGACCAACTAGAACATGGGATAAACGTGTTTGTAAAGTTTCATGGAAATCCTCCAAGTAGTTTAGGAGGAGTAGCAATAACAACTAATGCTAACGGACGGATGGACGACAGATGATGCACTACAGACAACAGACCATCCCAAAAGCTCTTGTGGTCAATGACTGGTAGAGCTAAAAATTGAGTTTCAATGTTGTCGTTTCTCTAAATAATTGTTGATCATATTTGAAATAAAGAATTGTTTTATTCGGAATTTACAGTAACACTAGAATGTGTCCACATTCACATGCAAAAAGCAATGATGTAATACTCTATGTTTTTGCTGGTACACATGTGATGTGTGTTGAAACCACTTGGATTAATGTTTAAATGATCTTTCAGAGATTGGATATATTGAAAATAAATGTAATTTAAACAGAAAAGCGAGGAACTTCATTAGAAAAAGCTATTTATTTACAATTATTCCCAGCACGATCATTAAACGAGTATTCAACCACTTACCCCCCCCCCCTTCCCTTTGACACTGTCGATGTTCATCTCTTTCTTAATTTTTCTGGGGGTCCCTTGGTAACTCACGTTCCCCACTTATGTCATGATCTATGTTTTTAGACCATGTTGTGCACGAGTTATCAAGGGAGAGGTGTATTTTGGAAGAAGAAGAAAAAAAGTTATTTAAGTGTATTCAAGCTATTCGTCAGATATCTCCACAAATTGGACTTGATAAAAATCCATTCATCCTTGTTTGTGTTACCATGTTCAAAAGCCAGTACAGCTAAAAACCAGAGTCAAGACCTCTGACCTTACAATCAATATCACGGTGCTATCAACTTGTTCATTGGAATGCAATTAAATACAAAGTCTAGTCAAAATTCACATCTATAATGTACAAATCACCGTGTTCATAAGCTCAATGAAGTACAAAAATGAAAGCAATGACCTTTAACTTGACTCCAAGGTCAATTAGGTCTGGTTTTAAAAACTCCTTCACAAAAGTGCACATATGTTGATGGTCAGATATGCACCATTTTAATTCAAAACAAATTAAATTGTGCAAGAGGTGTTATAGTGAAAACTCCACGTCAATGTCATCATTCAGTAGTGATAAAATTTTCAAGATGGCCACTATGGTGCCATATTGGGGGATCAGATGAATACAATTTTTATTAAGAACCAGCAACATATTGCTATAATAGTGTTTCTGTTAAAAACCCATGACATTAAGACTATCCATTCAGAAGAAATAGCCATATAAAAAGTTTCAGGATGGATGTCAAGGCAGCCATTTTGTTGGTTAAAACAGCAACGTTTTATAATCGAAAAATTATTGTCAATCTGCACATCGTCAGGTAATGCCCATAATATTTACTAAGTTTTGTGCCAATCGATCAAAAAATTCTGGACTATTTGCACTACTGAGTGCTAGATTGAAGGATGGACTGACACCAGGATTACTATATACCCCTCTGTCCATAGATATCCATATACTTATCTATACATCTACCAACTTCTCTCCCTCACACACTCTCTCTCTCTCTCTCTCTCTCTCTATATATATATATATATATATACACACACATACACACAAAGATATGCACTTGTGTGGGGAAGAAAAATTTATATATTTATGTTAAATTTATTTATTTTCTGGCCATCTACAGCTTTTTCTACAATATTTTTCTCACAGATTTTGAGAAAACAAGTACTCTTCATTTAGATTTTCCTTCCTGTAGATAAATAGATAAACAAAACAACCCCCAAAAGAATAAAAGGTAAAAGAAGTGAAAGAGTTTGGGAAATAAAACATCTTGGGAAAAAAACATTCCATTATGGAACAACACTGAGACAAAATGGATTTGGTATGAAGTATCCAGTTACCAGATTAATGCATAATGATATTTAGCAAATTATTTTTTATTTATAATTTGCACATAAAGGTAACTATGCTGGCTGCATGGCCAAGTTTTATAAATTTTTGTATAGAAACATATTACCAGAAAAATTAAGAGACAGAAGACGCATGATATGTGGTCTAAAACGAAAGCCATCTTGTGGGAAACCTTTCTTTAAAATTCTGGGTCACAGTGACGTTTATCTGTGCCCTTAATTGCAAGCCATCCACACAGTTTAGTGACGGTACAGGACACACATCATGAATTTCATAAAAACCACGCCATGACTGTATACATTTAATCGATCCATGCTGTATTCACCACAAATCTGATATATTGGTTGTCATGATTGCCACATCAGGGAACATAGTGAATGAATTAAATTTTACTCCACCTACTGGAAAATTGTAGCAATATCATTATGTAATGGTGGTCACTCACTACATCACGTTGTACTTACCTGTCAGCTGAGCTAAAGTAGCCCGTGTGGAATGTTCTTTGTAAGCTTTACAGTATGATTTTTAATATTCAAGGACTTGCCCACTAAAATGCATACACACACATTACCAGAGATGAAGGGTCAATATTTTAAAGCAAGGAATTGTATAAGAATATTTAGGTATTACCAAAATATAACAAGTTTAATGGTATCATGATTTTAATAGCTGTGGCTATGTGGAAATATGAAAAAGACTTTAAAAACAGTGAGAACGTGCAAAAATTATAAGTGGGTTGATACAAGATGAAAGAAGACAATGAAGCATTCTGCAACATGATTGCATGGACTGTTCAATGAATAAAATAAAGAATATGAGAAATGTATTTATCATTTTTTATTCTGTCAGGTACTTTACAATCTTTTGCTTAACATGTTCTCGGTCAATGAAATATGCATACCGATATCCAATATACATTCTATAGTCCTGCTTCTGTGTAGTACTTCCACACCAAAGAACAAAGAAGCAAGAGTACGAGACACGTGTTTTGACTTATGTAAGACATATTACTGATAAAAAGACCTTACCAAGCAAACTCTACTGTATTCTTTTGTTCACAGCTCAGAAATATACTTATAACTGCTGATTTGCGCATCCACCAAGTTTAATATTACTCAATTTAAGGGTGAAAGTGATAAAAAACCTTAAGCACTGAAATATTGTTAGCTGGAGTTAAACTTACTTATTTTAAGTTGATGCGAACATGACTTAATTTGGTACAGTACATTCTTCCATTCCACGTGATGCATACTGTAATACTGTGTTTCCCCAATGTCAAGCAAACATCGTTTCAGTTAAGTTGCTAATATAGTCTTTCATTAAGTTATTACATTTTAACCGTATTGACCTTGTTAAGAAGTTGGTGCGAATACAAATAAATTTCACCAAAGAAGATATACACAAACTTATTTTAGATATGCTTTAGCAATCACGCCAACACTATGAAAATACTGCAACAGAGTTTATAATCAGCCAAATGACACTGAATCATTGGGAACTGAAACTAGTAGAAAGTCACTTCAACACACTATGGACTTCAAAGTAGAGTTAAAAGCAATGTTATTCAAAGGTTCAATGCCTACAGCTGTTAAATACATGTACATGGTACAGAAAAGAGGGAGGGACCGTTAATCAGTACTGGACAAAAATTTGAATTAAGAAAATAAAATAAAGTTAATATATATATTTTCAATTTAAAGTTCAGTCTACTCAACATTACTTAAATATAAAAAAGAAACATTTGTGAATGAAACAGAGCTACTGCAGCTTCCTTAATATAATGGGTCAAATCAATCTCAACAACGTACTTTACATATGCTTTATTCAGTGCTACCACATTGGAAATGTTAGTGTGGCTCCAAAGTGGAAGTTCCATACACAATGGAAGCCAACTCCTCTAGTATGTGATGTGGACACTTTATAATATTGTTGGTGTGCATTTATTATGATAAGCTTCATGAAAATGACCTAAATAAACATTTATTATGATAAGCTTCATGAAAATGACCTAAATAAACATTTATTATGATAAGCTTAAAGAAAATGACCTAAATAAACATTTATTATGATAAGCTTCAACCCCATGAAAATGACCTAAATAAACATTTATTACACCCAAAGAGTGCATATAATGTTGAATATGGTTTGTAAACCAATACATATATTGGTCTTCCCATGGATCATCTCTGAGTAACAGTTCATCAGTCATGCCATTTCCTACAAAATCTTGCAATTGACAATTTTGTGACCGTCAACAATTCAATATCCAAAGCAAAAACTTTAATAATAGCATAGGAGATGCTTCATATTTTTTAAATTATCTGTTTCGATTCACAGAATTCATATTTGATCAAATGTCAAGATTTTTTATTGACACAATTTGTCATTTTATGTCTGACATATCTGGTCACATTCTCTCACAAGATGTCATGTAAATACTGAAAGGCAATTTTGACATAAAAGTGATCAAATTGTTTTTCTTTCTGATATGGGACTGAAGATTTTTGTTTTAAGCAACTACAATAAGAAGAGCAATATTACCCTTTCAATTTGGTTTTGCTCTACAATTTTTTTCATCTACATGCATGAAAGTTTAAAAGAAAAAAAGAAATTTTGCATTGTTATATCTTAAGATATTTTCAAATCCTCCACAGTAGGCTACAGACCTATTTTAATTTCATGGGTGGTAAGACTTTTAACAAAATTGCCTTCTGACCCCCCACCCTTCTCTTCTTAATGGAACAGCCCTTACCATAATTTCATATATGACTGACTTACCTGTGAAATAATCAATACCATCTTTCTGGAACATTTCATACAGCATAGCAAACACCTGCCACATGGGTTGGGAGATTTGTGAGCTGGTCAGACTGTAGATCAGGGACAGAACCTCTTCATAGAAGTCTGGTGGGAAGTTAAAAGAGTAAAATGATGCAAGATTCATAGAATAAGCATGATTCCTGAACGCAGAAGAATCATCCATTAATTGCTGTATTCTTAATTGTCGAAATCAGCATCATTTGGCACAACAAAAATTCTTAGAACTCTCACTTGTATGAGAAGAGATTTGTAAATGAGTACTATTGACTGACTATGTCTGCTGTTATCAGACACACAGAGTAAAAAACCCAAAAATATAAGAGCTGGAATGGTAGGTTTCTAAGGGTGAATAAAAGGTATACATATAATCTAAGTGTTAGGTTGATCTTAGCATCAAGGTTCAGCCAGAGCTTACTTCTGATTTTTACAATCGTTTTATTGTGACTTATCTATAATGTTGATACTACTCTCATTCTGTGCTTATGACTCGATGATACTGCATGCTAGTGTTCAAACGAATACCAGATTTTACAGTCTGAATATTCACAGACTGTATTCAATTTATATTGGAATACTTGTTGTAATATTATGAAATATTTATCATCATCACCACTGAATTGGGTTGAATCTGAGTCCATGAAGCCAGAATTTTGAACAAATTCTGAGAACTATTTGCAAACCATCTGACTTGTATATAGACTTGTCTTGGTTTCCTGGTTTCTTAATTACTAGGATATGTAGCCCCTCTAAGATAAAAACCTAGTGGATGACATTTCACAAACAAGAGCCCCCCAAAGGGACTGATGCTCTACTGGTCAAAAAGAATTTCCAGGAATTCAAGACAAGACCATTTCTTCCTTTTAACTGGTGAGTGTTGAACTCGTCTCCAATATTCTTCAGCAATAAGAAGATTTTCAAACTAGTTGACATGGAGGACATGGTGGATGTCTGTTTAGCACCATTTTCAATTAGGACCATGTAGACATCATTGGAAGTCTTCTGGTGAAAAACCCCAAGCCAATATAATCATCAATTCAGGGGGAGTAGCAACAGCCATATTGGATGTCAGATCAGCACCATTTTAATATATGACCAACAAGTCATAACAAGAAGTTTTCTGGTGAAAACCCCATGCTGATATGACTTTCTGTTTTGGAGGTGTAACAATAACAAGATTTGCAAGATAGCTGCCATGGTGGCCATGTTGGGTATCAGATTCGCACCATTTCCATTTAGGACCAACTAGCCATTGTAAGAAGTTTTCTAATTAAAGCACAATGTCAATATGACAAGCCATCATGGAAAAGTAGTGACAACAAGATTTTCAAAATGTCCATTGTGGCAGACAAATTGGAGGTCTGATTGGCACCATTTTCGTTTACGACCAACTAGACATCAAAAAGTCTTTCAGTGAAAACTCCATGTTGATAACACCATTCATTCAGAAGTAGTGATAACAAGATTTACAAGATAGCCATGTGGTAGCCATATTGGATGTATGAGGGGCACCATTTTCATTTAGGACCAACTAGACATCGTAAGAAGTCTTTTAGTAATAACCCATGTTGATATGACCATCCATTCCTCCGGAGTAGTGACAAAATTCAACATGTTTTCAAGGCAACCCCTCAAATTCAAGGATTTTTCAAGAGTATACAATCCATGCTATATCAAAGACATACACGAGGAAGATTCTATTTGTCAAGGCAAAGTAAGTAAGCAACAACAGCAAGTCCTTAAGGATTCAAACTTGTATGGGGATACAAAGAATGATTTGAATTACTAGAGTTCCAATCAGTCAATTATATTAATTTAAAATAATATAAGCTAGTGATGTTATCATAAGCCTGAATTTGTATTGCAATATCGACACTTAAACAAAAAAAGATGTTGGTTGGATAATATCACCATGCTTATACTATTTGTGTGCCTGGTCAAATGCCACAGCCATGGTTACAGCTAGCAGAAAATTCCATTGTTTTTTTTCCCACTGAATTTGCCTGTGGACTGTTGCTATTTATATCTTGCAAACATATATTGACTGAAATGTAATAATGCCAAGGACACAGCTGATTACTGTAAACGTGTTACTCTATTAGTGCTCTGTATTGCAGTAAACTTTACACATATTTATGTGTACCTGGGTGTGGGGTAGGGGTGTTAATGATGGTGGGGTTTGTTATTTCAAATCTATATAATATTGCCTATCTGTATTTTTTTGTCAATCTTGTCATCACACTGAATCTGATAATGATATATTGTGATGATGATATATGATGACAACACTAAAAGAAGCATTAGTTTGCAGGATATACCTCTGACTTGGATATACTGAATATGGATGAATGAGGGTTCTGATGATCAAGGGTCTTATTATATACCCTTCAGGTCAAGTGAGATTTGATGTCCTTCCGCCATCAAACTCATCATAATACAAGCACGAAGATTAAGTTACTGTAATGTTAACCTGTATGTATTGCATCTCTATTTGCTTAATCTTAAAGCCGTGTTTATGAATTTATCATATAAATAACCTGACAGCAAATCATTATATTTACTAGACATCCATGTTTAGAGCTACTATTTGCACAGGAAAAAAAGTAAGAAAAAAAAAAGGGAAGAAACTACAACTTTACTGCCTGGGTCTTAGCTGTGATATGGCATCAAACTCATAATCCAAGAATCACAGGTTTGATACCTGTTCTGGTCGGCTACTTGGGTGTATCCTTGGGAAAGGCACTTAGCTCCCATTTCCTCAGTATGCTATAGCCAATAATGTGTTAAAATTGCTGTAAAAACACACACAAACAAAAAACTTGTTATTAAACTTACCAATGATATTTTGTTGCAAAATGATTCCTATGACAGTCAGCACAATGCCCTCAAGTTGAAGCATAATCTGAAATATAAAAAAAATGAAACAGTTGTCACCCTTTTTGATGCAATTTGATAGAAGATTTACAACCTAAACAACTGAAATGAGACACTAGTTTATGTATAAAAGAGGACATACAAAGGCAATCCCCTCCTCCCCCCCCCCCCAAGGCTCTTGCCACTACAACTGAATAGGTGGCCTCACATTTAAACTGACCACACAAAATTTGACTATTTTGAAAGCATGTTACCAACAAAGATTCCATAAGCAAATTGGGTTTGGGAGCTAAAGTGGTTTTTAAAAATTACACAATGAAAAGTACTTACTTGCAGATGTGCCACATGAAAAATTGTTTCAATATGTTGAATTCCTTTTGTGAATGATGGACAGGCTTAGTGAACATGCATCATAATATTCCATTATCCCAATTACCTCTTTTTGTTCTTCCATCACAGTCAAGATAGTTTCCATGGTGTTTAAGATACCAAGTGCAGTTATTGCCTTTTCTTCTGAGCCATCGGAGTCTGATTCCAGTACTACAGCAAAAGTCTGGGCCTGCAATAACAGCACACAGAATTCCTCCATTACAACTTTGTTATATAAGAAATTTGTGCATTTTGGAAGGAACAAAATGGAGGTTTGTCACTTTGTGTGTTGACGTATTCCCCCTTCTCTATCTGACCTGCAAAAACTGCAACTCAAACTTTTTACATTGTTGATGCTGCTGGTACCTATGCTTTACCATTGTAACACAGCAGAGACAAAAAAAAGACACTTCTTAATATTATCATGTACACAAATTCCTTGAACTAGCTGAATAGCAAATACCTTACATGAATCTGACCTTTATCAGTATATAATCACTAGACAATAGAAATTTATTTAAAATCTACAATATTAACAAAAGTCATTAAGAAATCTGAACTTTAAAGACCCATATACAGCAATTAAATAGCTTAAAAGTTCCATTCCCTCCCACTTTCTTTGTTCTGATCACAAAGCAAGCAGCAACCAAGTTTTTCTTAACAATCTTTTACGTATGTTTTCTCAAATACAACCCAGTCCTGCTTGCCAACTGGGTTCTTCAAAAAAACACATACATCCTGACTAAGTTAGGAACAGCAACAAAGCCTATAACTTTAAAATAAAACAAAATTTTAACAAAAATCCTCTAAACTTTAAAAGAACAAAGTTTAAAGATCTGTGCAACACCCTCTCGCCCCTAATTTTCGAAGCAAGAAATCCCGAGTTATATTAAGTGTAAACACAACCAAATACGACCATACCAGATGGGTCATCATTTCCACAGCTATGGGTATCACATCTTCTACATAGGTACAAACAAGGCGCTGCATGACACCTGTCAAATCATCATTTTCAGTTTCACGAATGACTTTTAGCAACTCTGGAAGAAATAAAAAAAAAGGTTCGTGTTTGTAAAACATGCTAGCTCTCACTGCAGACCAAAAAAGTAAAAGTCCCAAAAAGTTCAAAACCTTGTTTAACAGGGTTCCCCCACTTTTTGAGAAGAAAAAAATAATCAGCTTTTTTTCCTGGAGGAAATTGATTTTTTCAAGGTTCATTTACAACCCTTACTGAAAGGAACTAAAAACATTGTGGCTTACAAAACCCGTTTCTTTCTTGAGACTCTTAAACATCTGAAAAACTATATACCTTTGCCTAAAAAGGACTGAATTGTTTTGTGTTGTTTTTTTTTAAATCCAGTTATGCAGGTCTCGGAAAAAATTTCCAAGCACTTGTCCTTTGAGTGAGTTTCAATAGATATTCATCTATGTCATCACTTTATTCAACACAGTACACTTACATGTATCACTGCACTACTTGAGCTCCTGCTAAAAAAATCCAATGGCACCTGATGCAAGCTTGATACTGGAAGTATTTTAAACCTGGTGTCTTCACTCTTAACAATATTTTCTTTATTTGAACCCAATTTAGTATCAAGTTTGCATTGTGAGCCTGTGTAAATAGCAAAATTGGCTACCTTTGCTACATGTTCTGGACCGACAAGAAGTAGGCAAAATGAGCAAAAGTAATCGACAATTGACATGTGCTGGAATTTTTAAGAAATGATGAGGTTCAGAGCTTAATATGGGTAGAAAATGCACAGATATTCTCAAGGTGTGAATCTGCATCACTCGGCCAAGGGACATATAAGTAGTAAAGTTTTCTTAGCACAGCCAATTATTATGTGGTCAAAGATGAGGACAAGTGGTTTTCCTGAGTCCTGCTTATGTCTGGTTGGTGCCCTAACATCTACTTCAATGTAATCTGACTATGGACTGTATACTGAATGCAGCCATTGTCATGGACACCCAAAGCAAGGGATTCTCCATTGAAAATTGCCCCAACACTCAGTAGATTTCTATGTATTTAGCAAGGTTTGATAGTAAAATTCACCGAAAAGGCAAAATGATGAATTACTATTGACAATAACGCTTAACACTGTGTTCCCAGTGTAAACTAACAAATAATAGGCAAAGATTTATCACAATACATTTTCATTGACTGTAAATATCAAAAGGGAAACTGGGGAAGACAAGCTTTATTATTTTTCTCTAACATCACACATCACAGATGTGTTGACATATCTAGACTTGTCTTATCTTCAACATACGAAAAGATACCAATACAGAGCGGAGTAAGGGGTAACCAGTCTACCTGACAAATCCGATTGCCCAAGTGATTGGATTGACTATACAAAATATGCTTTGGGCAAGCACCCAAATGATCCATACAGCAACTGTATCTCAACTGACTGAGGAGTTCCACAACCTTGGAAAATTATGGAAAGAACTCGATAAATTTAACTAGCAATAAGTTCAATTACAACTCAATTATGTATTTTTTCTGCCATATGTGGATGCTGAAATTCCTGGTTTATCCCCTACTTTGATCAATATCTGAGGACTTAAAGTTTTTCTTTTACCGGTTGGAAACAAACCTTTTCTTTCTCCCAACTTTTTCCAAATTGCTCGGTAGCATGGGAACCCTGTAGTACCATACACAGCACATTATACGCCCAACCTGTGTTTAATAGTACTCTATGTAGATAAATATAAATAACTGATGTTTGTGTGCAGAAACCACTTCTTCCAGTCAGTGACCTTGACCTTTGACCTTTTGACCCCAAAATAGTCTTCCTTCTTACCCCAAGTGTAAGCCATGCAGTATGGTCCAAGTCTGCAATGTAGAACTAAATGTTGTGTAGAAACCACTTTTCTTTTTTCAGTCACAGCAACCTTGACCTTTGACCTCAAAATCAATAGTTTTCTTCCCTGCCCTAAGTGCAAGCGATCAACAAAGTTTGTTAATTCAGACATGATTGTGGTCCTCAAAAAAAAAAAATTGAAAATGTGAAGCGGGGTTTGGGGGTATCAAATATACTATATACACTATTTACATGTATCTATTTCTCTCTGTTCAATTATTCATAATTTGAAGCAGCTTTTCATCCAGTTCTTTATTAAGCTGCCTTACTTCTTCTGCCTTTTCTTTACCAGTCCTCCTCATGCTGTTGCTTTTTGTGACTAGAACAAAACTGCTTCTTCTTTTCTGCTTCCTCTGCATAGTCATCAGCACTCTTATTCAACATATCAATGTCTCTCGCTAGCGCCTGTTTTTTTCTCTTGATTTCATCTATTTCTTCTATCTCTTACTTTCTATTTTTCTGTTCTTTGTGAAATCTGTCTTCAGCTTCTGATCCAAGTTGTCATAAAATCTCCAGTTCACATTCGGTCCATCCATTGATAAATGGATCATGTTGGCAAGGTTGACATCTGCAGTGGCTTTTTAAAAAACTTGCACGAGATCATTTGCAGAAACATGACCCAGAAATTCTGACGTGAAGTACCTTGTTATGACTTCTTGACATTCCCAAAGCCTGACAAGGAAATCCACTTGTTTGTTTTGTAAGCACTTGTTCATGCTTTCGTCGAAAAGGACAACAAATTGTTCGTTTTCCAATATTTCCTTTAGAATCCTAAAGAAGTGTGGGTCTAGTCCGAAACATGTGAGATACAAAGTTTTTCTATCTTCACATTAAATGTTTTTAGCGATGTTGCTATCTGGAAACATGCTGGCAAAGACTTTGTTTATTCCCATGTTAGACAAATAACGGTTATGCTTTGAAACCGTGTGCAGAGCCCGAATAACTTTCGCCTCCAGTGTCTTCTTTCGATTCAAATGATGTTATCAACTGACAGGAAGACTGTTTAGGGGTTGTCAAGTTTGCAGAGCTTGTTATGTCAATAGACTTTTGAGAATCTGAGTTGGCTTTGAGACGTGGGACCGAAAAAAAGATGCAACATCGACCACTGCTTCCGATTGCGTGCCTTTGACTGCCGCTTGATGTTTAGCACCTTTTGCGTGAGATTTCTAAGCACCGTCACCCATAGACATCACACTAAATGTCTTAAGACATAATTTGCAACGAACCGAATAAATGACTGCATCTTTCTTTAGTCATTCTTTATATTCTTGATTTTCGAGCCACGATGCTTGGAATTTTGTCTTGGTCGCCATCTTTGCATTCGGGCATGTGTACAGGCGAAAAACCACATCTGGTTAGGCAAAAGCGATGGTTACCGAAAATCACAAAAGTCTCATTTGAAATTGTGATAAAAAAAAATTTGTTGGTGTTAGTTATCATTTTCAAGGGTTTCCTGACAAAATTCCAGGATTATATTAAAATTTAAGCCTTTTTCCAGGTTTTCCAGGATGCCTAAGGAATTCAAGAGTTTTCAAGGATCGCTACGGACCCCCGTTTATCTTACTCAAGTTTATTTTGACCATTATTGTCCTGATGTGTCATTAAACCCTATACATAATTAATGTCAAATTTCATTGGTTTATGTGAAACTGCGTTTGCTTACTTGTGCTAACATGGTTTTCATCCAAAAAGTAGAAGTCCAAAAAGTTTTAGGGGCCCTGGGTGGCAGAGTGGTCTAAGGCGCTCGCTTTTACAGATCACTGACATCTCACCTTTGTCCAGGTGGGCTCGAGTCTCGGCTCGGCTTATGTGGGTATGTGAGAAAGCTTGCCAGTAGCTTCCCATGGTCGGTGGTTCTTCCCAGGGTTTTCCCAGGTTCTTCCTTTACCAAATATACTGGCTGTCATGTATAGCCTCTCATGTGCTGAAAAATGGCATTAAACCCACAAAACCACACAAAAAAAAGCCCAAAAGTTTTAAAATGTGTAAAAGAATAAAATAGAAAGATTGCAGTAATGACTGTAAAATTGTACTGGATCATCTACATATCAATACAAGTATGTCCACCATATTTCATTTGTCTACCTCAAGCGTTTTTTGCATAATCATGCCAACAAGGCTTCAGTAAAAAAGAAAGAAGAAAAAAACATCTAGGTGCAAAAGGTTGCTGTAATAGCCAGAAAATTGAATGAAGTCATCTACATATGGATATAAATATGCATACTAAATTTCACTGGTCTACAATTAGTGGTTTTTGTGCAATCTTGCTAATAAGCTTCTTGGGACTGATGACTGTACATACAGATGGATGTACATGATCAAATCAAGATGTTCCTGCTAGAAGCGGAGGATAATAAAAAGTTCAAAATGTGTACAAAAATTGAAAAATTTAAATCATTAACTGAAACAGCACTGTTACACAAATTGCTTTGTACTGCTGACATTCTGAACACAGAAAAAACTGGTCTGGCAGTTACATTAAAGTCTGGGATTTAGCCACTTAAAAAGCAAGAAGAACCTTGTAAATTAAAATAACTTGTGCAAAAAATGTCTCATACAACAATAACTTTCAGTTTTCTGATGTAGTCTTTCACACCATCACTGAAATTAGTTAAAATATTTACTGGGTCAAATACAAAATTCTCCTGAATACCTTCTTTAGGATCTGCAAATGGGATTTCAACTTAGTAAGAAATTAGACTGCTAGCAACACCACCAGAGGATAAGGGGTCAGTGCACTGGTGTCCCCTTGTTCTAAAGAACACCTTCCTCCTCTTTGCTATAAAATACCCATTAAAGTCTATACCTAAAATAAGTTAATTTCATACCTACCTTCAACACTTTTTGTCTGGAAAGGTTCTACCACTGCCCATAAAAATCTCGAATGTGTTGACCGCCTTGCTTGTAGCTGTATGTGCTGCTTCAATGACGATGTTTGCATTTTCCTCAATTTTGTTTTGACAAATAAATTTGATACATTTAACTCCAAATTTATGGATCAAATCTCCTACAGATAGGCTTCCGTTAAGCTTGAAAGATTTAGTTGCTTGGGCCAGGTCTGTTTTTGCAAAGAGTTTTCAATAGACATCCCTTTGAAAGGGCTGGGCGGTCCTCTTCAAATAAAAAAAGAAACTATTGTTCTATCCAAAACTGATTGCATGAAGTTTTTGCTTCCATATTAACACATTGGTGGTATTTTAATGCAATGACACCACTTCGCATGCTTACCAAGTATCTTGACATTTTGTTTAACATATGAATTCATACTTTCTTTATTAGTTCCAATAGTTAAAGTGAAGAACTACAAAGAATAAACTGGTACCTGGCCATCTTCTGTGGTCATTTACTTGCCACACAAACAATAAGGGGTAATAAAAATGGTCAACATTATATCCATGAGAATTGGTGAAAAGTCATGTGAACATTCAGTTAAATAAATTATTAAGGAAAATGGCGCCTAATATACATGTACTGACTGTCGTGGTTGAGGTATTTTTTCACAACATCAACACCACATAAGGTTAAGAATGTTTGTGCTGTGTGTAAAACAATCAGAGCATCTTGGCCTTTTTCATGGTAAAAAAAACCCCTCGGATATGTGGCAGAAGCAATCATTTTGAATTGCACTAATGAAAATCATGATGAATACTATGTTGCTGTGTATATAAAACTTCAGTATTGATTCAATACACAATATGATCTGAAAGTTACTTTCAGTGAAAAATTTCTAAGTTTGGATATGTTTTTCTTAACTCATCTGCTACACATTCAGGAAACAAATCATACGCTGCATAGTACATAGTTGTACAATAATTTTGTGCTATTTGTTCTGTTTCCCCCCAAAATGGATACATTTCAGTTTTTGTTTTCCCCCCAAAATGGAGAAATCAATCTGCCTCATACATCCAAGGTATTTTGGGGCTTGACAGAAAGGTGGAGGTTGCTGCTATTGGTATTGTACTCTCACAAACCTATAAATTCATCCCATGGGACAAAAGAACAAGAGTCTCTCAAAAAGGCTGATGCTCTACTGGCCAAAAAGAATTTCCAGGAATTCAAGATAAGACCATTTCTTCCTTTTAACTTCTGAGTGTTAAAACCAATGCCGACATTCTTCAGCAAAAACAAGAGTGTCAAATTAGCTGCTGTGGTACCCATATTGGATGTCAGATTGGCACAATTTTCATTTAGGACCAAGTAGATATCATCAGAAGTCTTTTGGTGAAAACCATAAGTCAATATCACCATACATTCAGGGGAAGTAGTGACAACAAGATTTTCATGATGACCGTCATATTGGATGTACGTGTGGCACAATTTTCATTTAGAAAAAACTAAGTATAATAAGAAATCTATCTGTGGAAATCCCATGTTGATATAGCCATCCTTTTGGGAAGAGTAATGATAACAATATTTTCAAGATGGCCACCATGGTGGCCATATTGAGGGTCAGTTTGCATCATTTAAGAGGATGGACATCAGATTAACACCTTTTTCAAATAGGACCAGATAGACACTATAAGAAGTCTTTTAGTAGAAACCCCATGTTGATATGACCATCCATTCATAAGAAGTAGTCATAACAAGATTTTCAAGACGGCTGCCATGATAGCCATATTGTGTATCAGATTAGCACCATTTAGGACCAACTAGACATCATAAGAAGTCTTCTGGTGAGAGCACAATGTCGGTATGGCCAGCTATCTAGGAGATGTAGCGATAACAAGATTTTCAAGATAGCCATCATGGCAGACATATTGGAGGTCAGGTTGGCACAATTTTCATTTACGACCAACTAAACATTATAATATGTCTTTTTTTGTGAAAAACCCATGCTGACATGACCATTCTTTCTAAAAAAAGTAGCGATAAAAAGATTTTCAAGATGGCCACTGTGGTGGCCACACTGGATGTGCAAGTGGCACCATTTTCATTTAAGACCAACTAGACATCATAAGTCTTCTGGTCAAAACCCGGTGTCAATATGACTTTTTGTTCAGGAGGAGTAGCAATTAGAAGATTTTCAAGATGACAACTGTGGTGGACATATTGGATAGTAGATTGGCACCATTTTCATAGAGAACCAACTAGACATCATAAGTCTTTTAGTGAAAAAATCAATGTCAATTTGACCATCCATTCATGAGGAGTAGCGATAACAAGAATTTCAAGATGGCCACTCTGGCAGCCATATTAGACATCAGCTCAGAACCATTTTCATTTAGGACCAACTACACATCATAAGAAATCGTTTACTGAAACGCCATGTTGATATGGCCATCTATTCTGGAGAAGAAGCAATAACAAGATTTTCAAGATGGCCACTGTGAGAATCATACTAGATGTCTGGGCAGCACCATTTTCATTTAGGACCAGCTAGACCAAAAAATAAATGTGTGTGTCCAGTTTCACGGCAATCCTCCAAGTAGTTTAGGAAGAGTAGTGATAACAAACTTGTGCCAATAGACAGATGGACAATGCATGATGGAAAACAGACCATCCCATAAGCTCTCCTGGTCTATGACCAACAGAGCTAAAAAAATCAGTACAATTTACATGATTCTATATCTAATTGGTTGAGATAGCCACCAATTTAAGTGGTCATTGCATTAGCCATTACTGGTTGTGCAGCAAGTGAGGGAGTGCAACTCATGGGGAGGTACCAGTTTATACAAAGTAGTACAAGTTAGGGCTCTAGTGTTTACAGGTGTAAGCAGCTTGGTTTAGTTTAAAATCTGTAACCATGTAAATGAACATGCATATGTCTATCAGTGAAGCCGGAATTATCCGTTAAATTAAATTATATAATTAAACACTTATGCTTAAAAGGACTGTTTAGTAGGATTTTTCTTCTGCTTTTATCCTAAAAGTATGGTTGATTTTCACATCGAATGTGGCACGACTAGGAAAAGGCAGATGTTGCAGCTGATGTATTGATAATACTGACATTCTTTTTTTAAAACCACATCATTTACCTTTCAAAACCATGTTCTCAAATGAAACTGTTTAAAAGTAGCATTTTATTTAATAGAAACACAATTTCAATTTTGCAAGCCAATGCACAGTTTCTTAGTCATTGTAGATCCTACAAAAGCAAGCTATGTGCACATCCAAGCTGTACATCGAGTTGCATTATTGATTTTTTCACCATGCAGCAGTACGAAACAATGCCACAGCAATCCTAAGGATGTTTTATAAAATCTGTCAGATATATTCAACAAAGAAATGTCTTACAAACTGAATCCTGTCACAATAAGAGCAAAAAGATGTACAGTAAATTAAATTTTTGCTAGTTGAGCAATGTACAGCACAGTGTCAATGGATTACATATAAAAAATGGTCACCTGTAAGCATAATATGCACATTGGGGGAAAAATTGTTTTGAATCGACTCGATTAAATGGCATCATGTCAGATATTGTCTACCGTGTACACATTTTGGAATTTTGGTATATGTTGCAGCCTTATTTCGAGTGGTCAATGCTAAATACTAGCATGACCTTCACTCAAAATTTTTATGTCGGAAGGAAAAAAATTTATTTGAGGGCAGGGGAGGGGGGATTTAGAAGGGTCATTTGAGTTACAGGTAACAAAGAATTTTTTTACTTAGCCTTACAGGTTATATGCGCAGTTTCCAAAATATATGTTATTTGGTCGACATTACATGGTTTCAACCGAGTTCCATGCAGAATTTTTCCAAAATTGTTGAAAATTCCAGTAATTTAACTCAAAACAGTAGATGCACAATAAAAGTTTGAGACCAGCCCCTATCCAGGGGCAGGTCCAAAACCCAGAGGGCTCCTTAAAAGTGTTGTCTTGCACCGGTCAGCCCCATCTCCCCCTTGCCAGCTCTGGTCTATGGTATTTTTACTATGGGAGCAGTGGTGAAAATGCCGATTTAAAAAACCCATGTCTGGTTAATGAGTGGAAGAACAGACTTACATTGCAGTGATTAGTTCCCTACACGTTTTGACATTTAGTGTCACATGTGAATACACTTACACAACTGTGACAGAAGTACCAAAAAAATGCCAGCACAATTGTTTGAAAGCTGAAAGACCATACTCTGCTATATACACACAGAATGTTCTAGTCTTTGTGTCAGAGAGATGTTTAATGACTACGTGTTAAATGAATGTCTGCTTGCCCACGCATGTATTAGTTCCTGATGAAACAAAGTAGTAGTAAAATAAAAGTGTGGCCTGGCCCCCTCGAACCCGTTGCTATTTTTATTTCAAAGAATTGTTTCACTACTGGTATAACTAAGACAAAAATGAAAGCTATAATTGCTGCAAGTGACTGATGGTTGGGGAGACTTTTTGTTGCCAAAAATCATGTATAGAAAGGGCACTCAATATGTGTCAAGGCATTGTCGCCCATTTGGCAGCGATTGGGTGCAACACAAACTAGTATATGCAGAAAAGAGAGCCAGAAGGCAGTTTGGAGAGTTACTGCAGCAGTTGAGGGAGGGTTGAAACCCCGTTTAGAAATTGTCTCATAGGGTAGTAAACCAGACACCATGCCGGCTAGGTACTGCTGCATTTGAGGGAGGGCCAAACTCCAATTTAGCGATGGTCTCACAGGTTGTATGACAGGCACAATGTCTCCCAACACACACCTGAGCAAGCTGCTCCAGAGAGGACAGTGAATATGATGCACTGGTCATGCTACATGCAACTGGGGCTCCTCAGCCAGTCTCAGAGCAGAGCTGATGTAGTTGTGAAAGAATACCATGCCACCATGCTTGAAAATCATGAGCTCGAAGCAGATGCCTTAATTTCCAATTTGAAAGTGCATTCTGCCACAATCTGTCATCATTGTGAAAAAATCGCAGAATTATTGTTTCTAGTGGACCATTCTGTCAGCTCCATACTTGGTCAACGATCACATTTATGAGCCAGGCAGGTACCAATAATAGCTGGGCGAGCTGGACTTTGATGGCACTGACTTTCCTGTCAAGGTTAGTGATATGGACATGTTTGAGTGTCACAACAAAACAATCGCAGTTAGTGTATTTGGTTGGAAAAATGGCCTCTACCCACTATGCATCAGCAAGGAAATTGGGTTACATACTATAGACCTGTTGCTGCTTACAGGAAGCGATGGTGAAAGCCAAAAGAGCCACTGTATCTGGATAAAGAACCTAAACTGTCCGGTATGGAAGCACATAAAGTACCAGGTCAAGAAGCATTCTGCTGCTGCCAGTGCCTCCACGTCTTTCAGCTAGACTGACCTATTGGAAACCCACGTGAAAGACTGCCACAGCACGTGTCCTTATTGGAGACGGGCAAGAACATCCTAGCCTTCCAGAACCACCACTGCCAAATGCGTGTTCCATACATCATCTATGCAGATTTTGAGGCATTGAACATGCCAGTGGAAGGCTGCTAATGGAGTCTCCAAGGTGCTGGTATCTGGTATTATATAGCAGCACGGAGGTTATCTACACTTTCATCCAAGAACATGAGTTGGAGGAGATACAAGAGGTGTTTCTAAATACTGGCTTCTTTAACAGAGACATCATCTGGTACGAGGGCTTCAACATCAATGCACAAGCGTCGGGGCTTTCAGACACTCTACTTTAACTATCTTTGACTTTTGAAATTAGATCTCAGCACTAGGGAAAAAATAAAGCCATGGGAAAACTACCAGAAATAGACAAAGACCTCAAATCATTCGTGTCGCCTGGCAATCCTGATATAGACAATGGTGTATTGGCACAGCTCTCAAAACAAGCTGACATCGACAGGAAATACAAGCCACTCATTCGTGAGTATCTGAATCAACACGGGTGGGCTGACAGATACTTGTTCACGTAAGACTGGAATGAAGATGCTAAGCAAATAGAGACTGAGCACTGGGCTTACCCAGAGCACCCGTGCCCACCTACAGTCAGCTAAGGGTAATTGCGCTTTCACTGTCAGAACAGCCGAAAGTACTGCCCCCTGTAACTCTCAGGTGCAATTTTTAACTTTTTCTTTGGGTATGTAGAGCCCTCAATCACTCACCAAGAGAAAAAAGTAATATTCAAAAAAGATGTTGTGCTATACCACATCACATTATTTGATGAGAAAAACAATCGCTGAAACTGCGAACAGACGGCATGGTAGTTGTGACTCTTGCCGATCATGTAGAACATCATGACAATCATGGATCTAAAGATAACTGACATTTTTGACATCATCGCCATCTTGCCAGTACACCATAGCGACAGGTCCGAGTTGCCCATCTGCAGAGGAGCTAATCCCCACCCCTCCAGATCAAATAAACTTGCATATCAATCTCCTTACAGAGGCATTATGATGGACCCCACCTCACTATACCCAAAGCTCCAAGACCTCCATGACTTCGGCTCTCAAAGATCTGTGTAATTCAGGCTGCCCTCCAGGCAGAGGCTGAACAGCACCACACTCTTTACAAGAAATACTGGCGTGCAGTGAATGTGGTGGATGTTGTCAACACAATCAAGATGGCCATGTCTCTTTGCACAGGCGTCTTGTCGACAATGATCACTACTCTTGTCACAATTGCCCTTGAGATAACATATCTGAGCTGTGATTTGATTTCTGTGGGTGGAAATTACATAAGCCACATTCTCCTGACAAAGTTAATTCCATCATAAATTACATTTCCAGGACAATGCAATCTCCAAGAATTCTGGCTCATACTTGACAAATACAACAAATACATGACCATGAAAAACTATATTATGGTCAAACGCACATGCTTCTGTCATAATTGATGAGGTAGCAAAAACAGACTGATAGCAAACGGGAGGGCGGAAAGTTGCGAGGAGCTTCTTGGTGCTGCAATATGACTTGCTGGAGGTGATTCGTAATAAGCTGTGTGGTGTCAGCTGGAAACGCAGAAACAAAAGTAATAGCGATGATAGAACCATCAGAACAGCAGCTTTCTAACTCGAGGCCTATCACCAGCATGCCACCACCATACGATGCGGATTTCAATCCATACTGCCGACGATGCCATACAAAAGTTGTGAAAGTGGCCTATTTCCTTTGTTTTCGTCTGCTTTTGAGCATGGTCAAGAGAACAGTAGCTGCCTCACAAGCTATGGTTCTTATTGCTATGACAAGCAGAACCTCAGCAGCAAGTCATGAACTACCAGTGACACAGTGAGCAACACAAGCCTGCTTTATGACGTAAATTCCAAACCCAACCACGGCCAGAGCTAACACAGTCAAAGTCAACAAAGCCACAAAGGCATCTAGCAGGAAGCACCCGGTGAACATTTCATCAAATATGTAAATACTGTGACATTTTCTAAATAAAACTCGCAGTTCTAGCCAGCCTCACAGAAAAGGCATTAAAAAAAAAAAAAAAAAAACAGTGGAGCATCTCTAGAGACCCAGGCCGGTGGGGGTGGGGGTGGGGTGGGGGCCAGCCCATACGTCTCTAGGGAGTCTACCTTTCAATATTTTCCTGCTGGAAGCCACCTCTCTGGACAATTACCTTCCACAGTCTGAATCAGGCTTGACAGGGTCTGGACACACATTCACTTAACCACCACTTTTTCTCTGTACTTCTGTCACAGCTGTGACAAAAGTATTGATGTGACACTATATGTCAAAAAAGAAGGGAAAATAATCACTGCGAGTTAAGAACAGCTGCACAAATCTGTTTTTCCACTCATTAACCAGACACTTTTTTTTGCAACAAACATTTTCACAACTGATCCCATAGTAAAAACACTCTAGAGACCTGGGCCTGCAAGGGGGTGGGGGTTAGCCCCATTTTCAACCAGCCCATAGGCTGCTGGCTGGTACAGGATAACATTTTTAACGCCCCTGTATGGGAGCTGGTATCCAACTACTATTTAACATCTGCTCGACACACTAAATTCATGATCAGGTAAAAAATAGTTTTGTGGGCAGGCTAAACTAATTTTAATTATGTAATATTTGCCAGGCACTATTGCATTGCTTCCTTTTTCCCAGACTGAAAGTCCCCATCCTAGCAAAAGTCCCTTCTCCAATTAGCATTGGAGCACTGGAATGTTCTATAACTGCATGAACAAGAACCAGTCTGACTCCTGTGTCACAGCCTGTATTCAGAATCCCATTCTCTTTTGACATGGACCTGAACATGCAGAACATCCATGTGGGGTGGGAGGAGGGAGTCTTTGCAATAGTAGCAGGCAAGTATTACACAATTCAAATTAGTTTTACCCCCCCCCCCCCCCACTAAATTTTAATAGCAGTAATATATTACCTATTATTACATTGATGAATTTGCCAGTCAGGACGGAGACTGATGGCGTCAACAAATAGTCATAAACTACTGAACTTACCTTTAATGTAGAAGAGATCTCTACTGTAAGCTGGCTGAAGGTTGAGCCACTTGTACAGTAACTATCGGGCTCAATGAAAAAACACCTTCGCTCTGCCGCAGCGAAGATCAAAGTTAGAATGAGAAGGTAGTGTCAGGCCGAAGTGGCTCTCAAGACATCATCCAAAGAAGTGAGTAAAATAGGCCCAAGAAGTTGCGACAGTCCTAACTTTCATTCTCAAAAACAAAATATCCCTTTCAGTGAGGGATTGGTAAGCTCTCTTGATAGCAAGGACAATCCACCTAGAAATAGTGTATGTCAAAATATCAGAGGAACTTTAAATTGGTAGGAAGAGACTCTTCTGACCTTTCCATCTCCTTATAGAATATGCCAAATAAAATCATAATTCTCTAACTGGGTAAAGGAACCCGTCTTGGTCATCCCCAGCACAGATATGACTGAGACTGAGGATCTCAATAGGAAGTGGAGCTCGTGAAGGTATCTGACTCTTAGCCAAAAACCGAGGTTAGCAAAGTAGAGACACAGAGTTGTAATTATTGCTGAACCTTAAACAACCATTTGTACGTACATTCAAGGAAAGAGATGGGATTCCAAATACGGGCTGTGATGCAGAGTCAGACTGATTCTTGTTCTTCAAGTTCTAGAACTTTACAATGCTGCAATACTAATTGGAGAAGAGAATTTTATAGCTTGGACGGGGACTTTCAATCCCATACAAGGAATGCAATGCAATAGTAGCAGGTGATACTAAATTATGATTTTTAATGCATTTATTTTTCTTCTGCAACTGATCCATCTAAAAGTGCCTTCGGGAAATTCACAGCCTTTCCCCAACTTGGACCAAGTTTTGCAAAAATACAGGGCTTTTCCCAGATGGGAATAAACCTATTCTTATTCCAGATTTTTTCTGGTTTCCCAACGACCTTTTGTTACAATGGGAACACTATGCACGTACTAATTTACTGATGGTGATTGAGGAAAAAAAGGATTTAAGCATAATGATCTAATTACTACAAAGATTAGCTGCGTTTTTCCTCCATCATTTACTTTTTGATGCAAAGTCCTCCACAGAAAGGCATTATGGAAACTTACCTAGTATAACTGGCTTCACATGAGGCTGCATATAGGATTTGGCTGCAAGAAAAGAAAGTAATGAAGCATGATCAAGGATTCTTTCAATCAAAATTCTGTTCAAGTTATCCTGTTTTTTATACAGTATTTACCCTATGTTAAAAACAGATTCCTTACAGCCTCCAGTATGGTGACCATATTGAAGGTCAGATCAGCACAATTTTCATTTAGGACAAATCAGCACCATTTTCATTTAGGACCAACTAGACACCATAAGAAGTTAAAACCCCATGTTGATATGAGCATCCATTCAAGAGTAGTCATAACAAGATTTTCAAGATGGCCACTGTGGTGGCCATATTGGACGTCAGATTGAAACCATTTTAATTTAGGACTAACTAGTCAGCATAAAAATTCTGGTGGAAACCCCATGTCATACGACTTTCCATTCAGAAGGAGTAGTGATAACAAGATTTGCAAGATGGCCACTGTGGTAGCCATATTGAACATCGAAGCGTCACCATTTGCATTTAGGACCAACTAGATGTCATAAGAAGTCTTTTAGTGAAAACACCATGTTGATATAAGCATCCATTCAGGAGCAGCGATAACACGATTTTCATTATGGCCACTTTGGCAGCTATATTGGATGTCCCAGCAGCACCATTTTCATTTAGGACTAACTAGACCATGGGATGAATGTGTGTGTAAAGTTTCATGGCAATCCTCCATGTAGTTTAGGTGTAGCGATAACAAGCTGGTGCTAACAGTTGATGGATGACAGACAACAGACCATCCCATAACCTTTTCTGGTCTAGACCAGTAGAGCTAAAAACTACAATTTAATAGCAGTAATACATTACTTGCCATTATTACGTTGCAGAATTACCAGCCTGGTGGAAGGCTGATGGCTAAAATGAGCTGTCAAAGTGAACTTACCATTTGCTGTAGTAGGATGTTCTACTGCAGACTGGAGGATGGCTTGACAACTTGTTGGGCTGACACAACTGAAACCTAATGCATAAATGCCTTTGCACTGGCACGATATTGATCAAAAGAACAAAATGAAAGTGGAGTGAGACAGCCAGAAGGCAGCTTTCATGATATTGTTCAAGGAATAATGATTATTAGAGGCTCAAGATGCAGCAGTGGCCCTAACCGCATGGGCTTTGAAAGAAATATCTCTCTCAGTGTGAAACTGATAAGGTCTTTTGATAGAAAAATCCACCTGAAGATGGCGACTGCCAAAATATCAGAGGTACCTCTGAGAGAGAGAGAGTTAGAAATTAGACAAAGGAGCCTATCTTGATCATCCACAGCACAGATGTGACTGAGACTGGGAATTTCAATAGAATCAGAGGCTACTGAAGGTGCTTGATTCTTGGCCAGAAACCCAGGTTAACAAAGAAGACATACCAAATAATAATTGCCACATAAACCATCATTTTCCACTGATAAGGCAAGAATTTCACTCCTTCTCACCAATGCTAGGGAAAGAAGGTAGACTGGCTTAAGGGTAAAGTTCCAGAAGGAATTTTCACTCAAGGGTTCATAAGGAGATTTAGATAATGACCAAAAAGAACACATGAAAGGTTCCGACTAGGTATTAAAGAGCGAGAGATTGCTCTCTGAAGCTCAAAGTACCTGATCAGTTCCAAAGCATTAGGATCTGACCCAATGGTTTAACCCACAGAGAACTTGAGAGTATTGGAGAGAACTATAGCCCTAACAGTGGATATCGAGCAGTCCCTTGTCTTGAAGAAAAAGAGAAGAAAATCTGCAATTGTGCTTAAAGGGGGACAAATAGGATCTATGGGTTTCCTACTACAACAATTATGGAATATTCTCCACTTTACCTCCTAAAGTGGGCAAAGCAGTTGGCAACCTTCCTCGAAAACTGATCTTGGCAGCTCAATCGTTTGATATGAACCATGCATGAAGGTGCAGACTGTGGATTGTTGTGTAGGGACTCTCTGTCCTGTGACAGCAAATCCCTCTGCAATGGAAATTCCCCGAGGTCTACCAACAGGTTCGGGATGTTGCTGTACATGACCAGTGGGGCCACAGGGGGGTTATCAGGATGAGCTGCTTGTCTCTCTCTGTAGATAGGCTGTCCACCAGAACATTTTACCTAACTGAAATGTTACAACTCTGATCTCTGAAGCTGTCAAAAAGAGAAGGTTCCAGATTTTCAAGTAAAGAGAAGGTGCATCAGTGCCTCCTGATGTGAGAAGCACACTGTGACCGATGTGTTGTATGTAGCGACCATGACAAAGTGATTTGCATTGAGGTCTTTTGTGATTGACACATCCTTGATATGCTAGAAAAACAGCCAAAATTTTTGGATTGCTGCCATAAAGGGAAGATTCTACCTAAGTCCAGAAACACTGTAGGACTACCCTCTCAGGCTCAAGTTAAGCATCCAAGCCTGAATCTGAGGCATCGTTATGTAGAAAGGAGTGAAGTGCATAAACAGGAAATCCAGTCTGAAACCGGTCCTGATTTTTTCACCAACACAGATGGTGATTAAATTTGGTTCCCAAATGGATCCAAGCAAACAGGGGTTCTTGTGAGGTCTCAAGTATGCTCTCTGAACTGAAGAGGCCACATATAAAGCCTTCCTTGGGGAACTAAATCTGCTGCTGTGTTCCGAGTCCCCAGGAGAGAAATGGAGCATGAAGTTTTCTCATCCAGTTTTGATGTGAGAGACTTTATATGTGAGATTGTTGGGAGGAACAAGGACTGTCCCTTGATGAGAAAATCCCATGTAAACGAAATTGTGAGAAGAATCAGATCCAACACTCCTGCTTGGGGATGAGACCTAGATGAGTCACTGTGTCCAACAGAGACAGATCCCCTATAAGTACATGTCTGAGAACAATGTGCATCAACCAGTTGTCAAAGTCCTGGAAAATGAGGACCCCTAATGACCTTAAATGAGGCCACTGTAATGAAGGTGCTGGGAGCAGAAACTAGACTGAAAGGAAAAGCCCAAAATTGAAAGATCTCCTGTCCCAGACATAACTGCAGAAATTTCCAGTGGGCTGGGAAGATGGGGATGTGAAGATAGGCATCTATCAGTGAAATCTGGGTAGGATCAGTAACATTTTTATTATGGTGATCGTGTGGGTTAGATCTATGGAGACCACCCAGTCATTTGACCTGATGGCATTCCTTACAGAAGCGGACGTCTAAATCTTGAAATGCTCTTCAAGAAGACACTTGCTCAATGGGGAAAGATCGAAAACAAGTAACAATTTCACTTTGTTTTAGAAATAGGAACATCCGGGAATAAAATCCTGGATTTTGTATGTTCTTCAGAATTTATACTGTACTCTTTGTTAGAAGGGGGTACATTCTTCCTGTAGGAATACTAGTTGTGACTAGCTGAACCAAATGGCTGTCCTTGAAAATAGTGGATAGTCCCAGAAGTGAAGCCGGTAACCCTCCCTTATTGTGGTAAGGACCCATGCATCACCATGAGGTTTGACTAAGCCTCTGAAAAAAGGGCCAGTCTGCCTCCTACTGGGACACTGAGAAGAGAAGGAATTGGCAGATGAGGGGTCTGCACACTTCCTACCCTGGCACATCCAGCCACCTCATTGTAAGAAAGATGGGCCAACCATTTACGAAAAAATAGGGATAAATAAGACTTACTTTTTTTTTTTAAGTAGGGAAAAGTTGAGGAAAATTGGGATATGTGACAAAGAAAAATAATATGAAATTTATGTAAATTACAGACAAAATAAAACCATTACTTGCCTTGCCTTCATAAACTGGAACAAAAGCATGCTCTTACATACTAGTGTCCTCTTTAGTCCAGGAGGCCTCTATCTTCCTGAACACCCAGCTCCACATCATGGAGACTTCATCTAAATTCACTTCGCTATGGCCATTCATGCAGTGTGTCATCAATTTTCACAATAATAATGGGAAAAGTGTAGGGATGGTAGGGTCATTTTAGAAAAAGTAGGGTAAAATAACAGAAAAGCAGGAAAAAGCAGAAAAAGTAGGAAAAACAAGGGCAGCTGTAAAGACCACAATGGGTCAGCTGGGGCCCCTACTTTGAACATATTGGAAGGGAGCCATAGAACTTTTGGAATTGGGGTATTTCTTCACCGGTTTAGCCAGGCCTTGTACCATGGCCAAGGACTGGCATCGCTGATTCCTCAAATCTTGAGAGGCCATCTTAGCCCTCCAAATAAAGTCTATGCATTCAGCGGGGTGGCCCTAAAAAAACTTTTTGCTGTGCTGCCACAAGACTGTTGAAGTCTCCAAGGCAGCATCCCTACTGATGTGGAGAAGCTTAGCAGACAGCACCATGGACATCAAGAGCACATATCTAGCTGTCATGGCAATGACCGGAGACAACAATTCCTCCTTCAACTGAGAGTCTAGAACACAGAAAGCGGTGATAAACCTCATTTACTGTCATGTCAAAGGTCTACACTTGATCTGACCTATAGAGTGAGATGAAGATGGAGACCCCAAAAGAGAAGGGCCTGATGTAATCGGTTCTTATGGGAACTTGCCTGTGTCAATCAAAATTGATAGATCATCAGCCTGTCTTCACTCTTGGGGCAAGACAGGACTATCTGCCTCACAGGTGCTGACAACTTTTTCACGTGTAAGTGATCCCACACTTGCTGGAGCAAGTAATTTTAGTACCCAGGAAAAGATCCATGGACCCCTCCCTTACAGGAGCTGGCAACTTCCCTAAATTCGGAAGTACCTTACACATCTTCGAACTGAGCGGTCTTCCAGTGATGAGGAGAAAGAAGTGGGTCCGTTCCTCGTGGCACTACTGGCATAGTGACTTTCCCATACCTCGTTAGACCAGAGGCAACAAAAAGGACAACTGTCTGTGTATACACATGCAGTACACACTAAGCAGGTGGGGGGTGTGTCCCACAGACTTATTATAACTGCATTTTCCCAAACCTCGAGGCATATTGAATGCCGAATGGGAAATGCAAAACAATAAACAATAAACCAGAACAAGAATTGGGTGGGAAATACTTACCCTAACACTGGTTACTAAGAGAGGGATAAAAACAAAGAAGCACGACTTTTCTATCGAGGTATTCAAAACCCTTAAAATAAACGAAAAGGGACAGAGATACATGCAAATTATGCAAGAACTGGGGAGAAAACATCAGATACAACATAATAAAGGATACTACTGACAGCAGAAATGCCAAAATATTTAGATAATGAAACATTTTAATGCTTAAAGACATGAGAACTACACAAAATCCAAGGAAAAGATAATGATATTCCAAGCCAATGGAAATAGCTAAGGAATCAAACTGAATCATGTTAATTTTTTTAGGCCTCCAATTATTAATTGGAAGAGGGAATATTCCCCTTGGATGGGTGTGTGTGTGTGGGAGGGAGGGAGGGAGGGAGGGAGAGAGAGAGAGAGAGAGAGAGAGAGAGGAGAGACTAGTGTCAGGAAATAATACAGCAATGTAATAATAGCAGATAATGCATTACTGTTGTATATATAAACTTAACTTGAGCCAGTGAAACTGAAATGTACGTAACAATGACCTTTTGTTACAAAGATGTGGAACTAATAGAGATGCATACAATCGTCTAGTCTTAAGATTCTAGCATGAACTGAGCTTGGAAAGAAACTTAACAAGAGGCCCAAGTGGGCCTGATATCACTCACCTCTCTTACAAAACAGCTGACCATTTCACTATGCAGGCACATGTAGTATCGTAAGAACACAACATATGTAAACTATCACCTAAACTTTATGTTGATTTTACCTCATTTACTATATCCTGATTAAAAAAAATTATATAGATAATGGAATAATTAATATGCACAGTATCTTGCTCATAATTGCAGTCTTTCAAGAACTTGATGCTATAAACCCATATATCAAGTTTTACAGAAATTGGGTAAGAAAAGTTGGGTAAGAAATCTAAAGCTAACAAACTCTGTTAATCAGATCAAAAATATGGCTACAAGAGTGGCAATCAGATGCAACGTCACCTTATTAATACGCATGGATCTTGCTCATTATCGAAATTGACAAAGATCTTGATGACATAAGTAAATATTCCAAGTTTGCTCAAAATCGGCTCAGAAATACAACCTCCAGAGTGGTCACAAACTCAGTCAATCAGATGCATGATTATGTCATTAATATGAATGAATCTTACTCATTATCAAACCATTCCAAGATCTTGATGACAGAAGCCCACATTTCCAGTTTGATCAAAATCAGATCAGAAATAAGACTTTCAGAGGGGTAATAAGTGCAGCCAATCAGATGCAAGATCACCAAATTAGTATGCATGGATCTCACTCATTATCAAATGCATCCGAGATCTTAATGATACAAGCATATATTCCAAGTCTGATCAATATCAGCTCAGAAATGCAGCCTCCAGAGTGGTAACAAGCTCAGCCAATGCAATGCAGATGCAAGATCACATTCTAGTATTATGGATCGCAATTGTTATCAAACTCATCCGAGATCTTAAGGATATAAGCACATATTCCAAGCTGTATCAAAACTGATCAGAAGTATGGCCTCTAGAGTATTAAGAAAGTTAATCCATCCAATGCAAAATCACCGCACTAATATGTACAGATCTCACTCCTTATCAAACTCGTCCAAGATTTTGATGATATAAACCCATATTCCAAGTTTGAGTTAAATCAGATCAGAAATATGTACTCCCGTGAGGTAACAAACAATAGTTGACAGATGGACGGATGATTTACCAACTCATAATGAATGTAGGGCCATACCATATGCCCACTAGGCTTTAAGGCCTAGTGTGCCCAAAACACAAAATTTAACCACAACTCAACGAATAAAAAATCCAGAATTATACTAAATAACATGTTTTAACATATATATCATTGCTGACAAACATTCAATGCATTATAGAATGAGAAGTGGAAAGATGTGGAAGTTTTTGCAAGGCGTGCAGCCACCATCAAAATGTCGGAAATTAGATGATGACTAGAGCATGTTCATAAATAAAATCAAGAGAATAAAGTAAATAAAGTTCCACAAGTGCTGGAAAAAACATACAATTGTTGAAGTATAACCCAGGAAAAGCTGTGATGTTGTGCACTTTCTGCACCGATTATTTGGAAAAATACAAAAGTGCACAGTATACTTCATTAGTTAATGTTTGTAAAAACTTTCATAACTTGTCCCTGGAATCACACTAATGATGGTGCTCCTTATCTCACCAGACATCAAGGATTATAACCCAAGAGATGCCATCAAGCTGTGGCATGCTGCTGGACCAAGAAAAAGAAGGCCCAAGACTAGACTTTATGAACCTAGATCTGATGATGAATCTGATGCAGAAAATGAATATGAACTTCGAACTTTCAACGAGTCTTGCTTGTGAAATACAGTTGTTATTGCTTTGAGTTGATGTTATGAATCATAACTGTTGAATTAGAAATCGAAATGGCTTCTGTTTGATTTTGGTAGAATCAGTGAAATTTGGGTAGGATCAGTAAAATTTTCATTATGGTGATCCTGTGGTTTAGTGAAAAACATCTTCATTTCAAGGACTGTGTATGCATGAAAGTTAGTCCCCTTTATCCTCTCCCCATAAGGTAGGTGCTATGAAACCCACACCAAACTGTTACCATAGAAATAGGAAGAAAGAAGGTCATTATGCAGTGTGGCTGTATGTATGTATATGCTTTAATGTAAGTGGACGCCTGATGCAAATGCAGACACCTGGGGTAGTACAATAACTCTCTGCTGCTTTGTAAAAATGTGACTTCTAATGTTCACATGCCACTTGGGATGCCTATTTAAAGTCTTGCATGGACCAATAATTCTGTAAAACCTGGTCAAAATCTGATCATCATTAAACTAAAAAACCATATTTAAAGCTTTGCTGCAAATTAGGTTGGCATCAAACAAAAAATGTGAATCCTAGTGTGTTCACAAGCCATTTGGATGACTATGCCAAGTTGATCAAGGGCTACAACTCTGTAAGAAATGGCCAAAATCTGCTCATCATCAAACTCGTCTGAGAACTTGTTGAGGTGAAGCTTTGCATTAAAATTTGGTTGAAATCAAACAAAACATGATTTCTAGTGTTCACAAGCCAGTTGGATGCCTATTTGAAGACAATCAATAGCCATAACACTGTAAAATATTATTCAAATCTGTTTATCTCTAAACTCCAAGCTCTTGTTGCGATAAAGCTCCATAGTAAACAAAAAAGTGTGAATGCTACTGTTAATGCGCTATTGAAAAGCCTATTCTAAGTTGATTAAGGGCAATAACGCTTAGATATCCAACCCAAATGTCCTCATCATCAAACTCATCTGAGCTCTTTTTTGGATGAAGCTTCACAGCAAATGTGATTGAAACCAAAAAAGAAATGTGGATGCTAGAGCATTTACAAGCCTGTGTATGGAAGGATGGACAGATGTACTAATGGACAGACAGATGCCCTAACAATTTTGATGTCCCCTCACATTAGTGGCTGGGACAATAATAACTGTTGAAGGTAGAGTGATCACGAAGTTGTCAATTAGTAACACATATCCCAAGTTTTTCAAGGGCCATAACTCTACAAAATATCTGAAGAATGTGCTCATCATTAACTTGTCTGAACTGAAGCTTCATGCAAAATTTTGTTAAAATCTAATAATATATGTAAAGCATTCACAATGTGGACAGACAGACAGAGACCATTTCTTGTCAAAGTGAAGGGTGGGCCAAATACTATGAGCCAAATTTAGGTGTAATGTGAATAGATGTCTGAGTTTGTTAGATAAAAAAAACTCTCATTCATTCCAATAAATGATAAAAAATAGATGGGTAAACAGTACAATAAATATTTGCTGGTAGGGTAATCTCCAAACAATGCATACAAATGGCTTATGAAACTAATCCTAACTTCATGTGAAAATTGAATGCTTGTTAAGAAAATGTGTTACCTACAGTAGCTAAATGACCTAATTACAAACTGGGACAAATATATGCTGATTCAAAATACCTTTTTCCTGCTCTGTTATGAGTGTCTGGAGTGCAATAGCTGCCTCCACTCGAACCGGAAGTTCCTTGTCATTACATAAACAGCTTCGTGTGTGCTCCAATGCTTGGTACAAATTGCCATCACTCTTAAACTTCAGCTCACTGAAGTAGCGCATGACCCAACATCCCTGACAAAGAACAATGCTACGTTGTTTAACTTAATTTAAAAGTATAAGGTATATTAAATATTATGTACCTGTTTCTCTTACAAGAAGGTATCATGTTTTGAGGTTCAAATTAAATAAACGTTCACAACAAAATTATTTGAAACACTATCGTATAAATATAAACATGACTTGACCTTGGTGGCTGCTTCTAGGTGATGCCCCCCCCCCCTCTCTCTAGGATATCGACGTTTTTTTAGTACATGTACTGAAATATTTCACGAGTGAAGTGGAAACATTGTAATGGTTCCACTTCACTCATGAAATATTTCCATATATCTACTAAAAAAAAACGTAATTTTCTTTTTATTATACATTTTTTAAATGCAAAAAACGTTGAGTTGCATGGATTTTCTCCATTCTGTGTGATAAAAGCTGCATTACTACATCGATAAAAAGAAGTTCCTAAATTTTACAATAATTTTGGGACAGCGACATTTTACAAATTAGCTCGCACATATCATGCTTCAAATTGTGTATTTTGTCAAAATAATGACTGTATTCGTATGAAAATGAAGACATTTTGTTTTTGTTAACAAATTTCGTGCACAGATTGATACTGTTGAGGTAGGTAACTAGAAACATAACAGCGGTGGTATCAGACTGATTTCAGAGCGTAACATCTTTAAAAAAATATTTTAATGATTTTACTTCTAAGGATTTTCATTCTTCATTTTGTTTATTTCTACATTCAAATGTAAATTTTGGTGTGGCCTTGGCAAGCTTGCAGTCTAGCAGTCTAGCCCAGTAGCAGACGCTGTATCCAATTTTTGAATGTCACTTAATTTTGGTTTGCAGTCACCGCCCGATTTATCCATAGTTTTCAAACACGATTGTGATGCGAGTTCAAATTGCTACCGTACTTAAAAAATTGTATTAACATTTTTAATCATGAGGTTTTTTTTGTTAAAATGTGTACTGTTTGTCATTGAGTATTACAGGTATACAATACTGTATGGGTGACAAATAGCAATAAGTCATGTAATTTCAGTCATTGACAGTTTTCATGATTCAAGTAGATAACTAATTATACAAAAGTTAATACTTGAAGTCTACTTCTTGCCGTTTGGAGTTTGTTTTTAGGCATTTCTTGATGGCACCTCATTGATTACATAAATGTACACTAGAGCAAGGGTGTCAAACTCATTTGATATGGCAGGCCAGATTTGATATAAATAATAATAAATAATAATAATAACTAGTCTGGCAGGCCGTATGTTTGACACCCCTGCACTAGAGGGTCTACATTTGACACATTTTAAGATCTGTACATCCTGATGTGGAGAGAGAGAGAAGAAGGAAGGGAAGAAGAGAAAGTGAGAGAAGCAGAAGAAGAAAAATTAAATAGGCCTAAATATGGAAATAGGTCTGAACAACACATAAGGGCAGATATACTTCCTAAAAATGAAAAAAGCAGTTCCAAAAGTGATATTCCCACTGTGGTGATATCGTTTTCCCCCACTGATATATATATATATGAGGAATAGAGAAATAAACAATGGGAAATGAAACAAAAAATGGAAATAGCAACTGATGATTGATGGGGTTTGGTGCCAATTCCTTTATCCAAGGGGAGACCTGTCTAATCTGACTCCCATCTTGATACGTTTTAAAGCATTTTTATTGCTAAATGAAGCCACAAGATATAGCTAACATCTATTTTAGCTTGGGAGGGCTGGATTTGCTATGCTAGGTAGTGGATGTTCTACTGTATTATAATCGGGTAAAGAATCTGACAAAGAAACTGAATTCACACAATCTGCAAAAGTGCCAATAGTAAAAGTAGATCGAGTCATAAAACCTACCCTGGCTCTGAGGAAACCGTGTTGACTAGTGAATTCTGGGTATACATGTGTTGTCAGCATCATTTCTGCTTGATCTTTGTAAATCTTCCTCTGAAAAGGCAACAGAAATGCATGCAAGACTTGGATAGCAACATATATATTTCCCAAAAAAAACTTCCAGTACTTTGCAAGCAGTACATATCCTGTCAAAATTTCCCCATGAGCATCATTAGCTTATAAATGAATCCAAAAAGCTGAATTTGAATGACTTATAATAAATCAATATGAAAAGCTGTAAAAATGTATCTACATAAATAAAGGAATACTACAGATATTTATTGAAGATTCTTGGAAGTTAGCATCAGAAGGCAAACTTTATTATGAAAACCATCCTTTTTCTTTTATTTAGGATCAGAAATGTCTGTACCATTAGCAATCCTAGTTTATTTTGGATAAACGGGGACAAAATTATTACTTTTCTTTACAAGTCACGGGTAAGTGAATGGAATATAGTGAGGTGGAAATGAGTAGTTTTTATTGATAGATATGCAACTGTAAAGTTAGTCCAAGTCAGTGATATCCTGCTTCCTAGCCGGTCTCAATGGGTCAGCAGCAGATGCGAGGAACTGCTGTTGTTGGTCCCTGAAGTCCGGAGAAGCCACTGTCGGAACGAGACCTCCGAAGAAGGTCTCTGCCTCTAGGGGAGCAGCCTTCAAAAGGTTCTTGCTGTGTTCCAGTAAGACCTTTTAAGTGTCCAAAGCAGCATCCCTGTGTAGGTGGAGAAGCTTTGCTGACAAGGCCATTGACATGGACAAGGCATGTCAAGATGTCTAGGCCACTGCCTCCAGTAGGCGCTTAAGGGCAACTGGTGACAGTGTCCTCTGTAGGCTGAAGGAGGTGCCTGAAAAAAGATTGGCATGTGAGGCTATGATCACCAGTGCCCTAGCCTTTAACTTTAAGGCCTCCAGTATCTTGATTGGGAGGTTGGAACCAGACTCCAAGGATATACCCACATGTGATGACACTGCAACCAGAGTGGGAGGTTTAAGGGGCCAGGCAGGAGTGTGAACCTTGTAGCTAGAAGCAGATACCAGAGGTCTCAATGTAGATGGGGTGAAAGACCCCTTCCCCACTACGCTGCCTAGCAAACTCCTGGCCCTTACACAACCTTTAAGAAAACTCTTTAACCGTGGCCGAATGGGGGAACATGAGATTTGTGCTGGGGGCAGCCCTGGAGAGTTTATCCAAACTGGAGATAATTTTTGTGTCCTCCGAGCCTGAAGACTTGGGCCACAAATCCAGGGGCAGGACACAGTAAACTTCATTAACTGCCTTGTCAAAAGACCAAATCTGGTCCTCTTCCAGCACCTGGAACAACAGTTGGGAGGAGTCAGGAGACTGGAATGAAGGGGGTGCCACCTCAGCTTGTTTGGAGTCAAACTCATGACAGTTCACGAGGACTGACAGAACATCGTCATCCTGCTTTCACTCCTGTAAGGCAAGACTCTTGGGCCCCCGTTTCACACAGTTTTGAAGATCTGGGGGTAAGGGAACCTCGTCCCATAACCCTCACACGGAGCAAGGGGATTGTCCTTGGTGGCTGATTGCACAGGAGAGCGAAAGCACCTGGGTCATTTGGAAGAAGATGGCCTGCCCCCCTCTGTTCAATCTCCACTATGTGAGAAGACGAAGTCTGTCTGTGGGTCAGTACAAGGCCAAGGGCCTGAAGCCATTGGGACATAAAAGGGAAGGACCAATCACTGCCCTGCATTGGATGGCTTCACATCCAGTAGAGATTAAATTGGATAATAGGGAATGGGGTGCTGATCCGATCCCCTTCCCTAGTCTGGTGCCCGATCGCCGACTTCCAATCCCTAGCGGGATTCAATGGTAGTGTGGTTAAGGTGTGTGTGTGTATGTCTCTCAACCTAATACCTATCCCTGTACCGAGGGAACTCCCATGACTAGTGCCTGCTACTAAAAGACCAGTGCCTGGTGGATGTTGACCAGTGACTGGTAGATGTTGATCAGTGAGCGGCTATTAACTGGTGACCAGTCAATGACTGTTCAGGCAACTCAAATCCTTCCTCAGATCATAAAGACTTGGATCAATGCTCCTCCCTTACTGGGAGGCTTGAACCTGTTGCCAAAAACGGGCTTGGGACACCGAGACGGTGCTGTTGCTCTCTCTCTCTGCCCTATGGGAGTGGAGAGGGTGCTGCTCCACCCTCACGGGGGAGCACAACTCACTCTCCAATTGCTTATTTCCTCTCTTGGGAGGGGCACCATGGGCCTTGTGCATCTCCGAATAGACCGATCCAATCCTGCTCTGAGACCCGAAGGTCTTGGTGAGGTAACCTTGTTCCCTTTCATGGGATGGAGCCCATGGGGCTTAATTGTCTCCGAATAGACTAATCCAGTCCTGCTCTGAGCCCTGAAGGACTCGGTGATGGATACCTTACTAACTCCCTTGGGAGGGGCCCTATGGACCTTATGAGTCTCCAAAGAGACTGATCCAGTCCTGTTCTGAGCCCCAAGGGACTGGGCAATGGATCCTTTACTAATTCCCTTGGGATGGGCCCTATGTACTTTATGAGTCTCCGAAGAGACTGATCCCAGTCCTGCTCTGGGATTCTTTACCAACTCCCTTGGAAGGGGTCCTATGGGCTTTACCAGTCTCCAAAGAGGCTGATCCTTGACCAACTCCCTTAGGAGGGCCCCAAGAGTCTCCAAAGAGACTGAACCAATCCTTTCCCGTGATGCGAGGGTCTCAGCGATGGAAAAACCTGAAAATTCTGAAGAGGAGGAGGATGCCTTTTTTTCTCCCTTTGTATGTAGGTCTATGTTGGTGAGGTTCCAGACCTCGTCCAACCACAGACAATAAAGAAGGACAGCAATCTGTACAATTGGTACATGCCAGGCAGGTGAGGTGCAAATCCCAGGGGGATTTCTTGTGCCCACACTTACCAACACTTTGTTTTTTAGACACTGCTGAAAATAAAAATTCTGAAAACAAGAACAAATCTTGTACAAGAAAATAATGTATATGAATTTGCGTGGAAACTAGACTGAACGCAAATTAAAAATAGCAATACTTCACCTGCCTAGTGAGTCTCTATCTAAAAATAAAACTGAAATTTTAATCCAAAAAGATGTCGGCCTTGTGCATCTGAATAATGGAGACAAAGAAGGCAAACAACCAGCAAATTACACTGAAGGGACTTCAAAAGGAATACTATCTTTAAAAGCAATATAAAATAAAAAGTGTCAACGACTAAACACACAACAGAATATGCAAGCTAGTGAGACCTACTTCTGCGAGTAGAACTCTGCACAAATTTATAGAATGTGAAATTTTGGAGATTCATATCTCAACAAAATTAAGGCAAGGGAGGCCACAAATCGGATCAGTAGTGATAGGGAGAAAACACCTACTCAAAGATCGAAAACAAAATGAGTCAAATGAACTTAATTGGAATAAGACATAACAAAAAAAGAGTTACCCTAATTGCCCCCCCCCCCCACCTCGACAGGGGGTACCTAACCATAAGGTTAAGAAAAACCACAACTGAAAATTGTCAAGAACTCTAAATACAGCTTAATTCAAACTATGAAAAACACTTGAACTGAGTGTAAATACACTCAAGATTATGATACATATAATAAAAATTGTCAATTTGCACAAATAGACATGAAGTGAACACAATTTTTTTGTAGAGCGTAAATTTTCCGACCATAAAATATGAATACTGGGGATGTGCTGGATCATAGGGCAGGCTTCTGGAACCTTCCAGAAAGTGACCCTATGGGAGGATGAATTCTCATCATACAGACGAGGGTAATTTCCATCCCAAAAAGGTTAGCTATGCAATAGCAACAGGTAACCGTATTGCTGATATTAAATTCTCAATTTAATGGAATTGTATCCTGTATGGATTATTGAATTATTTATGACAAGAGGACCAATATTGGAAAGTAAATAAAAAGTTTTACCACTTGTCATGAGCTTTTTATTTTTGTTTGTTGCCATAAGTTTTTTATACCGTTATATAGATAAATTTGTTGATATCAACTTTGCCAAATTTCAGCTTCAATGAAGGAATACTAAGCAAAAAATAACCAATTTCTTTCTCTGTAAAAATCAGGCAGTCAGGTATGTCACGGAGTCTCAGGCATACAGGCACTGATAAAGCTGTAACTGCCCAATGTGATCACTCTACCTGTATGCTGTAGGGGACTACCTAGTCGTTTGGTTCTCGGCTAAAACACGGTATTGGTGCTGAGAGTAGTCTCACTCACTTAAAAAATTGAAATGTTTGATAGAACATTTCAATGAAGCTCATTATATACCCTAGGGTGTCCCCTAGTCAGATCAAGTTAGATTTAGCTTGAACATGCATGCGATTTTGTTTAACCATTATTTCAATTCATTGGTATAACAACAGTTACAGACACTACACTTGGTGTATAACATGCAAGAAAAACAGCATGAAAACTTTAAAACTTTATTTTTTTTCACAGTAACATCAGTAACAGGATATCAACATTTAAAGTAAACAACATAACTGGAAGTGGTAAACAACTTAATAACAAAATCAAAACATCTATGACAAAGGTATCACTTAGAAAAAAAACCTAACCATGAAACTTTTGCATAACAAACATAAAAGACATAGAATAATCTTATTTAGGCATTTATCTAACACCAAGAAGAATATTTAAACAAACAAAATCATTAATACTGGCCAAAAGTATTGCAAACTTCCATAAGAGTCAGAAGTACATTGTCCATAAAATTGGTTACAGACACTACAAAACTATAGCATTTCAATACAGCTGCAGAACCATACATATCTCCATAAAATTCACTTCAAAAATAATTCAACATGAACACATTGACTAGAATTATTCATTAAATGAATGTTGATTAGTTAATAAAATGATAAAACCACATTGTAACAGGTATATGTCCAATACTTGTGTTAAAATTATGAACTGGTAAATAGCACTTGAAAGTTTAATACTAAATAGTGTTTGTAAGAGTAAAATATTGAAGTATAATGAATGTTCAATAAATCATAGTCACTAAAGTATTGTTCAACCCAAGGTGCTGACTCAAACACAGACCCATATGTGATTGATCTTAAGGTTACAGACACTACACATTAAACCTTGACTTTATATTGTCATTTCAAATAGAAGTGCTTATGATTTTTTTCCAGATTTGACTTGAGCTTAGACAATTCAGCTGCATTAAACTTGAAATGACCCCTTTCATTGACTATTTGTGGAGCTTTTACCCTGTACAAGATAGCATCTAGAGCCTCTTGTGAATAATCATCTTTTTCAGGCCAAACATACATGTTGCCAGACTTTCTCATGTATTTAAGTCTAACTTCGTTATGAAGAATGTCTATTACTTCTGCTAAGTATACATCCAGAGGTCCCTTCTTTGGCTTAAGTCCTACAGCAACAAATTCTCCAGGGTGGTATTTCTCTATTGGTTTCTCTGTGTTGGTTGGTGCTTTTTTGTCAACTTTGATCTTCTTTGTCACAATGTTTTGTCTTTCTGTTGACTTCCGTTTCTTATTAGGCTTTTCGCTTGTTGCTGAGTTATGATCTTTCTGGTTACTTCCTTGTTTTCTTTTCTTGTCATTATTTTCTATTGTTGATGGATTCTTGTCTTTAAGTTGTTTTCCTTTCTGACTTAAATTATCTTTATTGAGTACTAACTTTCTCATTTCCCAGGCATTAACATTTTCGCTGAAGTTGCATCTCCCGTCAACCTTCATGCATTGCTCACAATAACAGCTCAGATTTCTTATGCTCAGTTCATAATCATTGCTTCCTGACTTTACAGCATGTAATTTTCTTGTACCTTGCAGTGTTTGCACATCAGTTTCTTCTCTATTTCTCTCAACATCTTTAACAAGGATGAACTCCCTTCTCGAAACTGTTTTAGCTTCATTATCTGTATTTTCCATTTTCAGTTTCTCTGTACAGAAATGATATACATCTTCTGCACAACCTATCATTTTTCTATTGCTGATTACAGCTCTGTAGCAAGCATTCTTGACTGTCGCACCGAAACCATCGCAAACACTCTTTCCATGTGATGTTTCGAAATAATTTCGTGTTACGCATTCTCCATGCTTGGGTTCTTTTCACAGCTTCTTTCTTCTTTCTACTTAATTCAGCAGTTTTCGGACTTCTTAAATCAACACTCTTATTAACCGATATTGCCAGGGCTGCTTTTTCTTTCTTTTTCTGGCGATACCTTTTCATTTCTTCACGTTTTTTCCTTCTTAATTCTTGTTGAAGATTTGAATCGGAAAGTGATTGCTGTTTTTTTAGTAGTCTTGCATCTTTTCTTCTTTCTCTATCAACCCTTTTTAGCTCCTCATGTTTCGCCTTATTTTCCCTCTGTTTTTTTCTCCAGGCTTGTACCTTTAGCCTCGTCTTCTCCCTTCTAGCTTTAATCTTCTGTTCATCTTCTTCTGGCTTATCTTTGCTTCCTAAAAGCAAACAACTTCATTCTCATTTTTGTTCCTCTATGTATACGGATGAAATTTAGACTTTACAAAACATACTTGTAATGAGTACGCAATATGCTTTCATACATAAGCAAACTGGAATAACCTGTAGATTCTTAAAGAAAAGTATCTGATTGAAAAAGAAATAGCATAAAACCTGATGATTATTCAATGTTCTAGCATTTACAATGATTGCACACTTTCCTTAATAATGTAAACAACAGTCGGGTCAATTCACATGTCTAGTAGTGTCTGTAACCATTTGACAATATCAGCAATGTATCCAATACTAAGTCTGAGCTCATTGAATTCTCATAATATTTCTGTTTGAATTTACTAGTCTAATGATATGGAATGCAAAAATACTCAGTTTCAATTGCATATTGTAAGAAATCACTGAAAATGTTGCCTGTTATCAGAAATCTAGATGAAAGAAACTATAAATATACCAAAATATTACAAATTGCAGACAGACAATATGTCAAAATTTAGCCTTACACATCAATACTGTAATAGGAAACATAATTTGGCTTCATTTTTTTAAAAAAAAAACAGGGATAAAGTCATAGACAGTATAAAAAGGGGATATTGGTTACAGACACTACAATTTAAGAGTGTGGTTTACCAATTCAATACAAACTTACCAGAGTTGTTCCCAGAGGTTTGCTTTTGTCGTCTTCCCATGTCTTAGGGATGTACCATGGTAAAGAACAGAAAAAGTAATTAGGCAGCTTCTTCTAGGATAAGAAATTCAGGTTACATTGTCTTGTAGTAAATTACTCAAACAGACAGTGCTGCAAGAATGATGCAATATTCAATCAAGAGAGTTATTGCATCACTTTTTTGCTCTTGGCTGCAGAGGTAAATAGATGATGCAACATTACATCACATAAGATGGAACTTTCTATTGAGAAAAACAATGTTTTAATGACAAGTAGAACAATACTTTTATCTTTCATTTTTATACCTGTTTGTGTAGTGTCTGTAACTTTTTTTATTGAGTTGCTGTTTTTTAATGGTACAATACAGCACCACCAATTTTGGCCAACTTGGACATCACATGGATACACATGAGCCTTTGTAGGATTTATACTTTTCCATAATGAAACAACAAAATTATTGCCATATAAACTTGTAAAGGTTACAGACACTACAAAATTTAGAACTGGAAAGTTTGACAAAGAACAAGCTCTCAATCGAATATCTTGGCTAGCCATGTGATTTAAATGGTTTTACTACTTATTATAATATAAAGTCAAGTTCTAGATGTCAATAAAACTTATAATGAATGTTATTTTGTACAAAATGTTGGCATATAACAACAGATTAGTGTTTGAATTTCAGTGTTGAAACAAAACTTCTACTGACGGTATTTTGCTTATAAAATCCATAATATTTTACCGATTTCTTTAATTCAAGAAGCAATATTTGCAGGATAGAATTCCGCATAAAACCAGACCAATAAATGCATAATTTCAGTATGATATTTAGAGAATTCTCTATTTTATATTCAAGCTTTTTTCGAGTGAGACTACATAACGCTCAAAAATGGCCATTTTTAGAGCTTGTTTCCATGCATATCTCAACAATGGGTTACACTAACCTCTTGAAATTTTCAGGAAAGTAAGAGAGGTATATGCCAGGCTTACCAATCTTTAAAATTGGTTCATATCTTGTTTAATTTTTCTATTTCATGCATATAACATGAAAATTCCTTTATCAGCACCAATACCGTGTTTTAGCCGTCTGGGATAATGAGTTAAAACCAGATGTGATCCAGACCCATTATGGTAATGGAGAGCGTCCCGAGATGAAGAGGAGGAAGAGGGACCCTTCTTCTTCCTCCCCCAGCAAGTTCAGCCACTTTCTGCCTATTCCCATGCTTCATCTGTCCATGGACAACAAAATAGGACATCCATCAGTGCATGTACATTTAGTACATGCTAGACAGGTGGGGTGAGTGTCCTATGGGGCCTTTTTGTGCCCCCACTCACCCACACCTTATGACATATATTAATGTGCTGAAAGAAAAAAATTGACAAACAACAAAACTGGGCATCAAAAAAGGGTAGGTGATACCCTGATAACAGTACTAAGAAGAGGGCACAATTAACAGAAGCACTTCTTGACTGAGCAAGATTCAAAACCCCTTCAATTTCAGCAAAAAGAAATGCAAAGACACCCAATTAATGCAAGGACTGGGGAGAAAAAGACAAAAGGATATGTTTGGCAACAACAACAAAAAATGGTCCAAGATAGCAGCGAAGGCGAAATTCATTTAATGTTCTGATGCGCATGTACTGGCATGATAGTCCAAGGAAAAAGAGGATGATATTCTGTATGTTGGCTATGACTAAGGAATCAGACTAGGATCATGTTCTTTCCAAGTATTATTTGAAGGAGGGAATATTTAGTTTGCACTGAGGACTTAGCTTCCCTTAAAAGGAAAGCAATGCAATAGTAGCAGGTGTTGTATAACTACTATAAAAATGGCCCAGTTACTTATCTTGATATGCATCCACACACCATTATTCGTTATTGTAAATGAGATAGGGTCCAAAATATCGAGGGTGTAAAGAATGAATGAATGTACAAACAAAAACAGCCAAAATGCTATATCCCCTCCCAACTTTATTGGCAAGGGAATAGCTAACAATCCTATTACAGTGCACCTTCTATCAAATATTCCATCTTTTGCCAGGGCTGCAATGTCTGAATCAGTGTCAAAATAGATACTAAACTCTACAAATATTTGATTTAACAATAAATGATGATTGTTCATTAGGAACCCTAACCTTTAAGAGGACCTCAGCCACAGCACCAATCATGTGTAGTGCACCATCTTTCTGTCGAGGGTCCACACTGTTTTGTGTCAGAATCTGCATGCAGAAACCCATGGCTTTCTGAAGAACCTCTTTACGTTTGGATGCAGCAGAATAGAACAGAGTCTGAGCTGCAATCACTGGGGATAAGAAATCCTCAAACACATCTGGAAGAAATATTAATACAACTAGGTTAAAAAAAAAAAGCACCAATAACATGGTTAATACAGCCCCCGAGAGCTGTTTTTCAAAGAGTTTTCAATAAGTATATTTTCTAATTGAAACTGAACTTTCTCCAGATGTTACTCTGTTTATCACTCCAAAAATAGGTACAAAAGCTGAGGAAAAAACCATAAAACTAATTATTACAGTAATAAAGGATGCCTCTTCATCTGGTAACAACCCATGTAACATGTCATTTGATATACGAAATTTTATCATGTTTCATGTAATTGTCTATTCACTGTTTTGGGAAATTAAACAAAAAACAAAACAAAACAAAAAAAAACCCAAAAACTCAACATTCTTCATTTAGAAAGTGATATATTTATTCAGTTTTAACGTTTTGCATTCCCTAAGATAAATTAAAGGATTTTGGGAAACATTTTCAAGAAATTCAACGACTTTCATGAATAAAACCAACTATTTCAAAATTCAAGGAATTTTCAAGGCAACCCTTTATATTTTGGGAATTTTAAGCTTGAATGAACCATGTACAAATATGAAATTTAGAAAAAAAACAGCAGTAATGCAGATAAATAAAGTACTTTCTATAATTTTTTCACAACAGTAATTCAGTAATTCATCTTGGACATCTTTTTAAAATTATTAACTACTGTATAAACTAAATTGTATGAACTCCTTGGACAACATGAGGTTTACATAATCCAGATTTCTGATAATTGGGTCTTATTTTTATATGCAACTTGGTCTGTATTTGTGTAATAAATGTTTTGGGATGTGGAGTTGGTTCTGATGAATCCAAAAGTTGGATTATTGAGGCTGTACTTGGAATGGTCAGAGCTAATGTTCAAAATTTACTTTCTTTCTGGGACTGATAATTTTTTTCTCGAGCAGAAATATGACACTAGTTTTTCACACTAAAAGAAGATCTCATTTATATTCATTATGCCTGAGCTTTCACAGCAAGAGTACCATAAACGGTACATTATACACCCATACCATGCTGAATAGTCCTCTATGCAGATACATGAATTTTTTGTTGTTGCAGGAACTACTTTTCTTCTTTAAGTTACAGTGACTTTTACTTTTGACCCCCAAATCAGTAGGATTCTTTCGAACCCAGAGTGTTCACCACCCAGAAAGTTTGGTCCAGGTCTATGATGTAAAACTAATGTTACTGTGTGGAAACCATTTTTCTTCCTCCACTGACAATGACCTTCACCTTTAATCTTCTGACCCAAAAATCAGATGAAAAATCTATAGGCTTCTTCCTTACCCAAAGTGCAAGCCATCCACAAAGTCTGGTAACTGTAGATGATTTTTTTTAACTCAAATTGTTCAGCAGAAACAATTTCTCTTCTTCCAGTCACATTGATCTTGAGCTTCGAGCTTTTGACCCCCAAAATCAATATGGTTCTTTCTTACCTGAAGTGCTAACCTCCAATTTAGTAAACACAGATGATGGAGAACTTGAATTAATGTGCAAAAACCATTTTTCTTCTTTCAATTGCAGTGACCTCAACCTCTGACCACAAAACCTATACGGTTCTTCTCTACCCTAAGTGAAAGCTATGCAAAGTTAGGTAAGTATAGATGGTGGACAACTTCAGTTATTGTGTGGAAAGTAACAGTCAGACTGACAGACATGATAACATAATACACTGTGTGCTGGGTGTATATAAAAAAATACGAAACAATAACTGGCATTATTTTGAACCAATCCTTGCTACTGACCGTATTTGATGCGGATGTACTCCTGTGGGTCGGTGTTCCAGAGTTCTTCATCCTCATCACTGTGACACATCAGTGGGAATATTACCTCCTGGATAAGGGGCTGAAATTCAACAAAGAGGCCCAAGTAGGCCCGAGTTCATTCACCTGGCTGACATCTGCTTAAAAGCTAAATGCAAAAGCAGTTGTCCAAAGAATCTCAGTCAATAGGATGCTTTCTGTAGAAATTTCTTCCAATACTGTTTATTGCATCTATTACAACAAGAGTACTGTGAACTGCACATTATATACCCACCCCCATCCTCAATGTAGGCACTAGTAGGGCATGGCTGACTGAAGATCTTTGACCAACAGATTTCAATGAGTGAATAACATCATTTGTACAAGCTTGAAAGCCCTTCATGCCAGGATACTGTCAACTTTGGTCAAAAACTCTGTTGAACAGTTTCTGAGAAGAAGTTGTTTCAAGATTTTATATTTTTGTTTTGGTGATTATATTTGATGGTAAATCAGCATTATTCATATAAACTTCAAATTCCTTCATGCCAGGGTGCCATCAAATTATGTTAAGCTGTTTTTAAGAATTCATTTAAAGATTTTTCAATTTCTGGTAACAGTGGCCATATTTGATGGCAGATCAGCATCATTAGTATAAATCTGAATGATCTTCACACCAGGAAGCTTTCTGTCAAATTTGGTCAATAAGTGGGTATTAAGGATGAAGAATATTGTTGAACGCACATACATCCACACAATGATTTGGTTTATTGTTCTCATACAAAGATTTTGCTCAAAATATCAAAATATGTAAAAGTTATGAAGATATGTATGCATTTTGGGTTTAATGCATCGTTTTACGTGCAAACATTAATGTACACTTCAATTATTTCTACCAGACACAATGCCTACTCAATTACAATCACTACAGACAGACTTCAAATAATGTTAATAGTTTGGGAAGAGGGTGGGTGGGGAGCACTTGCACAATTAGAACAGATCATTGTGTACAAAAACATGTGCTAAGTAGAGCAACTATATAATAGCTTTACTGAAACATGGTTCAATCAATACTGTCATAAAATGTGCAAGCAGAAAATTATTAAAATATTGCTGATATCTCTATAAAATAATTATCATTTGCCTTCTTTCACAATATAGTTTTAAGAGCAGTCCCTTGAAGGGATTAACGCTCAACTGACTGGAAAGAATTTCCATGAATTCAAGATAGACCATTTCTTCTTTTTAACTGCTGAGTGTTGAAACCATTTCTGACGTTCCTGAGCAATAAAATTTAAAATCAGCCGCTTTGGCAACCATACTGGATGCAAGATCAGCACCAGTTTCATTTAGGACAAACTAGACACCATTAGAAGACTTTTGGTGAAAACCCCATGCCAATATGACCATCCATTCAGGAGATATCATACGAAGTCTGCTTTTAAAACCAGATGTCAACATGGCATTCTGTTTAGGAGGAGCAGCAGATATAACAAGATTTTCAAGATGGCTGCTGTGGCGGCCATAATGGACCTCAGATCAGCACCATTTTTCTTCAGTACCAACAAGACATCATAAAAAATCTTTCTATGAAAACCCATATTGATATGACTATCCATTCAGGTGGAGCAGCAATAACAAGATATTTCTGATGGCCCCAGTGGTGCCCATATTGGATGTCAGAGCTGAATATTTGGTGGAGGAATAACCCAGGAAAAACCACCAACCCAAGGGAAGCTAATGGCAGGCTTCTTCACATATCCACTTTGGTCAAGCTGAGACTCGAACCCACGTGGAAAAAGGTGAGATGTGAGTGATCTGTAAAGGTGTGCACCTTGGACCACTCAGCCACCCGAGGCCACTTTTCATTTAGGAGCAAGTAGTCTTCATAAGACAACTTCTGGTGAAAACCCTATGTCAATACGACTTTCCATTCAGGAGTAGCAGCAATAACAAGACTTTCATGATGGCTGCCATGTTTGGATGTCAGATCGACACCATTTGCATATAGGACAAACTAGACATCCTAAGAAGTCTTTTAGTAAAAACCACATGTTGATAAAACTATCCATTCAGGAGGAATAGTAACAAGATTTTCATAATGGTTGCTGTGGTGGCCATATTGGGCATCTTAGCAGCACCATTTTCGTTTGGGACCAACTAGACCTTGGGATGAATGTGTGTGTAAGGTTTCATGGCAATCTTCCAAATAGTTTAGGAGGAGAAGCAATAAAGTTATGCTAACAGATGGAGAGACATTAGATGATGAATGATGGAGGACAGACAATGAACAGGCCATACAATGAGCTTGTCTGGTCTATGACCAGTGGAGCTAAAAATGAAACTGAGGATTCAATTTCATGTCAATTTTTAAAATTATGGACTCTTCTTGGCGAACAAGAGAAATATTAAAAAATTCTCCTTGACAGAAATCATTTTCTTCCTTTTTCTTCTTCTTCTTCCTGTAATGGGTCAGATTTTCAATTTTCAGCAACAATTTACCTTAACCGGTATATTAAAAGCTTGGATATCTGAACTACAAATATGAGAAGAGTTTCTGTGTAAAATAATTTAAACGAAGGAGCTCTTCTGAATACCACATATACTTGCTTATAAGTTGGGTCCAACTGCAAACTGCATAGACCCAGATCTGTCACATAATGTGCTGGCAGATTTGGGTCTATGCAATTTGTTAGAAGTAGTCAGTAGAACAAACAAAACAGACCCTGATCTGCTGGCGCATAATGCGACAGTGGATCAGGGTCTAGTTGTTTGCAGCTGGACCCGACTTATAAGTGAATATATCTTGTAGGAGTCAAATATTTATGCATTCTCTTGGAAAGAAGTTATTTCATCTTTTTTTTCTAACAATGGGTCCAAATATCTGTTTTCAACATTTACAAGTCACACTAAAGACATCATCTTTTTGTGACCTTCATGGAAGAAACTTAGTTTGGCAACAACGTTTTATTCAGTACTTCAACTATACACAAACTTCTCTTCTTGTGGGAACTTTTTCAAAGAAATCTCTTTGGCATATCTTGACCAGAAGGGACAAACTTCTCACAAGACCACTTTCCTGCTGCAGAACAAGCAATCTGATAAGAAGGAGGGGACACTGTAATAGTGGCAATATTTGATGATGAATTGGCATCACTGGTATAAATTTCAAAGCATTCATGTCAGGATGCCTTCTATCAAATTTGGTCCAATTCTACTGAGCAGTTTTGAGCAGCTGTTTAAATATTGTTCTATTTGTAGTAATGGCGGTCATATTTAATGGTGGATCTGCATTATAATTTATGTCAGGATGCTCACTGTCAACTTTGGTTGGTATTTCTCCGAAGGTTTTTGAGCAGTTTAAAATAGCAAATGTTGACAGACAATGGATGAATCACATAGGATACAGGGCCATAGCATAAGCTCACCTGTCATTATGGCCAGGTGGGCTAAAAGCATGTATATTATACAGTAAATTATCATTAGTGATGAATTCCTCTAGAGAAAGAAATTCATAATTTCTAATTCACACGTTTTAATTTGGATTTAAAAAAAAAATAATTCTGTAAATTAAATTTCACGTTCTGTACTTTAACGGAGTCCCTCAAAGAGACTGATGATCTACTGGCTATAAATATTGTTCAGGAATCCCATATAATTCAATTTCTTAATTTTTACTGCGGTGTACTGAAGCAATCTCTATTCTGGAAAAAGTCCAACATACCAAATTTGGTAACAAAACCATTTTCTTATGTTTTAGTTTACACAAGATTTTCATCTAGCGCCAACTAGATATCATATGACATTTCTATAATCGTTTTTGAGAAGAAGTCTTTTAGTGAAACCCCATGTCACTAAGACTAACCCTTCGGGAGAAATAGATATAAAAAGATTTTCAAGATGGCCACCATAGTTGTCTTATCAGAAGTCAGTTTAGCACCTTTTTCATTTAGGACCAGCAAGATACAAGTGAAAACCACCATGCTGCTACAGCCATCCATTTAGGAAAAGTAGCCATAACAAGATTTTACAAGATGGCCACCATATCGATCATAGTGTACGTCAGATTTACATCATTTTTATTGAGGACCAACCGGACATGACAAGAAGTCTTTTGGTGAAAACCCCATGAAGCTGTATCCATCCATTTAGAAGTAGTGATACAAAAAATTGGCAGCCATGTTTGAGGTCAGATTGGCATCATTTTTATTTACTACCAAACAGACATCAGAAGTCTTGTAATGAAAAACCCATGTAGATAAGACCATCCATTCTGGAGGAGTAGTGATAACAAGATTATCAAGATGGCCACCGTGGTGGCAGTACTAGATGTCCGAGCGGCACCATTTTTATTTAGGACCAACTAGACATAGTCTTTTCGTGATAACATGGTCAATATGACCATCCATTCATAAGAAGTACCAATAACAAGATTTTCAAGCTGGCTGCCAGGGTGACCATATTGGATGTTAGATGGGCATCAATTTCATATGAAATCTTTTTGTGAAAACTCAATGTCAATACAACCATCCATTCAGGATGAGTAGTGACAAGTTTCTCATGATGGTAACCATGGAATCAATAATGTATGTCTGAGAGCATGTCAGATCAGGACAAATTTCATTGATGGCCCAGTAGACATCATAAGGAGTCTTTTTCGTGAAAATACCACATCATTATGATCATCAGTTCAGGAGGAGTAGAGTTTGCAAGATGTTCAAGATGGATGCCATGGTGGCAATACTGGATGACAGATCAACACCTTTTTCATATAGGACCAAGTAGACATCATAAGATATCATTTAGTGAAAATCCTATGTTAATTTGACCATACATTCAGAAGTAGCAATAACAAGATTTTCAAGATTTCCATTTAGAACCAATAAGACATCATAAGAAGTCTTTTAGTGAAAACTCCATGTCGATATGACTATCGGTTAAGGAGTATTAGGAATGACAAGACTTTCAACTTGGTTGTCACACTGGATGTCCGAAGGCCACCATTTTCATTTAGGACCAACTAGACCTTAGGATGAATGTGTTTGTAAAGTTTAATGGCAATCCTCCCAGTAGTTTAGGAGTAGCAATAACAAACTTGTGCTAACAGATCCCAGACAAAAGACAGTTGCTTAAGCTCTTCTAGTCTATGACCAGTAGAGATAAAAACTGTTTGTAGAGTCAATTTTTAAATAGTTTGTTACTGCAGATAAATGGGGGCAAAAAAGCAATTGAATACATATTTTTGTGGTATCTACCTCTTTTGTTCTTGGAGTCTGTAGTGGATAGAGTTGATTCTAGTAATGGGATTGTGAGCAAAATGTAAACATCTCAAATATGACTAAAGGCCACTTAAAACATATCGATTAACTGAAGTAGTCTTGATCAGCTTGGTTACTGTTTTAAAAATAAGCTCCAAAATTGTATGCACAGGATGTTAACATTGGGCAATAAGCAAGAAACTAAGAATATACTCACCATTATGTGACATTTTATGAATTTCCATGAAAAAGCATGGCTGACACTGAAAAGAAGAAAAGCACTATGTAAACAAAAATATCAATATGGAGAAGAAGAAAATATTGCAAAATTCTTCACAAATACATAAACCATTTTTAAGTCTGGCAATATTATTTAAAATTTAGCATATCAGTGCAAAGAAAACCAAAAACCCACAAGAGTCCCTCAAAGGAATTGATGGTCATCTGCCTAAAAGAATTTCCAGGAATCCAAGACCGTTTCTCCTTGTAACTGCCAAGTGTTGAAACCATTTCTGATATTCTTAGATTATTTTATGATGATATAACCATCCAATCAGGAGGAGTAGCTATAAAAAGATTTTTAACTTGGCTACCAGTAGTATTGGATAAAATATTGGCACATTTTCATTTAGGACAAACAAGATATCATCCAAAGTCTTTGGGTGAAAACCCCATGTCAATATCACAAGCCATTCATGGGGAATAACATTAACAAAATTTTTAAGATGACTGCCATGATGGTCATATATAGGATGTCAGATTAGCACAATTTTAATTTGGAACCAACTGCACACCATGTCTTCTGGTGAAAACTATATGTCAATATGACTTTCTATTTGTGAGGAGTAGCTATAACAAGATTTTCAAGATGGTGGCCATACTTGATGTCAGATCAGCATCATTTTCATTTAGGACCAACAAAACATCATAAGAAGTGTTCTGGTGAAGACCCCATGTCAATATGACATTCCTTTTGGGAGAAATAGTGACAAGATTTTCAATGTTTGATGTCAAATCGGCACCATTTTAATTTAAGACCAACTAGACATCATATTAAGTCTATTGACAAAAACCCCATGATGATTACAGCATCCATTCAAAGGTAGTCTCCATAACCAAAATTATCAAGATGGTCACCATGGCAGCCATATTGAAGGTCAGATCTCCACCATTTGTGCTTAAGACCAACAAGGAACTGTAGATGATGGAGAGCCCAAGTTAATGTGCAGAAGAAAAAACATCTTTCAGTCAGTGACCTTGACCCTTCGACCTTTAGGGCCTGAAATCGATATGGTTCTTCCTTATCCCAAGTGCAAGCCATTCACAAAGTTTGGTAACTGTAGATGACAGAGAACACAGTTATTGTGTGCATACCATTTTTCTTCAAGGAGTCAGTGACCTTCACCTTTAACCATTGGACCCTGATATCAATATGGTTCTTCCTTACCTGAAGTGCACACTATTTACAAGTTTGCTCACTGTAGATGGTGGAGTGTTACTGTGCAGAAACCATTTTCCTTCTTTCAATCATACTGATCTTGACCTTTAAGCTTTTGAGCCTTTCTTTCTTACCCCAAGTGCAAACTATCCACAAAGTGGTATGTTGATGGTGGATAAGTTAAGTTATTGTGCAGAAACCATATTGGTAACAGATGGATGGTCAGACAGAGGGACAACATCATAACATAATATGCTCTGCCTTATGGCAGGCATATACACAAGAGTCCCTTGAAGGGACTGATGCTCTACTGTCTGAAAAGAATTTCCAGGAATTCACAGTAAAATCATTTCCTCTTTTTAACTGACGAGTGTTGAAACCATCTCTGATATTTCTTGAGTGACAAGATTTTCAAATTAGCCACTGTGGGTGCCATACTGGAGGCAAGATTGGCACCATTTTCATATACGACAAACAAGACACCATTAGAATACTTTTGGTGAAAACCGCATGTTGATATGACAATCCATTCAGGAGAATTAGTGAAAAGATTTTCAATATGTTCATTATAGCATCCATATTTGAGGTTAAATCTCCACTATTTTTATTCAGGACCAACTAGATATCATAATTAGTCTTCTGGTGAAAGCCGAATGTCGATACCACTTTTCAGTTAGGAGTAGCAACAAACTTTTGAAGATGATGGCTGCTGTGCCGGCCATATTAGATATCAGATCAGCACACTTTGTATTTCAGATCAACCAGACACCATAAGAGGTCTTCAGGTGAAATCCCTATGCTGATATTACTTTCCATTTAGGTGGAGTAGCAATAACAAGATTTTTAAGATGGCTGCTGTGGTGGCCATATTGGATGTCAGATCAGCACCATTTTCATTCAGGACCAAGTAGATATCTTAAGAAGTCTTTTAGTGAAAACCCCATGTTGATATGATCATCTATTCAGGAAGAGTAGCAATAATAAGATTTTCAAGATGGCCATTGCAGTTGCCAGATTTTATATCAAGCTAATGATGTTCATTTAGGACAAAGTAGACATCATTTGAAGTCTTCTGGTGAAAACCCCTTGCCGATACAACATTCCATTCAGGAGTAGCCTAAACAAGATTTTCAAGATGGCCACCATGATGGCCATATTGGACATCAGAATGGCACCATTTTCATTTAGGATCAACTAGACTTCAAAAGAAGTCTTTTGGTGTAAACGCCATGTCAATAGGACTTTCCGTTTAGCAGGAGTAGTGATAACAAGATTTTTAAGATGGCTGCCATGGTGGCCTTACTGGACATCAGATTGGCACCATTTCATTTAGGACCAACTAGACTTCATAAGAAGTATTTCAATGAACACCCCAAGCTGATATGACCATCCATTCAGGAGTAGAGATGAGATTTTCGAGATGGCTATTGTGGTGGCCATATTGGAGGTCTGAGCAGCACCATTTTCATTTAGGACCAACTAGACCTTGAAACAAATGGCAATCCTCCAAGTAGTTTAGGAGGAGTAGCAATAACAAACTTGTGTTAACAGACAGATGGACAATGGACAACAGGCCATCCCAAAAGTTCTTCTGATATATGACCAGTAGAGCTAGAACTATGGACCTTTTGGGCAAATGTTTTAAAAACCACTTTCCCTGGGCCAGTCTCTGAAAAAAAATTCTTTGAGCAATGGGGCAGAGAATAAAACAGACTCCATGATCAAACAGATGGATGGAGAGAGTAGATAAACTAAAGTGTGATCAACAATTAAATAGTTCGCCTCTGCAATCAGGTTTCCAGTAGCCATTGTAAACCTTATCATGCAGAAAATAAATTATGTACAACCATCTTATGACAGGAATTCTTGATACAATAATTATACATGGTCACTTTTTGCACACACAAGCGCCTACAACCACTTGTAACTTGCATACACTTTGTGAAACAATCACAAGTTTCAGCTGGTATACATTTATGCAGTGTCAAGTTGAATAAATGTGGTTATACACTTTTGTCAAAAACATAAAACATCAGCAGGACTAGTACTACAATGTAAGATGTGCACCCCGATATTTATCATGTGGGGCTGCGACGTCTTACTACTTACATAAATGGCATGTAGTGTGATCAGTTGGTTGAAATGCGATGGGAGCAGAGGAATGTCAAAGTCGATAAAGATGAGATAATTATCTTAAATGAAACAAAGCTACATAATCACTTATCAACATTAGTATATTTTTCTTCATTTTATTAAAGAAATAAACTCCAACTTCAACCAACTTCGGCATTCCTTGACTCCCATCGCATTTCAACCAAATGAAATGTTCGTCAACAGAACTTGAAAAATGTGTCCACTTGCTTGTGTCCGAATTTGATTCCATCAGGAAAAGACATCAGAGTAAGTATAGTTCGACTACTGTAATTAGACTTTAATTTGTGGAAAAGTGTCAACATGGGCTGCCAAGTGTGCGAGATATTCCTGAAAATGTCTCCTCCAGTTCCCGTCAGTCGACAAGGGATCACGCTACACAATGCCATTTATGTAAGTAGTAAGACGTCGATGCCCCACATCACAAATATCAGGGTGCACGTCTTACATTGTAGGACTACAGCAGGACTAAAACCCTCCTTCCATTTTCGACTCCACTGTGCAAACATAATACAACAATGCCACATATATTTCACAGAAATAAATCAAAGTAATTAAGGGCTCGAAAATTACATTCTTCCACTTGTATTTATGAGTGGCGACTGAAGGTAAAATTCACTTTTTCAAGATGCTTGTCCAATTGGATGAATGACATTTTAAGCAGATCCAGTATTGTGTACAGTATTGGATGAGTACATTTTATGCAGGTAAAGTTCCAATTTGCTTGCCTTGTAGGACAATTAGCCAGCTAAGCATTTCTTGAGCCCCATCTCTTCAATAAGGCATGAAGAGGAGAGAATAAAAAAAGAAATTCAACCTTTCAATTAGGTATGGTGATATATAATGCCATACTAACCCTTGGTTTATATAGTTGAGAGCTTGTTGCAACACACGAGGAGCAACATATATCTTCCGTCTATACTGATCAAGAACATCCAACAATACTGCAATAATGCCACCTATAAAAGAGAAGAAAAAGTCCTTCAAAATAAAACTCCAATGTTTACCCTTCTGATGTTGAAGCCAACATATATAATAGAAATTTCAAAGTTTGGGTGCTTTTTCCTAACAAGTTCAGTGTTATTTCAGAAACATTTCACCAAGTCAAAAAGTGGGTAATTTGGGATTAAAAAAACGGGTCACAAATATCCTAACCGGTTTCTTGTTCATTCAAGAAATTGAAACACATAGTATCACAGGCACTCGCAACGTGGAAATATTAATTTTAGCAATAAATATTAACTTTTCCAGCATTATATTCTTTAATTCCATCGCTGCAGAGTCAGACTACATCACAGTTTTCTACAATTTCCTTGTCTGCTAAAATAATCATATCCACTGTTCAAGACAGTTATTTTAGTGAACAAGGAAATTGTAGAAAACTGAAACCACCCATGGGTGGTGGGTGTGTGATTGGACTAACTCCACTAGTGGACCTCCTATGTGAATAGGATCATTGATCCCTTCTAGATCAGCTAAGAGTGGGTGGCACCCTCCTTTTTGTTGCCCCAGGCCAGAGAGGACGGAGCAGGTCCACGGCCCATCATGTCTGCCCTACCTTGAAACCTAGGGAGAGACATTCAGGGTGGCACGGGGGGCAGGGGAGGGGGGGGGGGCAAGGAAGACTCTTTTCCTGGAAAGGGGGTTCACCCCATCCCGTAGGAATTAAAAGGGAACATAGGGGAGGGATTCCGATCCCATCACCCACCCAACTTGGGTGAGTACAACCCAACTCCATATCCCCCAAAGGGATTAAATGGTAACATAGGAACAGGGAAAGGTATGAACCCGATCTCTGTACCCAGATTGATAATCAAACCTGGATGACCGGTGACTGGCGCCCCAATGTCCAGTCACCTGACAAAGAATGGTCCAGTGATGAAGATCTGATTTATCTGAACGAGTTCGCTGCTCTCCCCTCTCTGGAAAGCACAATTTGGTAATCTCATTCACTGGGTCACCAACCTTGAGAGGGGGCTGCTCATCCCTAAGCGGGCAGTACGACTTGCTCCCTTGTGTTTTTCCTCACTTGGGAGGGGCCAAGGATCGATCCCTCACTAGCACCTGATGCCATCATTGTGAGTGTCAGCATTTATTGGCCATTAGGTGATGTTTGAACCACAATGGTCTCAGAACATTCTGGCCCCACGGGGCAGGTGTATAAAAAAAGTTAGAGCAACTTCCATGGAAAATCCCAACACTTTCTATTACATATCCATCCCAGCACCTTGTTCGTGACCAGGGTTTTAAGCCCAAGTCCATTACATATATTGTGCGTCCTTCTGATGTGACTGCATAATTCTCAACTCCTCCCAAGGACTTCAGAGAAAACGGTCTAAGAGTTGTATCGCTTGCAGATGGTTACCACATGGACATTCTATTAGGCAAGTTTGGTGAATTTCTTCCCTGCACTTTAAGAGACAGCATTACAGATATACAGACACATTGATAAATCGACAAATGTAATGCATCACCACATCACCTTAGTAACGCATGGGTAAATCAAAGTATTGAGAATACTGATAACTTGGTGGATTTGGGTAATATGATACATTAAACAGGATCAAAAGAATGAACATAAATTATAAATTGTGAGATATTGATAAATCATGTTTCACTTTAAGATCACTAGAAAATATCTATGTTCCTCTAAAGAGACGTAATCTGAGTTTTAAATGTTTCAAGTCTTTTTCTCCATCTTTGAACAGAAAATTGATTATAAAATTCATGAGACATTTTCATGGAAAATATTTAAGCAATTCCCTTTATGAGCAATGTCTACTGAAATGATTTGTTTCAATTACACAGAAGCAGTCAAGCTATATCAAGGGAGGTAATCACTCCAAATCAAGTAATTTCCTCTTAGGATTAAAATTTGAGTTATGCTATTACAAAGCCAATTCACTTTTCAAGGCCAAATGGCCAATGGAACTATTATTAGAATTACAACTATTGTTAGTAAAAGCAAGTAGACAGCATGCCACTGGCTCAAGGGGGTAAACCCCTCCAAGCCAAAAATATCCGCATTTGCTTCACCAATCAAATCTCTATAGCTTTTAGAAAAAAAAAAATAAGGTTCAGTTCTACATGAAAATTCTGAACAACTGTTCCCATGCAGTTGCATGTGCATCTTTTACTTTATACATTTCACGGTGATCCAAAGATTGGCACACTTCCCTCTTCTTCATAACCAAGGTAAGATAACACATACTATGTAAATTGGAGGTCTTGAACATTATTGTTTAGTCTGTTTCTAATGCTGTCAAAATGATGTTTGTTTCCATTATCTAAGATATATTAAGTTGTATTTAAAGCAAATAGTAAACTTTAATTTTTTCTTTTACCCGAAAAAGCCTTTAGATACCAATCTGCAAACTGGTTGTACTCCTTTGTGACATTTCCTGGGCTGCCATATCTGAAAGATACAAATAATGCTTGTATAATAAAGACCATTAAAATAATGATGGTATCTAAAATTACACTCAATTAACCTTATTCTGTCATTTGTGCACAAACTAATACAAGCTTTTTTTTGTACTAAACCAGTCAAAACTGCATTACCGTATTTTGATCTAAAAAGATCAAAATACGGAAATGCAGTTTTGACTGGTTAAGTACAAAAAAAGCTTGTATTAGTTTGTGCACAAATATAAATGCACATCATTTATACCTATTTTTCTTATTTTCAGGTGGGGGTGAGCGTTTTACAGAACGAAAACAAAGATTTTTTCCAGATCAACCTGATGAAAGATCATGGCACTAATATAATATTCTCTCCTTGTGAAACATTATATCTGTTGCATTATAATTAAATTGTTGAGTAACCTTATTTAAGAATTAAATAATGCTTATAACCTCAGTAGTCTTGTTCTTCGATTGCTTGTGCTAATAAACTTATTTCACTTCACATTGTTGTGTACATTTTTGTTCTTTGACTCAACCAGAAATACACATGACTGGTAACTTGTTCTACTCTGTCACGTTTACGTTAAAGCTGTGCAAACTACCATATTACAGCAGAACAAATATAATTGCCGTACTCGAAAATTCTCAACATTAGGTATCTGTTGATGTAATACATTTTTTTCTTCATTTGTTAATTTCATTATTCATGCACTCCAATATAATATTTACAATTCATGCAGTGTTAATGTTCTCATCTCAGACAGATTTTTTTATAACATTGACGCAGATCATGAAATATAATAAGTTAATCTATGAAATTGGCATATAATTTACTCTTCTTTGGAAAATAAACTTGGTTCCTAGTTTTATTTTTCATCTAAAATCACAGTAAAGCTTCACGGACTCAGTGTAGTGTTTTCAAGGAAATCAGTGCCAACTAAAGCTTTCAGGCAGCTACACGTAATTACAATGCATTGTCTAAGTAAATTTACAATTTATTTAATTTCTTTTGGAAAAGGAACTTATTTCTTTGCTTTATTTTTATCTTAAATTGCAGTATTTGATACTTCATTGTGACTAAACAGTAATCAATGATAAACGGACTCAGTGTGATGTTTTTAAAGGTAATCAATGCCAACTACAGCTTTAATATGCCAAACATAATTACCATGCATTGTCTTTGTAATTCTAGCTTGGACACTAATGTATCTTTCATGATGTATCATACTAGTCCTAACAAGTATAAATACTGGACCTGAACTTCCACATGGCATCTTTTGTTCAATCTTGAATCTGAACGAATCTAGTCTGACAAAATAACGTAGACCATGTTAAGAAACGTGTGCACTGCAAAAGACAAGCCAACAATCATTCCCTGCAGAAGCATATGGTAACAGAGCCATGGGGGGGGGGGGGGAGAGAGTTCAGTGCAGAAGAGTCTTCTGTTAGGGAGACGAATGAAAGAAAGACTTTAGAAAATGACAATGACAAAATAACAGACAGAGGGACAAGCGCAAAGAATCCGGACACAGAGAGTGGAGTCCTTGAACAGATGATCAATAATAATTTTAAAAAAGATGGAATCACAGTATCCACCACAGAGATTCGCTTTCATCCAGTACTGACTGCAAAATGGAAGAAAATACATGAAAAAATGGGGACTGTGAGCTGGGCCTATGTATTTCTAGGATGGCATGGTTTATCAATTCGACGAAGCACACATACAGCCCAAAAGCTCTCAGAAGATTATGAGAACAAACCACCCAGCAATCATTAAATGGTGCAAAAGATACAACTTCAAGCCGAGCTAGATAGAAAATGCTGACCAGATGCCCCTGACATCTGATCTTCTATCCTACACCACTGTCCACATTAAAGGGGCCAGAAACATCAACGTAACCATAGCTAGCAAAGAGATAAACCATTTTACAGGAATGCTTGCCTATGCTGCATATGGTAGTAAGCTTTCCCCTTTGTTATTATCAAGAAGAAGACACTTCCAAAGGGAGCAGTGTGGCCAAAAGGGAATCCTCATCAGCTGCCAGGAGAAGGAATGGATGGATAAACATTGATGAAAGACTGAATAAAGAATGTATGGGGAAAACAGACAAGTGGTTACACCAGAAAAAGCCTACTGGCTCTCAGAGATGCTGCTAGGAGTTTATCTAAAGGGGGGAGCACCCCCCTTGTCACCAAAATAAGGGGGGAGTAGAAACAAATGAGGGGGAGGAGGAAACGGCCATAATTAAATATTTACCTAACACCCAAGTATCCATTTCTTTCTTTCTTCCAGCTCCACTTTGTTAGAGCTCTATTGAAATCAAAATCCTCAAAAGATGTCTTCTCTAGTTCTATAAACATTAATCTGTTGATCATTTAGGAGCTTAATTTGTTCCTCATCAATTTATGAATATTGTTCCATGCGGAGAACCCCCTTTCACATATGCATAGCTAGCTAAGCCAGCTTGAACAAGTTGGGAAACTGTTCTTGATGGTTGTTATGTACAAATTTCAACAGTTTATAGGTATCGTCTCTTGGATATCTCGGCTCCAAGATAAGATTTTTCACTAACAAGAACTCGGTAAAAGTTTCACTTTCAGATTTCTTATCTGTTCCACAATGCTGTATTAGGATTTTAAGTCTATCAATGCCATTGTCAGCTTGTTCAGACAGAGGCATTTTGATCAAAAATAAATATCCTTACTTTCTAATTTCTTTTTAAATTCTTATTTATTCATTTTATCTTAACTCTTAGAGTGCTATATAGTTTTGTAACACAAGATCCCTCAAGGCAGAATTGTTTGAGAAAAGAAATGAAAACTGCGCTCTACTTTTAAATTGCCTGTATTTTAATTAGACTTGGTATTCTGCCTTTTTGACATTTAATTTTGAAATACCGCTTAATAAGGAGTTGACCGGCATGCCGTTTGTTTTTGTCCATCCAGTATGTACATCAGACTCATATTCAACATCATTTTTGGGTTCAAAATTACTCACTGGTATTTCTGGGCTCCAATAATCTCATATACTTCAAAACTTAAAAATCATTGTCATCGCTATCATCAGCCAGTATCTGCCGAACAAAATCATCATCTAAAGATGAACCATGTTGGGAGTCAGCCATTTTGGGTTTTCCAGGAGCCCTTACTTTAAACATGCATTTGTAAAATTTCTTTCATGCATGTAAGGTTCAAACTCGACATAATGCTTTTTCCAGGGCCCAATGTGCCAATCAAATTTAGTTTAACAACCGTTCATGTCAAGCCTAAGTACTCAGATGTGTAAACAGCTGCCTACCTGAAAAAAGCCGATGATGAGACAAGCACTATGAGACCTCTACTGGATGTTCGACTTATGCCACGACAAGTACTTTAAGGGTTAACAGTTAAGTAAAAATTGTATACTGCGCAGAGTACATTTTTATACGCGCAACTTTAAACTAATCTGCGGGAGTTTTCACACATCACTGCTTTCCAAGTGTGTGAATTCATAAAAATTTTGCGAGATTCGCACGCCCTGGCAGCAACTCTGGGTTCTGAACATCTTCCAATGCCACAGGTTAGACAATATCAAAAGACTTGCAAAAAATTGACTACCAGCCCAATTTGGGCAAAATTCCTGGTAGTACAACATAGATGCTTTGGTCATTACATGTCAGCATCAACAAGCCCAAGAAAACAATGCGCAGAAGAAAATGGACTGAGTGGTATTCTGTCAAAACTCATTTACACCTTCTAGGAAAATAAGGAAACCCAAGTTGACAGACGTGTCCCAGTGGATAAAAGAGCTGAGCTGGATCCAAGCATCATCATTCATGCCTTCAAAAAGTGCTGCCTCTCAAATAAAATGGATACACATAATATGATGTCTTGTGAGAGAATGATGCTAAGCATCAACACTTCCCAGAGAGTAAGGATGAAGTTGAAAATAAGAGCTATTATAGCTGGAATTATGATACATGCGGACATAGAGCAACTTATCAAAAGTGACAAAGACGAAAATAAATTTCATGGATTTGATTCCAACAGACCAAATTCCATTAGAAAAGGCAAACCTTAAAACGGACCTTTTAGGGGCCAAACATAAGATCGGAACAATATACTTTCACTATTGCCACTTTACTTCTTTCTTTCTTTGATATCGAATGGACTGACGTTCTACAGGCTGAAAAAATGTATTTCCAGGAATTCAAGATAAGACCCGGACTTTTTTTAAACCGCCAAGTGTTGAAATCAGTCTGATATTCTTCAGCGATAACTAGATTTTCAAAATAGCGCTGTGGTGGACGTACTGAATTTCAGATTGGCACCATTTTCATTTAGGACCAACTAGACATCATAAGTTTTTTTTTAGTGAAAACCACATGTTGACATGACCATCCACTCAGGAGAAGTTACGTGAAGAAGATTATCAAGATGGCCACTGTGGCAGTCATATTGAACATCAAATCAGCATCATTTTCATTTAGGACCAACCAGACATCATAAGAAGTCTTCTGGTGAAAACCCTATGTCAATATGACTTTCAGTTCAGAAGGAGAAGCAACAACAGGAGAAGTAGCGATAAGATTTTCAAGATGGCCACATATTGGACATCAGATCTGCACCATTTTTATTTAGGACCAACTAGACCATGGGATGAATGTGTGTGTAAAGTTTCATGGCAATCCTCCAAGTAGTTTATGAGAAGTAGAGATAAAAGAACAGGTGCTAACAAACTGATTTTCCAGTAGAGCTAAAATACAACAATGAACTGGAACAATAAAAAAGGTAGGAATTACCCTGACACTAATTACTATTAAAAGGATGAAACACAAGAAGCACTGCTTTACTAGTGATGTACTCAAAACCCTCAACCTCAACAAAAATGAACACATTTACATGTAAATAAAGCAAGTACTGGGCAGAAAATAACAACTGCAACACAAAAAGGATATAAGTGACAGCAGAAATGCCAAAAGATGACTTAATTGACAAAGTGTTGACAGTCCAAGAGACATGGGTATATATGCACAAGTCCAAGGAAAAGATAGATGATATTCGATTGTTGGAAGTGAACTAAGTTATCAGACTGGGATCTTATTTTTTATTTTAGACCTCATGTTACTAATGGCAGGAGGGAATAATGGACTAGGAATGTGGACTAGTGCCTGGCAAAGATGTAGCAATGTAATAATAGCAGGTTTTGTATTACTGCTATTAAAGTCAAAGATTTTCTCTGGTGGTACATCATCTTAGAGTTTTGTAATGGTCCCTACCACCATACATGGTAAGGTCACTTATCAACATGACTACTAGGCTCACTATTGTTGGTACTGTCTCTCACTAGCACTGGTTAATTCCAGTACAGCGAGACAAACAAGCAACAGAAACAGAAAGTTTGATTTTATTTTACATTGTATAAAGTTAATGCACTTTTTTGTGTGTAACATTGATAGAATCTAGGAAAGAATAGTGCATTCATAAAAAAAACACGCAAGATTTCAGTGTTGAATAATGAATGAACCACTAATGTATATATCATTATATTTTTCTCTAAGACTTAATATCAATATTGTTCAGCGATAAACAAACAGGAATGGTTGCCATTATGACTTCCAACAGTTTAAGTTTCTGCACACTTGTATCACAGCATCTGAATTCCTAAAATGTGGAGTTGACACTGATAACAGTTATAGCTCAATGACTAATACATTATTGGATAACAGTAAATATATATTTTCTATCAGAACATTTCTGAAATATTAGCAGTTCTAGTCTAAATTCTGAAGAAAAATAAACACAGATGCATTTAGTAAACTTAATTTACTTATCTACCTTTTCAAAGAAACTGTCTTACAGTGGCAACTCGTACAAATTCTTGCAAAAATAAATCACCTGCTTGCTCAAACTATTGTTGCTCCACTTAATGATGCTTTTAAAAACAAAATGACCTTCCATTCAGGGGTGTCTCCTTCTGAAAACCCTATGCTGATAGGATTTTCAGTTTAGGACTAGTAGCGCTAACAATATTTTCAAGATGGATGTTGTGGTGGTCATATTGGATGTCAGGTTGGTACCATACTGGTTCTCAGAACAGCACCAGATATCATAATTAATCTTTAAAACTCAATGCCGATATGACCATCCGTTCTGGAGAAGTGATAAAATTTTAAAGATGGCCACCATCAGATAAGCAATAACATGATTCCATATCAATACGACCATTCATTTAGAAGTGACGCTAAAAAGTTTTTTTAAAATGGCCACCATGGCAGCCATATTGGAGATAAGATCTACATCACTTTCATTTAGGTCCAAGTAGACATCATAAGAAGTCACAAGAAGTCTTTCAGTGAAAATCCCATGTCTATATGACCATCTGTTTAGGAGTAGTTGTGATTAGAATGTCAAAATGGCTGTTGTGGTGACCATATTTTACGCCAGAGGTGCACCCTTTTAATTTAGGACCAACCAGACCATAGGATAAATGCGTCTGTAAAGTTTGCTGGCAATCTTCCCACTAGTTCAGAAATAGCGATTACAAGCTTGTGCTAATGGAAGATGGATGATAAACAGCAGATGATGTTCTGGTCGATCACAGGCAGAGCTAACAACTATAAGTAAATAATTTGATTGCTGACATAACCAAGTGTAGAAAATAAGTTTGCAGATGTCAAAATTGTCAATTGCTGTTGATTCAACATATTACAATTACATGTTTACATTAGGACATAAATAACTACTCGGTCCCTAATCGATGCAGTCACTATCTAGCAGCCATGGACATTCACTCTTAATAGCGGTAGAAGAACACTGAATTCACATACAAAAACTTAGGTCTCGCATGGTGGCAATGTACTGTCGAATTTGTAGCGTTCAGATTTAATTAACATGTGCTGGTTCATTTGTATTAGTGCAAATTGGCAGATTATGTTCATTATTCCTGTTGACAGGTTGCTATATTCACATGAATCTTGTTTTGACATAGACTTGGATATGTATTGGGGGGCTGGGGTAAACTAATTTTAATGATGTAATACTTACCTGTCAGAATTGCTCATTTATTCCTGGATGGAATTAACCTCGTCCATATAACAAGAATTCATCCTCCCATGGATGAACCTCCATAGAGAATTCTGGCAAGAATCCAGAACACAACATAGACCTAGTCTGCTGCCGAAGTCACTGGTGGATGCACCGTAGTCCTCCTCCTTATCATAACTAGACTACTCATGGTACATCAGGGCGGGGTGGGAGGAGGGAATCTGGCAATAGCGACAGGCAAGTATTACATCATTAAAATTAGTTTCACCCTCACCTTCATCTCTTCCCCCCAAACTACATTTTAATATCAGCAATATGTTACCTGTCAGTATTGCATAGCCGAATTTGTCAGCATGGTGGGAGGCTGATGGCCTCAAGAACTGGTATAAACATGGATATACTCACCCTTACTGTAGGAATGTCCACTACTGCAAGTTTGAATCTGCTTCTGCTACTTTTTGTGCGTTATTATGGCCCTTAAAGAATAAATGACTTCACTCTTGTGCTCCAAGGAACAAAGGTAGAAGGAAGAAAAGGAAAAGGTTGTGTGTGATCACCAAAACACGGCCTTCACAACATCCTCCAATGATGAACGAGTTAGATAGGCCCTTGAGGTAGCAATGGCTCAGACCTCGTAGGTTTTATTCTTCATGAATGAAAGATCCCTGTCAGTCATGGACTGATATGCTCTCTTCATCGTTTGTACAATCCACCTTGAAACAGCGGATATGGAATGACAGCTGAGCCCTTAAGGGGAGGAAAAGACATTTCCTACCCTTTATTTTTCTTTAAGAAGTAGCCAAATAGAATGTTAATACCCTAACTGGGCATAAAAGTCAATCTTGATCATCCCCAGAACAGATATGACTGAGACTGGGGATCTCTATAGGAAGTAGAGCTACTGAAGGTACCTAATTTTTGGCTAAAAACCTGGTTGGCAAAGGAGAAATACTGACTCGTAAATCCCATTGAACCTTAGACAACCCTGTTCAATAGATAGTGCATGAAGCTCTCCTTCGTCTCATGGACGCTAAGGAGACAAAGAAAATGGTCTTGAGGATAAGATTCTCGAAGAAAGCTTCACCCAAAGGCTACTAGGGGGTTTTAGTTAATCACCATAAGACACACAAGAAGTTCCATTGTGGCATAAGTGAGCGAGATACCGGTCCCAGCTCAAAATACTTTGAAGGTAGCAATGTGAGAATCCAAGCCAATGTCCGGGTCTTTAGAAAACTTGAGTATGTTTAATAAGCCTGCCCTATAGCCCTCGATAGTAGAAACCGAGCATTTATTTTCTTCAAAAAGGGGATAAAAAAAATTTTAAAAACCCCACTGTGCTCAAAGACTTACAGGTAGGATTAATGCATTACTGCTCCAATCGCAAAATATTCTCCACTTTGCATCATAGACCTTGGATGTGGAGCATCTCCTGGCCTGAATGATACTCTGCAACTTTGGTCAAAAACTTGTCCTGGCAAATAGATCGCTTGAGATGAACCAATTGTGAAGATGGAGACTCTGTGCTGAGACAGAAGGTCCCTCCTTTGAGGCAATGTCCTGGGCTGGTCTATCAGCAGGTCAAGAAGATCACTGAACCACAATAGTTGGGACCACAAAGGGGCTATCAAGATGAGCTGAGCAGCGGAGGTCCAGACATTTTGGAGCACTTGCAAAATCATCCTGAAAGGTGGAAAGGCGTATTCCACTTCAGGCTGACCGTGTCTACTACCCAGGCTCTCTGACTGGAACTGGGGAGATGCAAAAGGGAAGCTTGTTCAGTTTTGTTGCAAACAAGTCCACCAAGGGTCTTCCCCACAGTCTGAACAGGGAGTCCACTATGGATTGGTGCAGCAACTAACTCTGTGATGACTACCTTCCCTTTCCTGGACACTGTTTGCAAGAATATTCTTCTTGCCAGGACAGTGACAAACTCAGTAATCCCTTCCAAGGTTGCCCAGCAAAGGAGGTTTCAAACCTCCACACGAAGAGAAGGGCACATGTTCTGCCTTGTCGCCTGAGATACGCTACGACTAATGTGTTGTCAGAAGAGACCATCACGCAACTTTATATCAACACGCCACTGTAGGGCTGGAAATACAACTCCCATTCTGAGATTGTTTTATGTGGAGGATAGATTATTTTAGGGGCCACGAACCCTGAAGAACTATTCTTCTGGCTCCATGTGAGTGCCCCATCTTGAATCTGACACATCTGTGGGGTTCAGGGGCATGCATGGGGACTCCAGTCCAAAGCCGGTCTTGATTTTCCCATGAACTCAAGTGATGCTGAAGTCCAGTCCTAGAGAAATCTGAGTTGTTAGAGGTTCCTTGTGTGGTTTCCTGTTTGCCAAGAGGAGAAACTGTAGGGGCACAAGTGTAGTCTCACTAGGGGAACTAGGTCCGCAGCCAAGTTCAAGGTCTACAGAAGAGATAGATATAGGCAAGCTGACAATCAGTTCATAAGTCCCAATGCTTCTAACAGGGCCAGGATCCTGTCCACTGTCCTATGGGACACGAACTAATCCCCTGTTTGTGAAGAAATTCATCCCCACATACAAAATCCTGAGGTGGAACAAGCTCTGATTTCTCTTGGTTGGGTAAAGGCCCAGCCGGGTCACTATGGACCAGCAGTGGGACAGATCACAACTTGGGGACTCCAAGTGGCCGTTTTGGACCAACCAGTCATCTAAATACTGCAGGATAGGGATCCCCAGTGACCTTAGGTGGACGGCTAAAGGGAAAGATAAGTCACTTCCCTGAAAAGGATAACTCCACATTCCATAGGGATTCAGAGGGATTAGCAATCCCTTCCCTCATCGGGCATCTGTACTCCAACTCCCAACAGGATTTACCAGTAGCCTGGAAAGGGGAGGGGGTCTCAACCCAATCCCTGTCACCATTCCAAGAGAGAGATTACTGCTCCTAACCTCGGGGGGGGGGGGGGCGGCGGGGGGGGGGGGGGGGAGGGGGGGGGAGGGAGGGAAAGCAGCACACCTCTCTCCACCCTAGTAATTCCATCCTTGGGTGTGACCCAGGACCTTAGTGGCTTTGGGTCTCATACATCTCTGAAGAGACTGATCCTGTACAAGACGGGCTAGACTTTCCCTTCTGAGTTCAGAGAAACCCAGACAAGGAATCTGAGTATTGAGATGAGGAAGGGCCTTCCTCCTCCTCATCTCAATACTCAGATTCCTTGCAGAGCCGTCATACATATGCAAGGTCTCACACCTCATTAGGCCAGAGACAGCAGAGCAGACACCCATCTGTCTGTAACCTGCGCAAGAAAGGCAGGTGGTGTGGGAATCACATGGGGCCTTCTTCTGCCTGCATTTTCACACACTTTGTGTAGACGGGTCGTGCAAAGTCTGAAAACAAAAGCAATGAACAACACAATGAATATGAAAAGCTTGAGTACTTACAAGGTCATGCAATGTATTGAGGTATAAAGATGATGATGAGTAGTGTGAGACAGTACTGAACCCAAGTAGAGACAAGTGAATCTGCCAATGAAGGGTTATAAAGAGATGAAAAAGTGGTGTGAGACCTAGAAACACAACAATCAAGTATTGCTCTTCTAATGAATAGAAAATACAGGCAAAACTAATTACCTGAAAGTATAAAAAACCAAGAGGGAGTGCAAGTAGACTCACTCTACTGAGATAATTTTCACAACAGTGCTAATCACGGTCAGGAAGGTACTACTGACACAGCAATACTAACCCAAGTACAGAAAATATAAAACCAGCCAAGATTGGTAAAATAAATCAAAGGTGTGCGGCTCTACTGATCATACAAAAACAAAAAGCTGGTTTGCGACTCTTATTACGTGAGACTAATCTCAATGTAAAAAAAATTAAAAAGCATAAATTGATGTTCACTAACTAAAAAGAAACATCTGATAAGGAGGTCTCTAAGCTTCTGGCAATGAAGGGAGACGATGCCTACCCAAGTGCAGGAATAAAACACAACAAGTAGGAATGAAAATACAGATCACCCACACACCAATGGGGGAGGGAGGGAGGAATGAACGTTCAACAGGGCACTGCTCAAATTGTAAACAACAATTGTCTCAAAAACCTTAAATTCACAAACAAAAAGTAATGGACTGAGGGCATAATCTGAGAAATACCAAAACCCATATTAAAATGCCCAATCTGAGTCGAAGGCACAAATATTACAGAGCGACATCGGAAAAACTGCAATGCATATGGAGTTCAGAAAAATATGAGGACTACTGTGCATGTGCCAGTGACTTGGACAGCACACTGTGTCTCCGTTATGTTCTGGATTCCTTGCAGAATTCTCTATGGAGGTTCAACATTGGGAGGAAGAATTCTTATTATAAGCACGAAAGTAATTCTGTCCTGGAATAACTAAGCTATGCAATACCGACAGGTAAGTTACTACCGATATTAAAATGGCATGTAGTATTAGTAAATAACGTCTAACAAGAGAACCATGTCATTCTATACTTTCAACAATAGACAAATCACATACGAATGAATGGGTTTTGGGGGATTGCAGCAGTTTTTCAGTTACTTAAAACCAATCAATCACAGAAAGTTGCTTTCATTTAACAAAGTTGTGGAACAAAAACAACACTATACAATATAAAAGTAAAATTTTTATCAGGTTAATAGTATTTATATCAATAAAAGAGATTACTCCTGTGCATTTATTAACATTCTGAACGTCTTGAGCAAAGATATAACTGTATAACAAAAATTAAAATTTGCTCTTAGTAATCGATTATCAGTTATGTGCAACAGATTATCGATTATGAAATTCTGACCGATTCACATCACCAGTGGACAGCGAAAACCATGTTAGAAAATGCAACAATGGTCTCCTTGACCAGAATAAATATTTTTATAAAACTATAAATAAATCTGGATTTTTGCTTCATATTCTTCATAAAATCCTCAGCAAGTGACAAACAATTGTACTTGTGCAGCCTGGGATGATTTTGTTATATTAATTCGGGCCGCCTGGTGGCCGCATATTTCGTTGGTGGCCCAAGATTTGTTATTTTGAAATATCCCAATCGAAAGTTAGTACATATTGCTTGCCAGAACTTTTCCCTCATTCCATTCATATCTGTTACATGTCGTACTATAGATCATAACTGTAATTTTACCTTTTTCCTTACCAAAAGTGATCTTATCATACAAAAGCTATGTGCATTTAATCAAAACAAGTCAGGGTCCAAGCTTGACCCTAATATCTGGGCGAAACTAGCCCTCCTGCCAGAATAGTCGAAGTTGGTGAACATAATGAGAAGTGGGTGTAGAAAGTTCCAAATAGTCACTGTAGACTAATGTTTTGGCATATTTTTATGTCAGACTATTAAGGTGTTGTTGAAAAAGTATTAAAAACATCAAAAAAAAAATTAAAACTTTTCTTATTTAGCTTCACCCCAGTTGTTGTACAACATAAAACAGCAACTTTGAAAATAGGTTACTTTCGAAAATCAACAACATCTTCTGCAGCAGAAGTTCTCTTTTTGTCTGTTTATATGAAGAATTATTGGATAAAATGATTAATTTTATCAGTAATGGACCTGGATACACCCAGTAAGTCTACGATTGCTTCAGATTGGGCAACAAAAAATAAATTTTCACTTGTTTTTCAAGGCTCCTGTGTGAATTTTTGGTGTGAATTCCGTAGATAGCAATGTAATTTCTGGTAGACCTATTTATGATCGTAAAATTAGCACTAAAATTGACTACAGAATGCATCTTTCCGCCCTCCTCTTTGAAAGAAAAATTGACACAAAAGTAGATGTTTTACTTTGATTATTAATTTATTGTATTGAAACAAAATGGGGTGGGGGTAACATCATGAATAAATGCAAGGCAAAGTGAACTTTGCTTTTGATCCTGTTCGGGTGAAATTACTCTATGGTGACTGTTTCACCTGATTCACCCAGTAAGCATTTGGATTTTCCAACAAACATGCACTCTATTTTGATATCTAATGGTATGTATTCCTTCCATAATTATAAAACTTTTGTTGATTAGCTTGTTTGGATAGTTGACAGTACAATATTGGTAATGGTCAATACACACATTTTGTGCTCTGAATTGCTATATTCAACATGTGGCCTGTCACGGTATGCTTTGTCTAGCACAAAACACTAAATGACTTTTCGACTACTTTAGTTCCAATGGACCAAATCATGTTTCTTATGACATTCTATTGAGTGAAAATGGAATATAGCTTTAAAAAGTATTCAGTATTCTAGTTTGACTTGTGTCTGCTTGGTAAATATGTTGCAAAGATTCCTATCCTTTAAAACACATAACTTTAATTTGATGTGGAACTAACTAATGGTGCCATATCATCATAGGGCACCTTTATTACAATTACACCTGTGAGTAAACAGAATTATTATAATTTAGCCTTAATTTATAGCATGTCAGATGAATAAACTGATACATTTGTTTCATATTAAGGACTTCTCTACAAAACAAGAAAAAAATGACATAATAATTACTGCTAATTTTGTTTCATGATATAATTTTTAAATTTTTTTTATCTGTAATAGAGGGACATGTGAAAAAAGATTGCAACAAAACTTATGTGTGCCAAGGTTTAGGTTACAAGCCATAAACCTTGGTGTTAATTCCTAAAGATACTCATTTCACGACGACAAATTCCCTATTCTAGGGATGTGGGACCGAAAATTGTATTTTTGGAACCATCCCTGGCAGCACAACTTGTTCACTTGTCCAGTACTGCCAGAGTAGCAATTTTTCCACCCCTGCAAAGAAACTAATGCCACGAGTTTGCAAGTCTTTACCTTTCAAATGTGCGTGCCAATAAATGGACAGCCCATTTCTTGACTTTCCACCAGGCCAACTCAGGCCGCTCATCCTCATCTATTTGGTTGGTTTGCTACAAAGATAAAGAAATGAAAAATTACAAATAGTAATGTTTATACACAGAGGTGGCCATATTGGATGCCAGATTGGTCCCTTTTTCATTTTGGCCAGCCAGACACCATAAGAAGTCTTTTAGTGAAAACCCCATGTCCATATCACCATCCATTGAGGAGGAATAGCAATAACAAGATTTTCAAGATTTGGATGTCTGACTGGCACCATGGTCATTTAGGACCAACCAGACATCATAAGAAGTCTTTTAGTGAACACACAATGCTGATATGACCATCCATTGAAAAAGTGTACTGATAAGATTTTCAATATGGCTGCCAGTGTCCATATTGGCCAAGTGGCACCATTTTCTTTATCCTCCCAGCTGTTTAGAAGTGGCAATAAAAAAATTGTCAAGATGGCCATACTGACCAGCACAATTTTTTTTTTGTAGGACCAACTAGATATTATAAAAAATACCTAGGAGACCATCTGTTCTGGAGAAGTAGCTATAATAAGGTTTTCAATGTAGTCGGTTCTTGGTACTCTAAGGATGATCTGAGCAGCTGTGTTTTGAACTTTTTGAAGTTTCTGTAGTAGATATTGCATTGAACCAGACAGAAGAGAATTACTATAATCAAGTTTAGAAAGTACTAAGGAACACAAAAATGTTTTAGTGGCATCAACAGAAAGAAAATTGCTAATGGAGCTGATGCATCTCAGCTCAAGATACGCAGCCTTGCATATGTTTTTGACATGTTGGTGTAATGAATGCTGTCAAAAGTGACACCAAGGTTTCGTACTGATTATGTGGAGTTGATGCTGGTGTTGCTGATACTTACTGAGGTAAAGGATAGGAAGGGGAAAGTCTTTGTGGGGTGATCAGAATGGCTTCAGTTTTATCATCATTCTTTTGCATCTTGTTACATGTCATCCATGACTTCACATCGGAAATGCACCTCTCTACGCCTTGGATGGTATCATCAACTTCAGTTGGGTGGCTAGATTTGTATATTTGGGTCTCATCAGCATACAATTGGCGAGACACCAGATGACGATCTTTGACACTTGAGAGGGGCTAAGTGTATAGAATGAAGAGAACAGGTTCCAGAATAGAACCTTGTGGAACACCAAAATATAGATCAACTGGGCTGGAATGTTTTCCATTTACAGACACAATTTGTGTCCTTTCGAGTAAGTAGGACTTGAACCATAGTAAGGCTGTATCTCGAATGCCAAATACATGCTGGAGACGGTGAAATAATATATCATTATCTATTGTGTCAAATGCTGCAGGTAAGTCAAGAAGGGTGAGGACTGTAGTCTTTGCACTATTCAAAGCAGAGAGAAGGTCGTTAACTACTTTCAGAAGGGCAGTTTCGGTACTGGGGCGAGGGTGATATACACTCTGTAAATTGCTAAAAAGACTATTTAAATTCAGATGAGATACAAGTTGGGACAGAACAACTTTTTCTAAGATTTTTGACATGAACGGGAGGTTAGAAACAGGGTGGTAGTTTTTTAAATCGTTAGGGTCAAGTGTTGGTTTCCTCAAAAGAGGTTTTACAATGGCAGTTTTGAAAAATGATGAGAATTCCCTGAATGAGAGAGAAGTATTAATAACATCAGTTAGTGAAGGCAATATTGAATCTAAGCACTCAGTGATGTTGGAATCAGATCAAGTTCTGTTAACTTTGGGGCACTCTTCATCAGGATTGCTTTCAAGAATCTGTGGAGACAGGCTCAAATGCTGTTAAAGGTTTCCTTTGAAATTCTGTATCACAAGTGTGCTGTGACGACAAGTAGACTTAAACTGTGTAGTCATTTAGGAGCAACAAGACGTATTTTAATGAAAACTTCATGTCGATACAATCATCCATTCAGGAGTAATAGCAATTTTCATGATGGCTGTTATATTGGATTCCAGATCTGTACCATTTTCATTCAGGACCAACTAGAGATCATAAGAAATCTTTTAGCGAAATCCCCATGTCATATGACCAACTGTTAGAGAGGAATAGCAATAACAAGATTGTCAAGATTTGGATCTCAGATAGGCGCCATTTTCATTTAGGACCAACTAGACACCAAAAGATGTCTTTTAGTGAAAAAAAACATGTCAATATGACCATCCATTCAGAAGGAGTAGTGATAACATTTTCAAGATAACTGCCACAGTGTCCATATTGGATATCTGAGCGGTACCATTATCCATAATCATTCTTGCAGTTTAGGAGAAGTACCAATAACTTCTGCTAATGGATGGGTGCATGAGGAAAAGACGGAGCACAGACGACAACGGACAACACAGGCCATTGCATAAACTCTTCTTGTCTCTGACCATTAGAGCTATAAAATAAAAATAAAAAAAGAAATATTAACATCCACATTTATTCCTACTTCCAACTGCATTGGTTGAATAGGGCCAACCAAGTTGGCTACAATGTATACATGTCTAACATGGACGACCTATATATAGTGTGCAAAAAACCTGTTTGGTCATAAACCTAAGTTCTAAAACTTTAAAATGTGAAATGTAGGTCACAATGACCATCATTTGCTTTTGTTATGTGGATGAGATACTAACAGAGATGCATACAATCATCTAGTTTGATAATTTTGGCACAAATAGTGCTTGAGATTGAAATCCAATTCAGTGAAATATGGGTCACAGTGACCTAATTTTGTGATGAGGGAGTAGCACTCATCAAGATGCATCCCCTCACCAAGTTTTGTGAATCTAGGTATAACATTATAAAAACCTATTTGATCACGATCTAAGCCTGTAAAATGTGTAATAGTCACAATGACGTTCTTTTGTGGTAAGGGCAATGCTACCAATAGAGATCAATAAAATCATCAAGTTTGATGATTTCAGCAACGAGTTTGAGAAATCAACTTAAAACAAAATTTAACCAAAGTCAGTGAAGCATAATATATGGGTCATGGTGACCTACTTTTGTGATGAGGGAGTAGCATTCATCAAAATGCATCCCCTCACGAAGTGCATGAACAGTGTTCTCCTCAGATCCATTTACCATCAGTCCCAATACATTATCGTTGCAGCCTGTGATGCTTTGGAACCTGCCAATATGCCATGCAGCCTGTGATGCTTTGGAACCTGTCGATATGTCATGCACCAGTGCAGATATATTTCATTTCCACCTAACTTTAAAAATTCTTCTGTTAAATAAACAGTCACCTAATTCTAAGCCATATCACTTGAATGATGCCTTTTCTTTACCACTTCTTGGGTATGTAATTAAAATAATCCAGGATAATTACCGACATGCTTAAGCAGTTATCTTTCATACCTGGCTTGACCTGACAGGCAGTGCATGACCTTTGATGCTGGTTTAGTCTTTGTACTGAAACACCACCATCAAAAAGAACGTAAAATTACCCAGCGCACAGTAGGGGTGAAACAATACAACTGCGCCACGTATTGATACGATTCACAATACACAGCCTACGTTACGATACATTATCGAGACACATATCAACTTGATGGTCTTTTCAACTTTAGAAGGTCTGTCAGTAGTAGGGTTGTGCTGTTTTATATATGTTGATATACTGGTTGTATTTCTAGTATGCAGTTTACAGACAGACATAGATTTAGCATCTGTTCATATTCCATTTTCATCCTTGACAAGATAAAAAAAGTACATCCAAACTGACTACATATTAGTTGTTAGTGACTGTAATTCAATCATTTAGGCCATTAGAGGCTATTCCATTCGATCTGATCCAGGACTCATCTTGGTAACCACCGCCTTTGTTTTTCACTGCATGAATGCTTGCTTTTAAAACATCTTATTATCAATTTCATGTCTTCACTTAAATTTGAAAGACATGACGGTGTTATCTTCAGAACAGAAGAAATAGTGCAATTTCCACCTGCAAGGAAAATCTTATCTAGAGCAAATCCAGGTGTGGGAGTGGAGATAACTAACAACTAAAATCGATCACATTGTACTTCCTGCAGATGTAAAACAACTGCCGTGGCCACAGGCTCTCGTTTCTGTTAGTGAAAAGGAAAACTATTGACAATGCCCAGTCCCCTTCTATACAAAATTAAATGAACAAATTAACAAAAGGTGACAAGCTTGCACAGTTTGAAATCTGCCTCCTTGCTGATTCTGTGCTAATTTTATTTATCCTGTTGGCATGTTTAGTCACTGATTACCTATATCAACATAAAAGGAAACATTCCAAACTTTTTCTCCAAGTACGACTTTAGTAATTTAAAGATCATTTGATAACCATTTTGAACAAAGTTTCTCTGGTGCTTTGTATCTACCTGGATCGAGTTTGGATGCCAATACTTCCGGTGTGTCATGCAGTGAATAAGCTGCAGTCAATTCTGATTGGTGGTTATTGCAACAAACAATAACCACCAATCAGAATTTAATGTAACATATTTCACTGAGTGACACAATGGAAGTGTAGCCTTTAAATTTGATCCATATAGACAAGATACTTAGCAACAGAGAAACTTTGCGTAAAAGTGGTCATTAAATGATCAGTAAAGTACTTCAATCATACATGGGGAACAAAATTTGTAAAGTCTCCTTTATATTGATATATATTATCAGTGGGTGAACATGCCGAGGGGATAACATAATTAGTATGTAATCAGCGAAAGGGGGGGGTGGGGGTGAGAGACATTCTGAACCACCAACCTTGTGTTAATTTGTAAAAAGATGAGTGGGTGTTTTCAAGTTTTTTTTTCTTCTTTTCTACTGACAAACATTAGTGCCTGTGCCTGCGACAGCCGTCAAGATAAATTCTCAATTTAAAGAATAAAAGGGCAAACGACTAATAGTTATTCATGACTACTGAAGATTAAAGTAACTTCTATAGGGTAAGTATCATTTTGTATAGATTCTTCACCTCTTGTATTGATACGTGTATCGATATGGCAAAAGTATCGATGCATCAATATATTGATGAATCATTTCAACCCAAGTGCTCAGCTAGCCCAATATTAATCTAGCTAGGAAAATCAGCTGCGGAGTTTGCAAATTCAGGTCCAGATAGCTGGGTTTCTCCCATGAAGGAAAAGAACGATCCGAAAAATGTAAGTAACAGAATGATTCAACACTGAATGGAAGATTTCCCATCCTTAGATGGAAATCATTGGATTAGATGGTGTTTTTCATATTGCTCACTTAGCAACTCTTGAGGTGTGTGTGGGTATAACATACAATTTCTAGGCCACAAAGGCACTATTACAATCTAATATTTTGGTTTTTATAATTGTAGTAGTAGCAGTTGTAGTAGTTCTTATTGTTGTTGTAGTTGTTGCCATTGTTATTTCTATAACATACATGTGATGAGTAAACTTTCATGAATGTAAATTGCACGATTTGCTCTTATATTTACATAGTATACTCCGAGCAAGAAAAAAATACTTTGGTCAATACAAATTTTTTTTTTTAACTTAAGTTGGTGCTGCCCTAGGAATTTCTCTATCCGTCTATCCAGATAAGAAAAGGAGCAAAATTTATCTTCACATTTTACCAGTTATGAAAACATGTAAAGAAAATGTTTTGGATTATTCCCTAATTTATATCTGAAACATTTCTCCAACAAATTCTTACTGTGTCAACAGCAGATATAACAAGAGTCCCTCAAAGGGGCTGATGTTCTACTGGGCGAAAAGAATTTCCAGGATATCAATATAAGACCATTTCTTCCTTTTAACTGTCACTGATATTCTTCAGTATAAGATTTTCAAATTAGCTGCTGTGGTGGACATAATGGATGTCAGATTTGCACCAGATTCATTTAGGACAAAGTGAACATCATTAGAAGTCTTTTGGTGAAAATCCCATGTCATAATGATCATCCATTCAGGGGGAGTTGTGACAAGAAGATTTTCAAGACAGCTGTCGTGGAAGCCACATTGGTTGTATGACTTGTACTATTTCATTTAGGACCAACTATCATATTAAGTCTATTGGTGAAAACCACATGTTGATATAGCCATCAATATGGAAGGATGCTGTTTTAACATCTCAATTAAATCCACCTTATCCTTATACTTTCTACAAGTATGTTGCAAGTAGGAATGTATCGATACATTGATATGTATCAGATACACTGATATTTTCTTGATTATATGATATATTTTATCATGACCCTTGTACCAGGATACTCACAATACAATACAATACAGTGAAACCCCACTATAACGCGATATTTGGGGTCCATAAAATTTGATCGCGGAAAAAGCGGGGTCGCGTTATTGTGGGGTTTTACTATATTTTACTTTATTCAGAGAACAACGTATACACATCTAATGTATAGCATGAATAGGGTATCAACACCGTTTACTATCTGATATTGATCCGTCTTTGTTTTCCCACATGACAACCCTTTGATTGAGCCACGAGTTTGATACAGCTGTACTTGTTCAGTGCCAAGTAACAGAGAGTGGTTATTTGAACTCCCTGTGATCTTGCCGCCCAAGCTCAGTCTCTACATAAGCACCCACATATGACAATCTTTGATCAACCACCGCATTGTCTGGTGCTTGGTTGTGTATGCAGTTAAAGAAGAAACATAAGTCGGCTATTGTTTGCGCAATGATTGTATACAGGATAAATTGAAGTCCAGCGCACGTGATGACGGCTTACGTTTTTTGATGTTTATTAATTCGTGAGAATCTTTTATCAACCACCACATTGTCTGATGCTCAATGGTGTATGCAGTTAAAGAAGAAAAACATGTTGGCTATTGTTTGAGCAATGATTGTATACAGAATGAATTGAAGACAAACACAAAGAAAACTTACTGGCTTTACTCATGGATCAGTAATAAGTAACATTTCCGATAATGTTTATTTTGGCATAACACTTCAAGAAATTGGTGAAATTGTTAAATTTCAGAAGCCACGCCACAATCTAATTCATAAGTGATCTCTTCCCCAAAATGATAATAAACTTTTTATACACTATTTCTCGTACTTAAAAAAAAAATTTTTTTTTCTTGTACAAGAAAAATACATGTACATGTATATAAAATTTCAAGGAACCACGCCACAAATGTATTATACTCGAATTCATACGCGATCTCTTCCCCAAAATGATAATTTAATATATACATTATACACACTATTTCTCGTACTTTGAAAAAAAAAAAAGTTCATGTGCGAATGAATATATGAAATTTTGGGAGCCACGCCACGATCGCGTTATATCCAAATTCGTGTTACAGCAGGGTTTTACTGTATTAAAATTATGTTCTATTAATAAAAGTATAATTTATGAATTACATTTTCAAGGTGTATCTATCCTTACTGCAAAAATGAATCTACTGATCACTACTGTCACTCCTACTCAAAGAACTGGAGTTGACATTTGCACGTTTTAGTTTCTCTTAAAATTTGAACAAAATGATATCACACTATCTCGATGAAACTGATTTTGAAGACATGTAGTTGTCAAACAGTTAATAGATGATTGTGTATCATGCTATGTATCATACTGATTCATTCGTATCACACGTATCATTAGTAAAGTGGAGACGCACACCCCTGGTAGTAAGTAGAATATGTATTGGTAGGTATCTGCTGGTCATGGTGGCTTCATAAATTGAGAAATTAAATACTAAACAAAACAAAAAAAATTGTTACATGATGAAGTCTGTTCAAAGCAATAAAATTACAATGAAAAGACTTGATACAGCTCTGTGATAAGATGCCAGCAGTTCCAAATTTTTATTAAACATACACGTGTATGGTAGCCAAAAAAGAGCATAGCGAATTACCTCTGGTACAGGTCTATCTACAATCTGCCTAATAAGTTCCATCCACTGCGTGAACATCTCCTTGGTTACTGTGTCAAGAGGAAGAAAATTCTGAAACGGAAAATATATATATGCTTCAGTTTTCAATCTGTGAGCCACTTAAACTTCATAGTTATCAAAGTTTCTTGTTTTGTTGAAAAATACATATTTGTGGGGTACTTAATTTCTTGGATTTGTCATCTGAGAAGAATAAAAAAAGCCTGATAAAAAGTAAGCGCAGATGTATATATCTCAATAAAAGATTACATGGTTTGTACTGACTCACATCATTGTTTTCAAAAACTTTTCAAAACTTTTCAAAGATTATTTTTGTTGTTGCCATAATTTGATTTTTCTCTATATGCTGCTTTGGTTACCACTGCATAAATAAGTTCTAATTTAGAAGAAAACACATAACTTCTGGAAAGGGATGCTACTCCAACTGGTAAATAATCATGTCATGTATCATTAAATCCACCCAATTTTATCCCATTTTACTTATTTATTCCTTAGTTTTGAGAAGTACATAAAAAAAACAAAAATTCTAAATTCAAAAGTGATATATTTTTTTCAGTTTTAATGTTTTATGTTCCCTCAAATAAATTCAAGGACATCGGGGAAACATTTGTGTTTTTCAACAAATTCAAGGACTTCTCAAGGATAAAACCAACTTTTTCAACATTCAAGAATTGTTCAAGGTTGTATGAACTATGGATTATACCAACATTTACTTCCATGCATTTTCTAGCAAACAGGCTTAATCCCTACTGCAGTAATTAGGTTGATTAGATAAATTATTCATTGCTAACACTTAACATAAATACAGAGATATGAATCAAATAAGATGGCAATACCCTTTTACACACATGTACAAGCAAATAAGCTTAATTACACTGCTGTAATTAGGACTGAAATCAGGTTTTTCTTAGTTCTTAAAGACTGCTATCGAAACATAAACTTCTCGACAATTTGGGATTTGGCTCAAAAACAAAACAAAACTCTTTTTCAACACAAAGCTTCTGTCTTTTTCCACATATAAACAGATCTGTCAAAATTGACCTCCACTCTCTAAAATGTCATAATGTCGCTAACACAGTGGTCAAAGAGCTTGAAACCTTCAGTAAAATAAATCTACCTTTGCAGACCTGCCTGATCCTAAGGAGTACTCTGCTGACCAGAATCCAATAATATGTGAACTTTGTTCATAACTTTAAGAACAACACTATGTTCCTTTCATTACAAAGGTGACCTCTGAAATGTATCAAAATCAGTCAAACTGAAAGCCTTTAACATAGCCCCTGAAGCTTGGCAGGACAAGCTCATTGATCAGACCAGGCCCATCTGATCACCTGTATCAATCAAGTTGAGGCCAAAGTAATGTGCTGCATTGAAGTGGCAATGATCAGCCTCTCCTCTACTCAATTGGGTTTCCTCCATTCAATCACTTCTTATGACATGCAGGAGGGCACATTGGTCCTATTCCACATCCACAAGTTTGCAAGATTTTCAATATGGACACCAGAGCAAAGGACATATTATATGGCAGATTCACATCATTTTCATTTAGGACCACTATAAAAAGTCTTTTCTTGAAAACCCCATGTCAATATAACTTTCTGAAGGTTTCGCAATAACAAGATTTTCAAGATGGCTATCGTAGAGGTCATACTGGATGTCAGATAAGCACCATTTTCATTTCAGACGAACTAGTCATCATAAAAAGTTTTGGGTGAAAAACCCATGTAAATATGCATAGTAATAGACCTGTATAAATGCATAGTAATGTACCTGTATAAATGCATAGTAGATTTTTAGAATTTGTTTCTGAAGGAGTTGAGAGGCTTCAGAGGGGTCAGGAAGCAGCTGTATACAGCGCTGGTATATCAGAGGCAACATGTGCCGCATAGCATCATCAAGAACCTTACGCTCATCTGGGCGTTTGTATCTGAAAAGACAGATGAAACTATTAAACCTGAACCATGAACTGTTTATGTAGAACATCTATGTCTTTCAAAATCTCCTGTCCAGTCTTCATACACAGATATTTCTTGTCTAAGGAGAGTCTAGACATAATGCCTGCAATAGCGATCAGTTTTATTCATAATATCATTTTTTCCCAAACATTTTCAGAATTCAAGACAAGTGTTCTGTAGAATGTGGTGTCTCACCTGTGAATGGCATTATTATGACATTTTTCTGCTTGTGCAGGTGAAATAGGAAAACTTACAGTATAGTTTGGGAGTGGGGGGGGGGGAGGGGTACAATTCAGTTTGGCGGTGGTGGATGGATGTAAAATGCAGTTTTTTTTAACCAGTAAAACTAATTTTAATTGTATCTTTTCCTGGTGCTAGTCCCGAGTCCAAGGACATTATTACCATCTCGATTTGTAATTGGAGGTACAGAATAAACAACAACATAATCCCAGACTAGAATCTTAGTCCACTTCCGACAATCAGAACATATTCCTTCTTTGATTTGGACTGAGCCTTAAGGATATCAAAGTGGGCAGCAAGGAGGAAATTGTGCAATAACAGCAGGTAGTATTATATAATTAAAATTAGTTTTACCCACCACCCCAACGAAAAAACCCCACATTTTAATAGCAGTAATATATTACTTGCTATTCTTGCACTGCTGAATTTGCTTGCATTATGTGAGACTGATGGCCTAAGATAAACTGTAAAGTGAATTTACTATTGTTGTCAGTAGGATATTCTAGTGCCGACTAGACTATCGCTGGATAACTTGCAGGGATCATGCTCACAAATTGCAATTTTTTCCCATGATTCGCGATAAAATATACCATCTGGCGATTTTTTTGGCTACAACATTTTTGACTCTTCAAACTTGTATATATAATCTTGGGTTTGGAGTGGAGGAATTCAAAGGCACCATGAAAGGAAGCCGCAAATTTGGTTGTAAAATGCACTGAAATCTATCTATTTGTTACATAAACAAATCCTTTGTTCATATTGACAAACCATCTTACCAGTGTATTGTTATATCATAATCCACTTATGCTGACATCTGACCCGACTACTGTTTGCTGTGATACGTTCAAATAGTCATGCTACCGGACTAGGTACAATCGACCAAACGACGCCTAATCCTTTTTTTTTTTTGAAAAATGTACCAGAAAAAATAGTTTTGCTGAAACTTCAAAGAAAACCGATTACATTTGAAGCACTATTCGATCTGTATAAATACTAAGCAAATGAAAAAAAAAATTCATTTTCAATCAAAACTATATAATGTCATGGTGAACGTAAGTTAGACTTTTTGTCTTCATCATCTCATCCTAAGAGTAGCATATATACTCACATATAAGCTGAATAATTTAGGAAAAAATAAAAGCCTGAAAATTTACAAAGCATAAAGCTCGCTCCTTGCCGACACTGAGAATAACAGATAAACAATCTTAAAAGTAAGATTCTCAAAGGATGCTTCACTCAAAGGTTCATAAGGGGATTTTGACAATACCCAAAGAGCACATGAAAGATTCCATCTAGGCCTTAGTGAGCAAGGAACCGGTCTCTAACGCTCATAATACTTGAAATATCAGAAATACTAGAGTCCAGCCCAAAGGTGGAACCACTAGAAAACTTTGCTGTTAGAAAGGAATGCCCTTAACAGTGGACACAGAACATTCTCTTTCCTTGAAAAGGAAGAGAAAAAAGTCTGCAATGCATTTAAAGGGGGACAGCTAGGATCAATGCATTTCCTATTGCACCAATAGAAGATTCTCTACTTTGTAATGTAAAACATGTAAGTAGATTGCATCAGTCTGGATGATGCAGTTGGCAACCTAGCTCGAAAACTGGTTCCAATGGATTGATGGCTTAAGGACCACATGGCCACGTCTGGATATTCCTTTTGCACGGAATATAGCAGACTCTGAGTATCTCTTCCGAGGCTGCCCTGAGGAGGTTCCAGAGGCCAAAATCCCTGAAGAACTACCCCCTCTGGCTCCAGGTGAGCACTTCATCCTGAAAACGAATCATCGTGTACAGTAAAAGGTGGTATGCAGGGATGTGAATTGGGTCAGGTGGTGGAAAAAGTCGGATCCCAGGGGGGATCTGAGCTGATAGAGAGTTGTTCTGGGATCTCCTCCGGGGAATCAAGTCCACAGCTGGGATCATAGTTCCAAGGAGAGAGAGGTAAAGGCAAGATGTCAAGGTCTTGGCCAGAAGACCCATTATGAGGGACAGGATTTGGTCTATCCTGTCTGTTGGAAAACGAACCATGCCAAGGCTGGTGAGAAAATTCATCGCCACATATACGAAATACTGGGGGATGAGATCTAAAATCTCTTGGTTGGGGACAAGACTGAGACAAATCACCATCGACCAACAAATCAGAAGAGAATCTTTGTGGATGTTGTACATCAAGTGGATCCCTAAAGACTTCAAGTGGATTGCTGCTACCCCCATCACCCTGGTAAAAGCTCTGAGGGTGGGGCCTACGCCAAATGGAAGAGCTAGAAATTGGAAAACCACCTGGTTGAGACAAAGTTGGAGATATTTCCTGGGTGACAGGAAGATGGGGATGTGAATGTATGCATCCTGAAGATCAATGGAGACTGTCTTGTCGCTGAGTTTTTTGGCATTCCTAACCAAGGCAATAGTCCCCATCTTGTGTTCATCCTGAAGAAATCTGTTCAAGACAGTAAGGTCAATTATGAGCTGAAATCTTCCACTTGTTATCGACACCAGAATGAATCTGGAATACAAATAGGGAGTTGGGTTGTTTTCCAACTTCTCAAACAGGAAATAAGGCTAATCTCCATCCATTAAAGTGGATTGGGGTCGCATTGTCCATGATGCCTGACCAAACCCCTGAAAAGATTGCTAGACAAGCACCTACCTGGACACTGGGAAGAGGAAGACGCTACAGTCAAGAATGCAGCTCCTTAGGGCTGACAACCTCCCTCATTGGGGGAGGTGGAGGAGTCCAGATACTTCCTCCCTTGGCCTCTGCAACCACCTCCCCTAGCAGAAAACGGACAGCGGGGAGTTTTGAACCAAGGCTACTTGTGAGACTGTAGAGGCTGCAACTGAAGACCTTGCAACAAGGTCCCATAGGGCAGTCAGGGTGGATGAGCTTCTTAGATGGTTTCAACTGGCCTGGAGTCACTGCCAAGGACCTGTGCTGTGGTCCAGCACGACCTTAGACATCTCCAAAGCAGCATCCCTGCAGAGGTAAAGAAGCTTCACTGAGAGCCACTGACATGGAGAGTGCATGATGCAACATAATTGCTACGGTCTCCAACAAGCACTAGTGCACTGCTGGAGACAATGACTCCTCCTTGGACAGCTGTAGAGAGTCCCATCAACACGGAGAACATATGTCTGGACATAAAAACACTGAAGAAGGCAGCCAAAAAGAGTTTGGCATGAGAGGCTATCATCACTAGGGTGTGGCCTTAAGCTCCAAGGTCTCCAAGTCTTTGACTGGGGCATGAACCCATGCTGCAGCCAATATCCCTAGTAGGGATGCACAAGTCAAAGGGGGAGGCCAAGCCCTAGAAGGCATCTGGCAACTGGAGGTGGAGACCAACAGCTGGAGCACATAAGGAGAGGCCAACCACCCCTTCTTCTGCCAATAATCAAAACCAGGTGTCCGGTTGCTCGAAGAGCATTGCCGTGACCTGTAATTGAAGCCTGGTGACCGGTACCCCATGACCAGTCCGGCTACAAAGATTTGACAAACAAACCCGCATCAGATCTATCTGAAAAATATCACTGCTCTTCCCTTTTGGAAAGGAGCAACATGCTTATATCAATCACCGATACTCTACCCACCTTGAGAGGGTGCTGCTCATCCCTGTCAGAAAGGCGCACATGCTCTCAGGTCTCTTCCCTCCCTTGGGAAGAACCAAGAATCTATCACCAGCACCAATGGCATCAGATGGAACGTCAGGGATCCTTGGCCTTTTGCCGATCTCCAAACCATGCAAGTCGCTCTTGATTCCTGCTCCACAGAAGTTGACTTTCCTAACATGGAAAGCAAGCAAGACCCCTCCTGGGAACAGGGGGGGGGGTCATCCTGAGATTAAAAAATGTAAGAGGAGCCTTCCTTCCTCCCTGAATAAGTGAGGCAACTTGCCACCAAGTCCCACACATCATCAGACTGAAGGTGACAGATTAGATGTCAGTCTGTGTGTGCACAACCCATACACAATAGGAATGTAGGGTGTGTCCCACTGGGCCTTCTTATGCCCCCACTCACCCACACCTTTAGACATTATGAATGAGAGAATATTAGCTTGGACTGGGTACTCAGGAAAGCAATGCAATAGTAGAAGGTACTGTATTACTGCTATTACAACCTAGTGATGGGTGCTCGAAGCCCCATGACTGGCACCAGGTGACCGATGTCCAGTGACCAGTCAAAGACTGGTCCAATGATAAGATCGGATAGACGAACCCACATCAGATCTATCAGAGTGAGATTACTGCTCTTCCCTCTCAGGAAGGCACAATTCACTTATCTCTGTCAATGGGACACTGACAAGAAGGTGCTGCTCATCCATAATCAGAACATGTGTCTCGCTCTCAGGAGTTTTCCCTCCCTTGTGAGGGGCAAACGATCGATCCCTTACTAGCACTGACAGCTTTGTAAAAAGCTTCAAAGATCCTTGGCCTTTGGGCGATCTCCGAACCACAGAGGTTGCGCTATGTTTATTCCCACATGGGGAGTTGACTTTCAAACACAGGAATAGGTCCAGATCCCTAGGATCCTAGTGTCTGAAGACCCAGAAAGTTTTGAACACAGATCTGGGGGAAGGTAGCTGTAAACTTTGTCCACATTTCTTGACCTTCTGTTGCCTCACCAGTAGGTTGAGACAGAAATGGAAACACTAGGAGAGCAATCTGATGTAACCGGTCATACCTCTTTAAGTTTATTGTGCCATCTCTGTTGACAGGGTGAGACAGGACTATCCCTTTCCTTCTCTCTCATTGAAGATGGGGACTGAGAATCCTTTCTTGATGCAGGAGAAGGGAGTTGTTCCCCCCCACCCCCCTTTTTCCTTCATTAGTGAAGCTGGAGGAGAGGATGGGGAGGGCCAGTGCACTGCACAGTCTGCCAACCAATGGAGCCATGGGAAACTTGTTCACGACACCATGGGGGGAAAGGGATACATTATGGACTTGCCACCTGGTTGCGGTAGTCCCCAAGCCACATAGGAATTGAATGGAAACATAGGGAAAGGTGTGTGTGGGACAATCCGCTTCCTTTTCTCGACCAATATTAAGTAACTTGTAACCCTAACTAGTGACAGAGACCCACTGACCAGTATTCACTACTCACCAGTCAGATGATGACCTGCTCAGAGGAGTCCCTATTCATGGAACTCAACTCTTTTGGTGATCTATACCCCCTTGATGTAGATGCAAGTCTTCCTGAGCAAGTTGAAGGTGAGACTCACTTTTGGGTGCTGGCGACTTCCTTCTACCAGGCAGTGCCACTGATCCCTCAGCTGCTAGCAGCTTACTTAAGTGGAAAGTGGCATTGATCCTTCCTGGGATCAGAGGGGGTCTACCGGAGAAGAGGAGGATGCAGCTCCCTTCTTCTTGCCACCATAGGAACATGAACTTTCAGACAGACACATGGCACAGAAAGACAGAAAACCCCAATGCCAATATGATTCTCTGTACAACATGTGTAGCGATAAGATTTTCAAGATGGCTGCCATGATGCCCATATTCGACATCAGATCGGCAAAATATTCATTTAGGAGCAACTAAGACATTATAAGTCTTTTAGTGAAAACCCCACGCTGATATGACCATCCATTAAGGAGGAGTAGCAATAACAAGATTTTCAAGATGGCTACTGTGGTGGCCATATTGGATGCATGACCAGAGCCATTTTTATTTATGACCAACAAGACAAGATACAAGTATTATGGTGAAAATCCAATGTCAATATCACTTTTCATTCAGGAGGAATAGCGATAAAAAGATTTTCAAGATGGCCATGGTGGCTGCCATATTGGATTTTCTAGCAGCACCATTTTCATTTAGAACCAACTAGCCTTCCTGTGAAAATCCCATGTTGATATGACTTACTGTTCAGGAAAAGTGGCGATAACAAGATTTTCAAGATGGCTGCTGTGGTGGATATATTGGATGTTATAATGGCACCATTGTCATTTAGGACCAACTAGACATCATAAGAAGTCTTTTGATAAAAGCCCCGTATTGATATGACCATCCATTCAGGAGGAAGTAGGATTACAAAGATTTTCAAGATGATTGCTGTGGCAACCATAATGGATGTCTGAGCAGCACCATTTTCATTTGGACCAACTAGACCATTTGAAGAATGTGTGTGTAAAGTTTCATGGCAATCCTCCAAGTAACTTACAAGGAGTAGCTATAACAAACTTGTGCTAATTAACAGACTGACATTGGATGATGAACAACTGGACATCCCAAAGGCTCTTCTGGTCTATAATCAGTCGAACTACTAATAGGTAATGTTTTACTGCTATTTAAATATCTGGGTACAAGCTTGAGACATAATATTTACCCAAAAGCTTCATTTGAATATAATGACTGCAGTGAAAGATATGTGAATTAACAAACATTCAACACAGCACCTTAACATGGTTGATGCCACTGCTGCCATAATTGGTATCACCAATGGAAAAACTATACCGAAGTCATGCCCTTTTCACCCAAGTCAAAAGTTTTTAAGGTTTGATGTCTCATATTCATTAATTTATTTAGCAAACATCACCTACCACCGACCACAGGGTCTATTCTAGAAATGAAAATTTCAGGCTAAAATCCCCTCCCTGATTTTAAAAGTAGGGTAATTTTCTATATACAGAGGAACCTCATTAATCCGGACATCTTCGTTCCCAGTGAATATGTCATGATTAATGAGTTTTCTGGATAATTGAATCATGCACATTTTAATTTTACAATGTCATCATACTGTATACATGTACATATAGTTGCTAGCTGTAAATGTACTGTATATTCAATAAAGGTTGAAATAAATTAATGAAGACATCTATGGACTTGTGTTTATTTCACTTTTTTATAACATGCACTTGTACATACACGTAAATAGAAGTTTAAACAATTAACACATTGAACACATCACACTATGTACATGTACATATATTTATTATGTCAATTTCCTGAAGAAATCTGTGACCTTTGTTTGCCTGGATTCATTGGCGGATCAAGCTGCAATGATTCTTGATAGTGTCCATACGGCATTATCGACTTGTTGATATTTAGCGTGGTGAGCACGGGTTAGGTCTGCTGAGTCGGCAGGTACAGATAACCATTTGTCCTTGTTTTTTATGATGTCCGCAATTGTCAACTTGCCAATGTCTAAGGATGAGTCAGCTATAATATGCCGGTGGATATCTTGAATGGTAGCTTTTGGGTGATCTTATTTGTGCTGGAAAATCTTTTTTATGCTGGCCAGTATCACTACTCGTCTACGCTTGCTTGACGGCATTGCCATAATAATGTAAAAAGTACAACGAAACAAACAGATATCTCGCAGTTAAATGCGATATGGTAAACTAATAAAGTGCAGTAATTTTTATAAGTGTTTTTTTACAACTGTTATAGCTGCTAATGAGCTGGTAATTGACATCGCTTTTTATTCTGAAAGGAAGCCCTATACTGTCCACAGCTTAAGTCAATCAACTTTATTTGTACAGCCATCAACAAACTGTGATTGTTACATACAATTAGTAAATAACAAAGAGACTTAATAACACAATTTATTAACCTTATGTTATATCAAAAGTGTGGACGATTTGATCCCACAGTGTTTATTTAATTATTAACACCCCCTTCGTTGGTGACTAGCAAAAACAGAAATTGTTTATACAATCGCTGGTTACAATACGGTCACACTACTTGAAGATCTTCCACACACATGATCATGTTACTAACTTATAACTTTAATGTGCCACTAGAATTTGACCAATCAGAGATTGATACATTGACACACCTCCAAATTTGCGAAGGTGAATCTGTGTTATCCGACTGACTGTATTTTCATATACAATTCTTAGAATTTTCTTATTTTTGGACAGATTGTTTCCGGATTATCGAGGAAAGTTTTATAGTAATTTTACACTTTGGTCCCAGATTTTGATTTCCAGATCCAGAATGCGGATTTCTTGATTAACGGAGCAAATTAACGTTTAGGAATTCCGTTCCCGTTTAACTATGTCCAGATAGTGAGGTTTCTGGATAAACGGAGTCCGGATTAACGAGGTTCCTTTGTATATAAGACATTTAACAAAGTCAACAAAGAAAGGCTGGCAAAGATTATGTGCAATTTTTGCACATTCTGTTGATTGTTCAACACAAGGCTTTATAAAACAGTGTGTATCCTAAACTCACACATCCTAAAATTGATCCTGGGCCCATTCTTACACACACACAAGACTGAAGAGAATGACAATTTTTCGTAACAAAATAGAACCTATTCATCCAATCAGAATACATGACAAAACTATTTTAATCCAATGATTTATTTATTTCTTCATAAGCTGTTGTTTTGTTGTGGGGGTGGGTGGGGAGGGGAAATTTATTAGTCAATGTATTTCTTAAAGTGCTAAAAAGACCTTTTTACATACTGATAATACCATCTCAAATGTTAGATAACAAACAATTTTTCCCCTAATTTTACACAACTAAACATTCTTATAACAGTAATATTTCCACAGTGCATTTTACTTCTCTTCATGGTCAAATACATGTTTGGTAACATTACTCCACCAAGAATTTACAATTTTCTAAATAAATAGGATACCATCAAAATTAACATCTTCATCTTTGTCACTATAATCAAACTTTCCCAAATTAAAATGAAAATTCAATCCCTACTGTATAAAACTTTTAATACTTTCTAATGTATCTTGTCAATGCAAGTTCATTTTAAACACACATACAGACATATATCAGACAACATACTCATAAACCTTGACCATCTGATAGAGACTCATCAAAGCTCCCATCCAAGTACCATGACTATCTGACTGGATGTACATGGCAATCTTCTCTGGTATATCCGGCCATCTGCCTGGGTAATCATGTTTGATCATGGTGCTGACGCAAACACACAGCTGCACTCTGAAAACAATAAGATCATTTACATATTAGCAGTGATTTCTCTGGGATTTTCACATACAGGGGGAATTCCCTCTCTCACAAAAGGAGAAATCCCCTGCGCATTTTTTAAGGTGTGATTTTCAATTTTTTATGGGAGAAGGGCAGCTGCTATATGAGAACAGTATCTATGAAAGGACCCTATAGCATTTGTGTATGGTAACTTTAAATGAATATAGATCAAATTTACAGCTGTTGATCTTCATTATTGGTAGAGAATCAGTAATCATGTGTTATGATAATGGCACTACATCGTATGCATTAGAACTGCATGTAACAACAATGATATTATCACATACTACTGAAAATCTACATATATGCCAATGTACAACCTTGCCAATAAAAGCATTTCATTGCTCAATCCAGAAGAAAGCAAGGTATTACATGTATTTACATACTGGGACATAAACTAAGAGCATCCACATTAACCACTTAATAATTATTATTCCCTTTTCATTTGGACATGTTGAAAAGCATTATTTTTTCCCTTAACATCAGGCCAAGATTCTTTAGTGTGATACAAATAGAACAAACTCAGCTTCGGTTTCAAGCTGGGCTCCAAAACAAACAAGCAAACATGTACATACGTACGTATGTAAAAACAATTAAACCCTATTACATACATACATACATACATACATACGTACATATGTAATGGGGTTTAATTGTTTTTTGCTTGTTGTTGTTTGTTGTGTGTAAAGTTTCATGGCAATCCTCCAAGTAGTTTAGGAGAAGTAGCAATAACAAACTTGTGCCAACAGACAATGAACAACAGACCATCCCATAAGCTCTTCTGGTCTATGACCAGTAGAGCTAAAAACTAGAAACACTGAATTTACAATGAAATGTGAACCACATGCCTAGTCCTTAAGCAGTAATGGCAATACACACAGTCAACAACAGTGGTGTTCACATGGCTGAATATACTAAACTTTGTACCAGATCAATTATGACTGCATACATAATTTAAGGGATTGATCATTTAATATATGGGTCTAGGATGTTCTTTCCAACCGGGAGATGTTTTTTCCTTAATCACAAGATAAATTAGTTTCAAGTAAAACTAAGGAGTGGAATATATTTTTTCTTTAAACTACAAATCAGAGAAATACAATTGATTTCAAGCATTTAAACCCCACCCAACCCCCACAGAATTTAGAAAATTCAATGGTCTGTCCCCAATACAGACTTGATTTCAGTGGATGTTCTACAGAAATCAAGGCCATAACCATTGTCAACACTGTTTATAAAGTCAACACTGTTTATAAAATATTAACGGGTTAGCATAAAAAAAGGATGTCAATTTCAGCTTGGGAAAGGTGTGTTTGTTTTACACAAAGTCATCTAACCTGGAGTGCCGTATTTAACAGCATCAATTATGGTGCAGCAATCAACAGTGGAAGATTGACAATTGTCAGTAAAAGGCATGTACCATGAAAATAAGAGTACTGATTTACATGTCTTCAGCAGTCATGAGCAAAAGAATTAGATGATTCGATACAGAGTATTTTCATCTGACATTTAACTGATAACGTATGTAATATAAAATCAGATTTGGAAAAAAAATGTGTCCGTTAATTTATGAGGGCAACAGTGCAGATAACTCAGTGCCCCACCATGCTTTCTCTATCTCTCTTTCTCTCTGACACTCTTTAGTTCATTCTTGATGGGTTCACAAACAGTAATTGACACCCATGTTATCAACACCACATCCACTTCACAGTGGTTGTCGGATGTGACTCCACATGGAAGCATGGTGTGCAGAGCTATATCTCCACAAGAAATTGCCGCAACTCCGTCAGGATGTGCACAGCGATGATGGAGTTTTTTTTCTTAATTCTGTCCAGTCCCCACTGCAAAGCGTGGAGAAACTAAAAATCATTTGAGCTCTACTGTATATAAAATAAAAGATAAAAACGTATTGAAGTCATGAGGTAGTACCAAAGCTCTCTTAAAGAAGTGTGTATTTCACGCTTTCTGCTTCATTAAGAACACCAGTCTACAGTAGTGACCAACTCGTTTAAATTCTTGCAGTTCATCCTCTCTCGGATACACCTTCCATTCATCAATAATGTTTGTAACAACATTCTTTTCCAGGTGTAGTGCCTTGGTAAAATCTGTGGTTCTGTTACAGAACCTTTCTCAAATCATAACTGGAGATAAACTAGCCAGTGCTTTAACCAATTTGTTTTCAAATGAAAGTCTGTTGATCAAGTACTTTGTTGAATGAACAGATTCCCAGAATCTTTCTGCACTGTGACCCTGTCCTCAACTTCGCAAGTTCCTTCAGTGCATCTCCAAGAACAATGTCAACATCACTTGGCTGTTTTTTTTATGCAAATTCAAGGACCTTCAGATCATCTGGCGCAATGGCATTCACAATGTCTCATTGATGAAATCTCATTGATGAATCTCCCCACAATGGTATCGACCAGATTCATCATTATACTATGCAGAATGTGTATTATTGGTACAATCGCCTGACACTCAATGAAGAAATTCTCAAACAGTGACGTAACTGACAGCAGAAATAACAATTTTACTTCCATGCCATGTCATCACATGATTTCTGTTATCCTCTTGAAGCTGAATAACCTCTCGAATCTAGTTTCATACTCTAGGGTCCCTGTCCATTTCTCAACTATTCACTATAGTGCTCCTGGTCCGATGTTCAGCCAGTGAACTTGTGCATGCTTGACAAAGACTTCTTCTGGAAGACCAAGATATAGTTGTACACTACTGTAATCCTCCCTCCTACCTGAATAGATCCTGTACAAGTCAGCAATTTATTAAATGTTCTCTTCAGAACGACAATAGTGCAATTTAATACAAGTATTTTTTTGTGAAAAACTAGCTGGAACTGATTGACAGTTAAACAAATGATTTGCCTGGCTCCTGGCCTTAACCCTTTAGCTACCAATGCTGCATCTATGATTCTCCTGTAATTAACTCTTCAACCTCACTGCCAATTATAAGTCAACCCCCCCTCTTTTTCTGAGGCTGAAAAAGCTAACTTCTCTTTGACCTTCCTATAAGTCAAGGTCTATGCAAATCAAATCCATCTGCATGGGGTGACTTGTCTTCAGTGAGTTGGAGTTGCACTTTGGAAAAATAAACAAGCCTAATTAAAGTTAAAATCAGTATAAAATAAATAAAATTAATTTATTCAGTGGAATATGTTACAAATAAACTGAAAACTAACTTTGTGTCCGTCCTCGTGTAATGAAATACATTATTGCTGAACATTTTAAATCCATTTATATGATAAATCCAGGAATTTGATTATAGGTCACATACAGGTATAAATAGAAGTCCAGAATGATCCAATTCACAAAAATCTCGTTAATATATTATTTCCAAAAGTCTTACAAATAAACTGTGAAAGCAAATTCCAGTTTTGCGATTCACAAGTATCCTATAAATGTTAGTGTCTAATGTCATCTTGTTCAAAAATCCAAAGAATTCATCCTCATCACCTGAGTCACCAAATAAAGTTCTGAATTCTGCCATCGTCATCCAGTCATTGTAAACATCGTCTGACTCTGATTCCTCATCCAATTCTTTAAGCATGGTTCAAAAATCCAAAGAATTCATCCTGATCACCCGAGTCACCAAATAAAGTTCTGAATTCTGCCATCGTCATCCAGTCATTGTAAACATCGTCTGACTCTGATTCCTCATCCAATTCTTTAAGCATGGTCTTGCGTTTAACCCTTTTGCAGTGGGATACGACTCATGTTATACTTTACCTTTGCCAGTGGGATACGACTCAGGTTGTATGTTCACTATATTCCGTTACCAACTCTGCATAAACGTATTTTTAGCTATATAAAACGTCATCAATTTATGTGTACTCTTTTGAAAAGAAGGAAAAAAGGTGGAAGGTACACGTAACATTACCAGATTGTGTTTAAAAGACGCCAAAACTGGCAAAAATTTGATTTCAAAATAGTTTTAATGTGCGAAGATAAAAAATGGCAGTCATATTCTGAAGAGGGAAGTGAAGACAGTTATGTGCTTGCTGAATTAGTTGAAAATAAAGACCATTTAGTGTGGAAAATTGACATTCTAGGCAGTGGGAATTGCCATCTTTACTTCTTCAAAATGAACGGAGCTGATAACTGGTTATTTGAAATTTGATTTCAAACACGACTTTTAAAGTGTGGAGATCAACATGGCGGACAGCGCTGAAACAGCAAGTTACGGCAGTGATGTGGATGCTGATTTTGATGAAAATATAGATCATTTTGTGGGGAAAATTTATGTTTAAGCAGTGCAGATCGTGAGCTTGACTTTGATGAAATGAACGGAGATGATGATAACTGGTGAGTAGAAATTCAAAACTGAATTTTAATGCGTGTAATTCAAAATGGCGGACAGTACTGAAGGGACCGTGATGTTGATACAAATTTTGATCAAAATAGAGACAATTTTGTGGGGGAAATTTATTTTTTAGGCAGTGATGATCATGAGTTCGTGATCTTGGTTGCATCAAATGAACTGAGCAGATGATAAATAGTTAGTTGTTATTTTTGACTCGGATACTGACGATGAAGACGTGGATGCTTTTCAAGCTAACTGGACATTTTGAGAACTTCACTTCTCATAGAGTTCACACATATACCGATGTTGGGTGTGTGCTTAATATTATTAAATTTTACTGCATCCCGGGAAATGGACCAAAATACACCCAACATAACTCTGATATTATTACATTAAAATTTATTGTGGAATAAAAACACTGAAGAATCAAAATGAAAAGTTTTGTCGACTTACCAGTAAGGATTATTATGTTTGTTCTCAAATTCTCATGTGAGTAAATTTAATAAAATGTAACAACTTTCGATATTCTTGATGGATTTTTATTATTTTGTCACCTTCTTAAATGGCATAAAATTCCCCTCATTTTATATATTTATATATAGGAGGTAAAATGAATATTGGATTGGAAAATTGCATTGAAAGTAAGTTATTAAAAAAAATGTCAAGCATGTTCTTTTGCTTACATAACTTTACTTTCAACTGAAGTTTTACGTCTGAAAATTTTCAGTCAAAAAATATGACCTTAATGAAAATTTTATGCTTTTTAAAATGGTATACCACATTGAAAAATAATTTTAAAAAATTGTCCTGTAAAGCCAGATTGACCAACATCACTGCGATCTCTAATGCTGCTACAACAATGACTGAAAAAAAATTCAGTTTTAGACAACTGCCTGTCTGATTGGGCTTCAGTATGAAAAGGGTTAAACACAAGTATCAACTTCAGTTTCATGCCATTTGCCAAACAACTTAATACTACAATGAGATGTTGCTTCTCATTTCCCGAATCCTTATTGTCACAGTTTTGTCTCCAACTGTGTACAGTAAAATTTCTCAGAATATAAAAGAACATGGGAGTTTCATCCATATTGCCTAATGTGTGTCAGATCAGAACCATTGTTTACACTTGTTTATAATAAATTTAAAGAAACTATCCACTTTTTCATCAATATCGACAAGCGATTTCTGGGCTATTTGAGTGCACTGTCTAAGTGCAAGTCCATGGAGTTGCAGGAATCGTGTACACCATCCAGCTGAAGCTTTAAATGATTCATCAATGTCAGCTTTGGCAGTAGAAAGGGCCTTTAATCTAGTGGCATTTCTGGTGACTGCATCTCCATTCTGACGCTGCTCTAGAACCCACTTGTTCAAACTAAACTCCCATTCTGCAAAAGGGCTTTCCATTACTTGAATTTTATTCAAATGTCTGGCACACTAATCTATAGCTGACTTCTTGCACCAGTCACACACCTGTTTCTCAGACACACCAAATTCATGTTCTGCAGTGCAATTGTTATCTTTCTCTGCAAAGTCTATAACTTTTTAGCTTGAATGCTCCATCGTAAGCATTATGTATTCTTTTCCCCATATTGGTGAAACTACCAAAATTTTGCAATTCACAATGTACAATATCCAAGCGACATGTTATATGGCACCTGACAGAATACTGATGATTCAGAAACTTGCGGCTTTATTTATGTGGAGCCTAAGTTTGGGCTCTGTAAGTGAAACTTTGAACATACGGTCTGTGAGATCTCATTAAAGGACCGCCACAAATGAACACATGTCAATTGTGCAGCATGATCAAATGAAATTAAAATAAGCTCCCATAGTTAAATGAACATAGGACTCTGCTTGGTACTGAAAAAGTATCAAATTTACTGCCCGATCAAAGTATTGTCCCCTGGGAAAACAAAGTGAGCGCTTCATTTATAAGCTATGGAATTAAGGTCAGGTTTATAAATATCGCAGCTCAATCAAAGGACTGTAAACTGGGAAACAAAGCAGGTGATGCCTTTTATAAGCTAGGGGATTAAGGTCAGGTTTATCAAATCTTTTGTATTTTACACTTATAAGATGACCACTACTCTGCATGAATACAATTTTCAGTCAGAAACATTGATCTATAAGCAAGTATATACAGCAGGTTAAATTTAGACAGTGATATTTTCCGCATTTCAAAGAGACATATATAGTTGAGGTAAACAAAGATGGATTCCTATTTAGATATTAGCAACTTTGAAGGGTTTAATGCAAGCGATATAAAAGTTTGATGCTATCCAATGTAACTCAGTGAAAAAAAAAAAAACAACAGACCTAAAAGTAAAATGTCTAAAATTCGAACAAGATTATTATGGCAGTGGTGGTGGGGTGTATTTTGCGGACCAAAATCGAATGCAATACAGTTCTTGCTGTAAAGCAAACAAATGGTGCAAGTATTTTTTCTTCTGCTTTGGGTTTCTAACTGACACAACAATATATAATGCCCTGATATGTATGAAAACATCACCAAATGATCAGTTGAAAACAAAAAAGCAATAAATAATTAAATAATGAAAATAAATGTAACCCCATTTTTTACTGTCAGTTTATGTAGTAGGCCATGATAATGCACTAGTATTCAGCCTAGCAACCAGTCTCAGTATCTTATATGATACCACTCTGCAGTATAGAAGCTGTACAAAAGCTGTAGTAACTAAAGTAATGTTCTGAGTATGTGATGCAGAACTAATGTTATTGTGCAGAAACCACTTTTATTCTTAAGTCACTGTGACCTTGAGCATTCATCTTCTTAACCCGAAATCAATAGGATTCTTCTGTACTCCAAGTCTTCCAATGAAAATCCCATGTTGATATGATTTATTCAGGAGTAGCAATAACAAGATTTCCAAGATGGCTACTGTTGAGGGTTTACAGTGAAAATCCCATGTCTATATGATTTTAAATTCAAGAGTAGTGATAAGAAGAGACCTCAGGCGGACTGCAACTACTCCTATCATCCTGTTAAAAGCTATGTGCATGCAGGCCAGGTCAAATGGCTGAGCTCAAAATTGAAAAGCCTCCTGCTCCAGACAAAAACGGAGGTATTTCCTGGGGTGGGGTGGGTGGGTGGGGGAATGGGAATGTGAAGGTATGCATCCATCCTGCTGAAGGGCGATGGAGACCTTATGGCATTCCTGACTGAGGCGTTTGTCTCCATCCTCAATGGCTCCTCCCGTAGAAATGTGTTGAACGCAGAAAGATCAAAGATGAGCCTAAACTTTCCTCCTTTGATGGACATCAGGAAAATCTGGGAGTAGAAAGCCAGAGACGTCTTTTTCCACCGTCTCTACTGCACCCTTCTGCAGAAGAGTGTGCACCTCTTCCCTTAAATGAACCAGCTTTGACTGGTAAAAGAAGATGGGAGTCCTTGAAAGACGAAGATGTTCCCAGAAGCCAGTAGCCTTACTTTAATGTAGAAAGGACCCACACAACTTCTGTGATGCCTGACCAGACCCCTGAAAAAGAGCTAGCAAGGCGCCCACCTAAGAGGAATTCATGTCAGGAGAGTCAGGGCTGAGCAAATTCCATAGCCCGATGTCCCAGACCATTCATTTTCGAAAGATAGGCAAGTAAAATTGCTATTCCGGACAGGTGCTTTTTTCTATTTCTAAAAAAAGTCGGGCAAGTGTTTATTTTCATGACATAATCACTTTATCCACCTTTATCTGGACATTCATGCCCTCCAGGCAGACTGAATGCTTGATTCTACCCCTCTCCATGTTTTTATTTACATCCTGTATCACACCTGCCAGTGGCCATTGATAACTTTTTCCATGTGCGCACATTCTATTACCACTTGACTACATATTGAGCTAAGCGACCAAAATTAGTGGCCAATCAAAACACCTAAAACAAACAAAACCAGTATGATTAATTAGCGTTTTAAACGACTTCGTTGTATTGTGTTAACCAGATCCTCAGGAACGACTCACCATTTGATTTCAATCCAATGAGTCAATCGAATTAAATGAATGAAAGGCACTTTACCAACATTAGTGTCGGTTCCCTTTATGAGGTGATTAAATGGCAGTGACTATTCTTTAATTTTTAATTGATTATACAGAGGATTAACTTCCATGTCTGATATTGTGCTTGAAGCGAAACAATTATGCTAATTAAGGAGCTGTCTCTGTTCATATTTAAAGGACAAAATGTATGTTATGATCACTTTAGAATTAGTTGTCAAGCAAGATGATATTTACTATGTGGATAAAACGAGTTTACTAAATTATTTTCGTAATGAAGTTAAGAAGATTCAAAGAACAAATATTCATGTGAAAGTGGAGGGGTAAAACATGGACTGCTATTGAGTGTGAGGTAACTATTTCTCCAAAGAGACATAAGCCAGACTCCATGGCAACCAAAAATGTCAAATATGACACTACTAAGAGACTGAGACATTTTAGCCGCACTGGGTTGATAGTTATCCCTGGCTTGAATTACATTTACTCTAAAGGAAAAATGTTTTGCAGATTTTGCAAACAATATCCCAAACTGGCACAGGCTGGAAATTCAACCAGTGTATTTGTCAATGGAACTGACAAATTCAAGATTGAACCAGTCAAGTCTCATGACAATTCTGGACCTCACAAAGCCTGTGCAGCATAGTACATGCATGACACTAGCCAGCATGTGCAGAAAATCCATGAGGTTATTGTTGCTGACACTACACTAGGAAAAGCCCTTGCAGAACTAAATGAGACTGAAATGAAAAAAAATTAGAGCTCTCTTAAAACAGGCTACAATCCTGCCCATTATAGAACACGATTTTCTGATATGGAAATTCTGTGTGTACTCCATGAGAAGAACGCTGTTGAACTTGCTGCTAATTATAAGAACAAATTCGTTGCAAGAGACTTTGTTCCATCAATCAATCAAGTCTTGAGAGAAGAAGTTAGGGAAAATCTGAATTCCAGTAAATTCCTTTCCCTTCTTGGTGATGGAAGCATTGATGCTATTGTATTAGAGCAAAAAAAAGTGCATACAAGATACATGGACAGTGGAAAACTGGAAACCTCTGATATAACACAATGTATAAAAAATTCTTTCAAGAAATAAATATGTTGTACATTAGTTCCTTTGTTCTTTCTATGGATTAAAGTGCATACATCTCATCAAATCTTGACAATTAAAATTTTGGGACAAATGAAAGAAAAGAAAAATTGCCAAGCCCAGAGAGAGTTCAAGTCCCTTGGGCCTGCCCCCCCCCCCCTTTCTTTGGGGAAGAGAGAGGGAGCCACAGACTTCCTCCATTGGCCTCTCTGGCTCCTTTGTCAGCTGAGGGACAGGTGAGAGATAGGTATGAATTGGGGTTGCTTCTGGGACTTTTGGAGCTGCATCCCCTTGAAAAACTTGGGAGAAGGAGCCAAGTATGCTTCTTGGTCTACATGGACTGACCATGAGCAGCTGCAAGGGACTGGTGTTGCCGGTCCCACAAATCCTCAGACACCACTGATGGAATGAGACCTCCAAAGAGCATCTCTGTCTCTAGAGGAGCAGAGCTTAGAAGATTCTTACTGTGGTCCAGCAAGACCTTCATAGTCTCCAGAGCAACACCCCTGTGGAGGTGGAGCAGCTACACCGATAGCACCATGTACATGGACAAGGCATGCATTACCATTTTCACTAAAGCCTCCCCCAGGCAGCTGTAGACACTTTTTCCTCCTTCACAAGACTGGCTTTGGTGACAAGCATGCAAGCCTGAAGTTCCACAGCACCTCCAGGATCTTGACTGAGAGACAAGCCCAGGTCCCCACCCAAATCCCCACCTGTGAAACACTGGCATCAGGTGGTGGTGGGTGCTTAAGGGACCAGGCAGGAGAGTGAACTCTATAAGTTACCTGCCAAAACCAATGGTTACAGCGTAGAGAGGGGACAGACCATCCCTTATGTTGCCTGGCAAACTCTTGGTCCATAGGCAACTTTCGGGAAGCCTTCCATACCATTGCGGAATGAGGGGGCAAGAGCAGATCTGGGCATGATGCAGTTCTGCGTAGTTTCTCCAAACTAGAGAGGATTTTCTTGTCCTCTGAGCCCGAAGGCTAAGGATACAAGTCCAGGGAGACATATTATGTTATGGTATTGTTTAACAAGTACTAGTATTCCTTAACATACTGTGTTTACCGCCTCCTCCAACACCTGGGCTAACATGTGAGAGGATGCTGGGAACCTGAAGAGAGGGGTAGGGATTGTCTCAGCCTGTTCCTCATCAAACTAGTTAGAGTCCACCAACACATAAAGGATGTCATCATCCTGTGCTCACTCCTGAGGGAATGCAGGACTTTCCATTCGACCGTCCCTCTTACGGCTTGGGAATAAAAATATACTCAAGGGGCTGCCCTTACTAGCATACCCCTTAGGAGGATGAGAATGCCTCTCACCCTTTGCAGAACATCTAGGAATAGAGGACCAGCCCCCACCTTCTGTGGTAGTATTGTTTTAACCATTGAAGCGACCGCTGTTTGTTGTCAGCATAGTTGTATTCTTTTGTATTCTTTATTTTGCGTATTTGTAGAGGTTAATCCACGAAATTAAATACCTACAAATATGCAAACATTGACAGGCAAAACCACAAATTAAAGTACCCAAAAGTCACATAAACAAAACCAACAAAAATAAACCCCCAGAAAATAAATGATACAACAGTATAACATTTATAAATAAAACTCCAGAAGCAAAAAAGGGAAGCCAATATTTACCCCATCACTGGATAAGGGAAAGAGATACATTTAATTGGGCAATGCTTGCTAAGCATGATGCAGTTAACTCCTGAAATCTATTAAGAAAGCTAAAATAACACTAAAAATATGCAAGGACTGAGGGGGTCATCACTCAATCAGTATGGAAAATTAATTGAAATGACAAAATATGTCTGCAGAACACAAAAAGAAGGAAATTCTCCATTAGTGAATTTTCACACATATAGCATCCAAGGAAAAGAGGTATATTACACATGGGAGTCAGACTGGGTCTGTGTTCTTTTTGTTCTAGGTTTCTAGAACTTTCTATCTAATGGAAGGATGAAATTATGAGCTTGGATGAGGGGACTTGTTCTCTTGGAAGAGGTAAGCAAGGCAACAGTGACAGATAATGTATTACTGCTAATAAAAACATAATTGTTGCCTTTCCTGTTTTTTTTATTTTTTGTCCAAGCACAACCAAGTATCTGAATATTCATTTTATTTTCTGTGCTGATTGCTTCGACTTTTTAAAAGGGTGACTGGCCCTTTTGTCTGTAATGTGCTTTTGTTTGTTGGATAACATTTCTAGATTATAACATAAAAGCAAAGCCTTGACCATGCATGCGATTTGCATGAAAAACAAAAGCAGATTAAAGCATCTGAGGTACCCATGTAAAGTTAGGTTCTTTTGATCAACTCCACTAAATCTAATATAAAAACGCAGATACTGACCAAACCAGGACATGCCAACATTCGGATTTGACCGCAAGGATCATATTTTCATATTTTTTTGTTGTTGTTTCCCCAAGTCCATAATTTCAGGATCATTTCAGTAAGTAGTCTGGTAAAACTGTAATGGTTGGCATAGATTTCATAGTTGCTACAGACCACTAATTTAAAAACCAAATGAACAATTATTCTTTTGTAAAAACAAAAAGACCTTTTCCACAATCCATGAATTTTCGTACCAATGAAAATCTTATTTTTCATGAAACCACAAAACTCAGTCGTGAAAGTAAATTAATTCACTTTAATAAATATATTATATTTAATTACACAATAAAGTGCAGCCCTGTGCTTGTTCTTCCAATGCTGAAGTTCATATACAATAACTCGGGTTTTATATAACTAAAAATGTACCTGCGTGTGATACTTGCAGATACCATCACAAGAGCTTATTTAAACTCCATACAAATTCAAACATAACAGATGCTATACAATACCTGACAGGATCTGGGGCATGGATAATGGCCTCCACAATATTGTTACGGATAGCCATGCGATCTTGCTCGTGAATGCTGAATGGAACTGGATCTGTCGGATTCTCTGCCTCACGTTCATGCCAGAACTGGGTAACCATATTCTTCAAGTAGATTGCTCCTGCAATCAAAACCAACACTATAATGCAATTGTTGCTTCACTTAAAGAGTATGATAGAAGCCCATATGTAGAAAAGATAGACATAAATATGCAGGGGTCACACTGGGGGCAATTTGGGATATGTACAGTACATTCTCTGTAGAACTTTGATAGGTCATGATCCACTGTGTCATTTCTAATTTAAAACATGCAAACCAGGTCATAAAACTGTGTAAATATTGATTATTCAATTTCAAACACTTTCTCCACGACAAAGATTTACAAGAATAATGCCATCTGATCCATGTTTAGAGGACTTGTAAATAATTAACTTCCCCAGGGTTCTCGATATATTTCTGAACCGACGAGTCACTTGACCCTTGACCCCATAATCTCTCAAGTAAAAATGAAATCTCGAAAGTCAAAACTGAAATCTCTGTAGTCATTAGTTTTTGACGGTCATGAGCTCATAGCTGGGATTGTTCGTTATTCATGGAGCAAACTGATGTTTAAGATTTATTGTCTCCTGTTGAATAAAGAGAAACACTTGTACAATATTTTGTAAGAAACAGACAAGCAGACAGTGAGACAGACACAGCCATTAGTGATTTTTGTACAAGTGTTTACCTTTCTAATTATGTCTGACTGTGTAAATTTGGTATATTAAACAGAAAAAGGATTATTTTATATTTTATTATATTTTAAACTTCTCAACATTTTCACTTTTAACTCCTCAAATCATTTTAAATGCAAACATAAATCCATATAACTATGAAAGTTATATATGAATTAAATATCTAATTTCTACATCATAACCAATTCAATATGCTCTTCATGATCCAGTTTTATCAAGGATGAACATCACAAGTGGCAACTTCGTATACTCTTAAGTCATCTGTCAACAGCATGTCAGTTATTCATTTTCTCACATTTTTACGAACTTAGCTACAACCCTCTCTACATCAAAGCATTTCACTGCAGGACCTTCTTCGCATATCCATACATGCTATAATACGTGTCAAGCAAAAAACACAATTTTGGACCCCCCTCCCCCCCAACACAGTTTTTCAGCAATCTTAGCAACAACAAAATTTTTTCCACAAAAAAAATATTCTGACCATATGTACATATGTGAGTGGTGATGTTATTTGACAATGCCAAGTCTACCATTTTTTTGATTGTAAGTATATTAAATGCTTCAGAGCAAACAGATGGCATTTTCTTTTATTCAGATGTGAATTTCCAGCCATTTGCTATAGGCTGGTTTTGAAAAGATAGCTTATTCTCATTTGGATGGAGTTGCTTTTTTTTTTTGTGGGGGGGGGGGGGGGGGGGGGGTCATGCACACTGACCCCCCCCCCCACCTCAAAACACTCTTTGAGTCTAAAAAAAAAACCAAACCGAACACATCTGCTAATATGGCAAGTATGTATATCCTGGTGAGTTTTGTTAACTTCCCAAAATTATTCCATCTGGATTAATTCCAAAGAACAAAATAAATCACTGAGCGTAATGTCCGGTAAACTCCTACTGAATGATACATTAACTAAAACACCAGAATTTTTAAACATTTTGCCAAATGAAGCCAATTAATCGCCAATAAAAGACAATTAAAGTTTGTCCACTTACCTTTGACAACTGGCTTTCTTAGCGACTCGCCATATTTTCCAGTTTTGTCTAATTGATAATTTGATGGGCAATCAAATACTGATATTTGATGAAAAGTTAATCCAGTAAAGTCATAATTGATTCCCTCTTCCTCTAACTATCATAAATGTCAAAGACAATCTCAAAACAATCTAACCTTGATTCAATTATGCATTCCTAAGCGTGACATCTGTGACCTGTTAGCTGTGCACAGTTCAAATTGATTTTACATAGGTGCAATATTATTGACCAATAAGGTGTACACAGTAGTCAAGCAAATGTCGATCGCTGGTGCGTACTTTAAATTTGTTAAAGACAGCATGCATTCAGTAGGAAATTATGCCAGACACGAATCAAGGGTAATCAAGACTGATGGTCCAGCCCAAATCAACGTGCATCATAAAAACGCACGGGTTGGAATTTACATGCATCAGAAATGGGTCATATTTAAATTCCAATTGTCAAAACCCCGAGGGTATGCATCTATCGAGAACTTTGCTTTCCCTGTGTGTCTCGCAAATTGATTCATTCACAACTAGTGTTCCCATTCAAGTAAAAATCAACATGGATCACACATTACCAGCACTTGACATGTACAAAACATCTGCTTGTGATGTGCAGTTCACACTGAGAACTTATAGCCTGGCACATACATTAAATTAAGTGTAAGATAAAACACTGCTGCTGTATCCAGAGATTTGGAACTACTCAAGAGTAAGGCACAGCTGTTGGGCTCCAGACTACAGCATTGGAATCTCCTGGCAGGTGATGTTAGGGTTTCCATGTTCCGTGACCATCAAAAGGATCTTGTCCCATTCTTCTTCATGGAAGGTGATCTTGTAGCCTGCAACAACATCGATGGTGTGGTGGCAGCCCTCAACATCGTTCATGATCCAGATGAGTGGAGAACGTTCACTGATTCATCGAAGAAGAGTCTTAAAGCTGTTCTGCTGCATAATGACAGTGTTTTGCCATCAATTCCAGTTGGTCATGCAGTCCATATGAAGGAAACCTTCGAAAACATGAAACAACTTTTGAGGTGCATAAACAATGACCAACATCAGTGGCAGCTTTGTGGCGATTTCAAGGTTCTTGCTCGCTTGCTTGGTCTGCAGACTGGATACACAAAGTACTGCTGTTTTCTCTGCGAATGGGATAGTCGTGCGAGAGTTTCCCACTACATGAAGAGAGATTGGCCACTCCAACAGTCATTGGAGCCTGGGATGAAAAGTGTTAGAGCATCCACCCCTTGTTGAATCAAGGAAGATTTTGTTACCACCCTTATTTAAGCTGTTTCTGATGAAGAACTTTGTCAAGACCATGGACAAAACACAAGCAGCTTTCAAGTACCTCCATGGGAAATTTCCAAGGTTAACCCTTTACTGCATGATGATGCCAACCCCTTTACTGCATGATGACGCCTTTTGACGCCTTTCATGACAAATCCGATTAGGATACCCAGAGCTACCAAAATTAAGTCTTTGTACCCAAAACTATCACTTATATGGCCGAGAGAATGAATCTAGACAATAAATATGAAGCAAATCATTAGTTTATTCGCAGGATTAAAGCAACTGTGCAGTTTAATCTACACGCATCAGTTGTATGTAACAGCGTATCCGCCATTTGTGAACATGTGCTCTGCATCTCGCAGTTGCGACGTGAAGTCATTTGAAATTTTGAATATTAGAGTTGAAAGATTTTTGATAATATACACAGGAATATGCCATTCTTTGAACTATTCCAGTTTATTATTATCAAGGTTTCACCAAAAAAGAGAAATTTGAGAGCAAACATCAAACTTTGGAACGAGGCTATATGCTAAAAATAAGTTACTGTTACTTGTTCAGTTCTCAAGGTCATATCTGTCATTTCACCACACAGATATGACCCAGAATCACCAATTTCACAGAAAAATAGATTTTTGATATTTAAAAGACATTTACTCGCTAATTGTAATACTAATCAGCACGAAAAATATACAAATGAAGTCCTCGAATATTCGTCTATTTTTAGAAACACGGAAAAACCATTAGTCACATGGCACGGCAAATTCTGGTCAACTCCACTAATCGATAGCGCATGTTTATCACAGTAAAATTTGGATTTGCCATTAGAAGAACGTGTTTCAATACTTTTAAATCATTAATTAATGTTACATATCATTTTAAAATCATTACAGCTCATAATTTGTTGAATTTCACGAGAAAGTTGATGCACAATATGAGTACCTCAATGAATGAATTGAGCACTTTATATTTCGAAAACCAATAAAATCGTTAAATATACTAAATACTGCAAATCAATACTGATTTCGTTCTCGATTGCCACCCCCTCACCCCCACAGGTTTTCAAAGATCTGCTAGAACCTTCGTTTTTAATCGGTAGCAATTTCATTACTGCTCCCATGAGCACATTTCAAGTTGCTTTCTGCATTGATAATGAGAGAGTACGATGGTGGGTTTTACGGTTTTGAAACTTCGACAACCTTTTTTGGCATAGAAAATTGACACAAGTACAAAACTAAGCTAACATCATACTTTTTCATTAATAAAGGATACAGAGAAGGGATAAATTAATTTAATATTGGTCTCTGAATAACTTATTCAGCAACAATAATGATCCTAGTACATGGGTATAAATCTATAGTAAGGTATATACGACACATTATCATTTAAGTTTCAGTTTCATGATTTTGCTTAACAGAAAATGTGTCTGGGTTTAAGAGTTACAGAATACAGTACAAAACATATAATATATAATACAGAGTATAATACATACAAGTAATTGTAAACAATCTATTTAGAAAAGCTTGAGAATTGAAAAAGACGATAGACTTATCTGTGCAATCAAGAGATATCATTTCGGCAGCAGGCAAAACATAATTTGGACAGTGAATCTAAATGTTAGTGAAAAGTGACAAAATTAAAGTGATGATTTTCCATCTGTCACAGATGTTACAGGGCACATACTAACAAGGTAACCATTGAAATAGTTTCAGGCAAAAAAAATAATGTATCCACTCATTATTTGGCTTCATTTTATAAAGTTATTGTTGGTGATTATTTCAAGATACATGCATCATTATTATGTCCTATTCATTCAAGCTTTACTTCACAGAATTTCCTATATTTTCAACCTATGCAAGCCTGTCGACTGTGAAATATAATTCTTTTGTACAATATTTTAGATTTTAATTAAATACTTGTTAAAGACATCAATTTTGTGCTTTTTTGTCATTCTTTTCAATAATGTGATAAGTTTTTAAAAATAGTGATACGGTTACAAACTGAATGCATTTCATAAGGCTATTATATTACACATTTTTATTCCACAAACATTTTGACTGTCATGATTTCAGAGACATACATTCCCACTACCATTGACTGTCTCCAATTAAGATATTCTTCCTCTTAATGTTAATTTTGATTGAAAATTATTTAATTATGTTTATTCCATGTGTAAGTAACGATGATATTCATCCTCTTTATTATTTTCTCATAATAAAATGTTTAATGATTCCCAATAAGCAAAACATCTAATATGTTAGATTAATCATATGATAACTACATGTCTTCATTTTCTTCTTAATCCACAAATTGACATGGTGAAATGAAAGATCATTACTTCTGAGTAGTGTGATTCAGACATTGATCCATGGGAATATTTCATGGTTTATGAAGACATTTTTAAAAATAAATTTGTATACAGCAGTTTATATTTTTTAATAATCCTTCAAGATCTGACATCTTTGGCACTCAGTACTCAAACAAGATATAAAGAAAGGGATGCTCCTACCATATTTGCCTATAATGCCCTGCCCTTTCTAGCATAATCCCACATTGTCCAAATTACTAAAAAAAATTACTTAAAACTGTGCTATCTTCAAATAATTTCAAATATTATTATGTTTTATTTAATATAGAATACTTCTATGAGTGGAAGCTTCTTTGTTCTTTATTTTTAAAAGAACATCCTAAATATTGTGACCAAAAGTGTGTTCTTGGGTTGAGAAATATTTATGCCCTTTTTGTTATGTTCCAAAAATTACACCTTTGCCCAAAAAATGTGGCACATTTGTAACAGGTGCCCCTCTTGCATACCCCTCCAAAATATGAATTTCATATAATTTTATTTTTATATGTCTTGAGTGTTCATTTTTAAACAAGCCAGCTTTAAGGAGATTCTTTCCATTGTCCATGCCATATTATATATATATATATATATATATATATATATATATATATAGAGAGAGAGAGAGAGAGAGAGAGAGAGAGAGAGAGAGAGAGAGAGAGAGAGAAAGAGAGAGAGAATCAACCGTCCGATATTGAAATGGAATATTTATTTCAGCAGCTGATGCAAGTCAAGTTCTTGCTTTCCTTTGACAACTGTTTGTTTCTCGGGTTTTTTTAAAATCCCAGAGTCAAAAAAGTACATGATTAATTATTTCTAATTATGTTCTCTGACAAACAAATATTAAAACCATGTGTTTCATCATCAGTGGTCATCGTGGTATATTCCTTGTGTCTGGATTAAAATAATGAAGCACCAAAGTACATGCATATGTATATATGTGAATAAATACACATGAGATTGATTATACTACTTTTATCTTCATGGTGTTTATGAATTGGTTGTCATTCTTCAACTTTCTTTCAACATCTTTTGAATTTGAACACAGGCATTCATATTTTGGAGATATGGTATAAAATCAGCTTTAATATCTTAATATTATCACTGCATTGTTTAATTGTTACCATAGGAGCACAGCTATTTAGTATAAATTTCAACAAATTTAATGTTAGACCAAAATACTTTTGTATATTTGAAATGTTTAAGACCATGTGAGTACATTAAAAAAAACAACAACATATAAGCACAGAATATACATCTAAAACTTTATTGACTTTAAGTGTTCAATCTTAACACCTAACTATTGTGCCAATATTTGGTGGAACTTGGACAATCCAAGCCAAATGAACAGAAAATCTTGCTTTTCTATAAAAAAAATTGAAAGCATGACTGATTTGGCAAGAAAATAGTAAGCTTAATATAAATGAATAATGAAAAATATGTAATTTTGTCATGATTTGTACACATTCTAGGCTGGATTTGGTTGCCATGGCAACCAACCATTTCATCCCCTGTATGCTGAAATAAAGTATGCCCAATACCCATCCAATGTCCACAACAAATTTCCCACTATAAAGGAAATTATTATTGCACAAGAAGTAACTCAAAATTGATGCCAAATTATTGAATTAATGGATAAATCCTGTGCAAAACAAAGCACCTGTTGTGCCTATATTTGGTGGAACTTGGACAATCCGAGCTAAATAATTAGAAATTCTCACTTTTCTCAATCAAATATGAAAAAAATTCAAAGCATGACTGATTTTGCAAGAAAATAGTAAGCCTAATATAAATAAATACTGAAAAATATGCAATTTTGTCATGATTTGTACACAATATGAAAAAAATTCAAAGCATGACTGATTTTGCAAGAAAATAGTAAGCCTAATATAAATAAATACTGAAAAATATGCAATTTTGTCATGATTTGTACACATTCTAGGCCTGATTTGGTTGCCATGGCAACCAACCATTTCATCCCCTGTATGCTGAAATAAAGTATACCCAGTATCCATCCAGTGTCCACAACAAATTTCCCACTGTAAGGAGAATTATTATTGTACAAGAAGTAAACTCAAAAGTGATGCAAAATTATTGAATTAATGGATAAATCCTGTGCAAATCAGGCAGTCCAGCCTCCAGACTGATGCGCAGTAATGGGTTAAGTGAAGCTAAGATAAAGGAAGGTCTCTTTGTTGGTCCTCAGATTCGTGAACTTCTTCAAGATGATGCATTTCACTGTGTTTTGCGGGGCAAGGAAAAGACGGCATGGAAAGCCTTCCAGTGAGTGGCAACAAATTTTCTCTGAAACAACTAGGGAGATAACTACAGGGAGTTGGTGGAAAACCTTCTCAAGGCATAAAAAAGCCTTGGTTGCAACATGTCACTAAAGATACATTTTTTGCACTATCATCTCGATTTTTTCCACAGAACTGTGGAGCAGTGAGCGATGAGCACGGCGAGCGATTTCACCAGTACATAGGAACAATGGAGAAACGCTATCAGGGCAATTGAAGCCCATCAATGGTTGCAGACTATTGCTGGACAGTGACAAGAGATGCTCCATTTAATGAATACAAGAGACAAGCCAAGAAGCGCAGAGTAGACACTGAATAAGGAGTAAACTAAGTACTTATATATACTTAATAGTTTTTTTACATTAGTTTCAACAGATTTTTTATTTATATAACCCTTTTGCTGTTTTTTTAAAGTGTTACATAAACAGGACAGGTGAAATATTATCATGTAAAGCAACCATAAACACATGAAAAGATCTAGGTTAACAATTTATGATTAAAACTCTACTATGTACACAATATACATAGACATAAAATGTAAAAACTTAAATATCTTGGAAACAGTAGCCAATCAGTTGTTTTAATTGTCATATTTGAATTCAGCACATCAAAATCCCTAATAAATAACATTTTATCTCTGAAGCAGACAACTTCGAAAAAATTATAGACCAGTGTAGTTAGTCTTCTGGTGAAAATTCATACCTGCCAACCCCGAGAGGCAAAAGTGTAATCCAAAAGGACAAAAAAAGTAATCAGAGCAAAAAAAAGAGTAATCTACATATAATATGCTATAAATTTAATGAAATTTAAGAAAAATGAACATGATTTATTTTCTAGCAACCTGAATCAGCTGCTAGTTCCAGTCCTTGTACAAAAATGGACACAAAATAAATGGATCAGTACATATTAAACAAATGTTAAACATATTTACAAGTGTTTATTTAATCCTCTGGTCTTGTTCTTTTCTCAAAATTTAGTGCTTTAAGTTTTCATATGTAGCACTTTTAACTTTAGAAAGCAACAGACTGTCATGCTGCAATTCAAAACACTTCTTACCAGCTGCTGCCATGAATGTTTTGCACACCAGTAGAGCACTAAGCACTGGGTTACTGAGACTGGATCTAAATTCAGTTTTAATTTTCTTGACAATACTGAACAATCTCTCACAGTCAGCATTAGAATGGTAAAGAACCAATATTCCTTTCATAACCTGACACAGAAGAGGAAATTTATGTCTTCCAGTTGCTGGATCTTTTAGCTGGGAAATAAGGTACCATTGTACATCAACTCTGTCTGCATGAAGTACACTGTCTGGTATAATGTCAACTTGATACTTTAGGGATTCTCCTTCCAGATGATCCAAAGTGGATGAAGGAGGCAATAGAAAGGGATATCACTTAACAAAGAATCTGACACTCTTAAAGCTTTTTGACTGTCTCTCATTTACATCAGCAACTGAAGCATTTAAAAGCACTTCATCTCCATATGGGAGTTTCTGCAACATGTAATCATATGCTATAGCATAATAATCTCTAACATTATCATAGAACACTTTCACAGCAAGAGTAGAATTCTGTTCTAAGAAGTCTCTTGTTTCTGCACCAATAGCTAGATCTTCATCATTTTTCTGGTTTTCTCTCTTATGAAAGTCTATGTCGGTCAAAAGTTGGGTTGATGAAATAATTTCTGGTTTAATAAACCTCATAAGCAAATCTGACAACTGGCCTGATAAAATTGTATGCATAATATGAATGCATGGTTCATCTTGTTGCAAGACAATATTTGCTACATCAAACAATGGAATGTCACTCTTCAAAAACAAGCGATATAACTTTGTAACTGGATCATTGAGTTTTTTAAAAACCATCTCACATTGATTTTTCTGAACAATTAACAGATTCTGCTTGCTTGTGTGACTTCCTTGTATCCACTGTGCTAGATTTTCCTTTAGAAGAATGAGAAAGATCCAGTATGCTTCTTACCAACTTCATTTGTACTACACTTATCCTTTGAAGAACTAGATCCAGTTGTCTGCTTTAGTTTACTAACAATGGACTTGAATTTTCTGTCACAACATTTATCTGTCACAAAGTCAGACTGAGCTTGGAGGCCCACAGGCTGGATAGATAATGGCTTCTCAAATAAGAATTCCATAGATTTAAATTTCTTTCTTTCTGATGACCCAACCTCTTCATTACTTCTACCTTTACATTCATCTCCTTTTCTCTTCTGACTTCTAACAGACCTTGCTTTAGTGTTACTCTTCTTCACTCTTTTTTCCCTGTTTCTCTCTGCAGACTCAACTTCCTTTTGAAAGAAAGCTAGTAGAGCTGTCCAAAGCTGAAGTAATTGGCCAATACATTTGCCAAGAGATTACCATCTTGTACACACATGCTTTATAACTTTATAATCTTCAAGGTCAAACTCATCTTGCAACAACTTGAGTGCCTGTTTCCTTTTACTACTTTTCTCCAAATAATAGTATATGTCAATCAACAGACTACCAATATCTACTTCTAATTTATCTGCAGCCTTTCATGCAGCAAGGTGCATCAAATGACAGGGACAACCTGTTACATAAACTGATGGAGCTGTTTTCAAAATGTAGGATGCAACTCCTTTATGAATTCCAGCCATAACTGATGCATTATCAACAGAAAACCCCATGCAGTTCTGCCAACTTATGTTGTTTTTTCAACACATCGTCAAGCAAATCAAAAATGTTTTCTCCAGTGGAAGCTACTGTCAATTCTGGTAAGGAAAGAAGAACACTCATGATTTTGCCTTTTTCATTATCAAAGTATCTAACACAGATAGGGTACAACTTTTTGTCGTCTTAATCACTACTCCCGTCTGTAGCAACACTAAATGGTCCAATTTTCATGGCCTCTGCTATTTTCTGTGAAGTATCTTTTGATAAACACTGAACAATATGAGATGTTTTTGTTCTTGCACATGCATATTTTTCTGCAATTTTTGAATCTGGGAACATCCTTTTAAATAAAGGACCAGCATGGTCTGCTACTGCTAAGGGAAGTCTGTGTTCTATTAAGAACTCGGTAAATAACACCTCTGCATTTATTACACTCGTGTCTGTACTGGAAGTTTGCTATAAAAAGGCAGTTACTTTAGAATTCGAATTAGTGATATTGGCTAATTCGATGTGCTTCTTTGTTTCAAATTTACCACCATGACCTATCGTAAAATCCGTTCCACAGAGCTTGCATTAAGCATGATGCTGCCCCAGACTGGAGCGCTGTATTACGTCATCCATGTATTCATCTTTGAATCTTTGGAGGATTCTGGTTTTTGTCTTTTTCTGTTCCATCTTGTTAAAATTATTTTTAAAATTTCTCCTCTCCTACACACTGAACAGAATCAATTCGACTTGACTTTTAGCGCCAAATAACTATAGACTGGTTCTGTGTGAAATATAAATCGCAACAATAAATCTGAGACCAAAGTTTCAAAGTAGAAAACCAGTCTGTTTTCTTGGAAATATACCCTACAAGCTGCAATAAATAGAATGTAAGGATATGTTAGGAAAGTACATGTACATGTAGGTCAACCGTGGATAACTGTACTGACTTTCAGCACACTAGCTATGGACTGGTTCTATGCCAAATATAATCAGAACAACGAATCTGATGGAATGGGTTTAAAAGTATATAACCAGTGTGTTTTATTGGAAATGTGACAGCTGCTATAAATAGAACATAATGATAGTGTACTTTTGGAAAGTGCATGTAGGTGTAAGATGGTCACGTGTACTCTTATACGATAGTTACGCAGAAGCCTTCTTTTCTGGAATATGATGAGTGGGATTAATGAGCTGTTAATAAAAAGCGAGAATACAACTTTTTATTGCTTTAATTGTATATTATTTAAAAATTTCTTTTTAAACAAAAAAGTGTAATCTATATACATGTGAGCGTAAGACGTAATTCAGTGAAAAATAGCATAATGATTATGCCAAAAGCGGAATGGTTGGCATGTATGAAAATTCCATGTCGATTTGATTTTCCATTCAGAATGAGTTGCAAAAACAAGATTTTCAAGATGGCTGCTGTGGTAGCCATATTGGATGTCAGAACAGCACCATTTTCATTTACAACCAACTAGACATCCTAAGAAGTCTTTTAGTGAAAACCACAAATTGAAATAAGCATCCATTCAGGTGGAGAAACAATGACAAGATTTACAAGCTGGGCACTGTTGTAGTCATACTGGTTGTCTGGGCAGCAGCATTTTCATTTAGGACAAACTTGACATCATATGAAGTCTCTTGGTGAAAACCCCCTGGCAATACGACTTTCCATTCAGATGTAGAGATAAGATTTTCAAAATGGCTGCTATGCCAGCCATATCTGACATCATGATCAGCACCATTTTCATTTAGGACTTTCCGTTCAGGAGGAGAAGCAACATGTAGCTTTTGTATGTGCATGTGTGTGTGGTGGTGGTGAGGGGTAACTAATTTGAATAAAGTAACACTTAACTGTCACTACTGCCTAGCCTACCTTTTCTAAGACAGAATTACCCTCATCAACATTACAAAATTTCATCCTCTCATCGAAAGAACATTCTAAAAAGTCTAGAACAAAAAGAACATGGACCCAGTCTGACTTCCACATTTTCAGCCTATGCACAGTAGCCATCCTGTTTTTCTTGGACCCAAACTATTTGTGGGACATCGGAGCAGGGTAGGAGAAGGGAATCTTGCAATAGTGACAGGTAAGTATTACATTAATAAAATTAGTTTTACCCCACAAAAAACTAGATTTTAATGGCAGTAATACATCAGCTGTCACATTTGCCTTGCTAAATTTGCCACTTTGGAGGGAAGCTGATAGCCTTATAATACGGCATATAAAAATTGATATACCCACTCTTTCAGTAGGAGTGTCAGATATTGTAAGTTGGCAGCAGATAAGGACACTTTTTTGTGCCATAACTATTGGGCCCAAGGAAAATATCAATTCACTCTGGTGTGCCAAAGACAGGAAAATAGAAGGAAGAGAAAGCAGTATGTGACTCCTAAATTGAGGTTTACATGACATCCTACAATGACAACCGAGTTACATAGCAGATGAAGTAGCAATAGCCCCATCTTAATCGTCTTTAATTCTCGTAAAGGAAAGGTCCCTCTCAGCGAGGGAATGATAAGCTCTCTTATAATGTGGACATCCCAGAAAAGGTAACCAAGGCAATAGTGACAGATATTGTATTACTACTATTACAAACAAGTTTTTCAAGATGGCTGCCCTATTGGACATCAAATTGGCACTATTTTCATTTTGGACCAACTACAAATTGTAAGAAACTTCCATGCTGATATGACCATCCATATAGAAGGAGTAGCTATAAAAAGATTTTCAAGATGGATGCCTAAGCAGCACCATTTTCATTTAGAACCAACCAGACCTTGGGGTGAATATATGTGTATAGTTTAATTAACAAATTTGTGCTAACAGACAGATATCAGAGGATGGTCAGATGACGGACAGCAGGCCATCCCAAAAGTTCTTCTGGTCTATAATCAGAAGAGCTAAATTATCTCTTGTACTGCACTACACTGTACTACCCAGCTTTGAAAATGTTATTTTTTTAAATGTGCCAGTGCTAAATTGTTGCCAGTCCTTAAGCACAGCCTAAATCTGGTTTTGGGATGTCACTAAATGTTGCAATTCCTAAATCTCAACAGAATTAGTTATAGGTCACCAGCTCACCTGCATTTAAAACAAAGTGTTTATTATGTTGGAGACATGGAAAGATTACTACTTTTTATCCATCCCACCCCACCAACTGCAACTGAAAATGCAGAGTGATATAGCAACAACTATGTCCATCTGTCTGCCCTGAGACAAGGTGGTTTCTGCAACATAACTTTAGTTTGCTGTAGTCTTTTTTCACAAACCTAATATGTGGTTTACGCATGGGTACAGACAAAAGCCCATCATTTTGGTACTGCTACGTCCAAGGTCAAAGTCACTGAAGCTGCAAATGCAATTTTCCTCTCTGCATGACAAGTCAAGTTTCCTTAGCACATTTCACTTGGGCAGGGGAAGGACCCTATTGATTCTGAGGTCGAATGGTGAAAAGGTCAAGGTCAGAGATACCCACCCCCTGAACATACCTATCAGGAATCCTAACATAAATTTTGCAGAATCTAAGCAGCCCATTCTGAATAGTACATTCACTAAAGCAATAAACCTATACAATCATATTCAGCTTCCTATAAGCCTATTAAATACCTGTACAGTCAGAAACAATGAAGGTCCATCAGTAGTAAATTGTGAATCTATGCTTCCAATTCCAGAAACTTGAATTCCTTGTAAAAACATTGGGCCAAAACAATAACTATAAACATTAGTCCTTACAAATTATCTTTATTTTTCTTTTCTCTTCATCTCTGCCACCCTTTTTCAACTAATCAGTCTAATTGACTGGTTTCTTGCCATGTACTAGTTTTTAACATTGCTACATTTTATGTACCAGACTATGATGCTGGTGCTGAAATACTTTTGTCCTTATGCGTGTCCACATAGAAAATCCCTTCTCACAATTTTATCCTCGAGAAAGCAGAATTTCATCAATATAATTCAGAATGCAGAATTTTCAGCAAAATTGTGTAATTCCACAAAATCTGGAATGGTTGACATCTCTGTTTGGTCACTGGATTCTGATTTCTGCCTGATATGTCAAGTTTCCTGGATCCAATTTTCAAACTTCATTAGCTGTCTACTCTGAAGCAGAGGCACCTCCAGACTGATTCTCAAGCCCAGAGGTCAAAGGTCACAATTAAAATTGTCTTGGGTTCCACATAAGTAACATCCCAGAACCAGATCTGGTGACATTTTAACAACTGGCAACAAATCAGCACGAGTGACATTTAAGACTACAACAAAGGACGAATCATAATACCGATCCAACATGAGATAAAGGGTCAATATTTTTATATACTGACCTGCTTGTCTGACTGGCATGTCCAACTGGTCTTCCATCACTACTTGCAGCAAAATTGGAACAAAACCAATTATCTTGTGAACCTACAATGACAAAATCAATGTTGTTAACAAAAATGACATACAAGAATGTTTTTTGCAGTTTGATAAACATTATAGTCAGATACACTACGCTTCATTCAAACACCGAGGTCTCAACAAATGTGGGTCACCTAATGAGTCTGAAAAATCAATATGCCAGAAAATTCATAAAAAAAAATTTAAAAAATGGATTCACTATAATTCATCTAAGAATACCAATAATTTAGGATCAGCCCATTTTAATGTCAGAAATTTTTTTTTTTTTCAACTAATGCAAATCTTGACTTTAAAATAAATTTCAGTAATTATGCAACCAAGTAGTTGCAGGAGCTTCTGACTTTTCTTGAAACATTTTGGCATTTAGAGACTTTTTTTTAAGATGTCTAGAAATTTACATTTCTAAGTGATCTGAGGACATGTATAACAGAAGACTACAGACAGACCTAGACTTACATGACGTTCTGATGCCATTCACATAATGTTTCTCCCAATTTCAAAACAGGGCCTGACATCCATGGAATTGGAATTTTTATGCGTAAAAATATCAAATTGGGAAATTCAGATTAAAAAAAAAAAAAAGTTAATTCATTAAAATTTACAAAGAAAAGAGTCTTGAACATTTAAACAAGAGTCCCTTGAAAAGACTGACATTCTACCAGATGAAAAGAATTTCCAAGAATTCAAACATTACCATTTCTTCTTTTTAACTTCTGAGTGCTGAAACCATCACCATCATTATTGTTGAATAAGATTTTCAAATTAGCCAATGTGGCAGCCATATTGGATGTAAGATCAGCACCATTTTCTTTTAGAACAAATTGGACACCATTGTAAGACTTTTGGTGAAAACCCCATGGTGATATGACAATCCATTCAGGAGGATTACTGACTAGATTTTCAGTATGTTTATTGTGGCAGACATATTTGAGGTCAGATCAGCACCATTTTCATTCAGGACCATCTAGATATCATAATTAAGTCTTCTGGTGAAAACCTTCTGTTGATATGACTTTCGATTTATTAGGAGTAGCAATAACAAGATTTTCAATATGGCTGCCATAGTGGCCATACTTGATCTCAGATCGGAACCATTTATTTTTTATTTTTTTAGGACCAACTAGACATCACAAACCTTTCAGTGAAAATCCCATGTTGATATGACCATCCATTCAGATGGAGTGGTCATGACAAGATTTTCAAGATGACCACTGCAGTTGCCATATTGGATGTCCAGGTGGCACCATTTTCATTTAAGGTCAACCAAAACATTATAAGAAGTCTTCTGCCAAAAATCCCAAGCCAATATGCTTTCCGTTCATGAGCTATGATACGATTTTCAAGATAGCTTCCATGTTGCTATGACCATCCATTGAGGAGAAATAGCAATAAGAGTTTCAAGATAGCCACTGTGGTGGCCCAATAGAATGCATACATGCCAACCCTTACAGCAGCACAAGCGTAACATTATGTCGCAAAAAAGCATAATCTGAGCATAAAAAGTGTAACCTATATATTACACGCCATAATTACAATAAACTGTATGAAAAATGTACATTAATTTTTGGTACTAACCTGGATCTGCAGCTGGTTAAAATTCTTATCACAAATGGGTAAAATCAGTGTGAATTAGTACCAGAATACAAACACAAAACATACTGAAAAATTATTATCATCAACACTCACTTTAACTAGTCTGCATGTCGAACTTTCGCTGAATGATCATAAAGTCCACAAATTCTTCAATGAGCATGACGATGTGCTTAACTTGAGTGCTGTATTACATCACTCTCATATTCTTCTCTTTTAATTTGTAAAGCACTACTGATTTGTCCTTTTTATGATCCGACATTTTTCGAAGTTTAAAAAGATCCCTCTCCTCTAACATTTTTCAGTCTTATAATATCATGTCACATTGATAAAGCCTGTTTTGCTTAACATCTGGCACCATTTTTTTTAAAGTTTAGACTGGTCCGCTACCTAATTATATTGTCAAAATCAAATGAACCTGTGGCATAAGTTTTAAAATTGGAGAAAACCGTGTTTTCTTGGAAATGTGTCATATACAGCTGCTACAAATATAAAATAAGGAAAGTACATGTAGGTCTACATGGGACAAATGTATTATTCTTATGCAATTTTTTTTTTTTAAAAGAATATTCTCAAGTTTATATGATCTGTGGGATTAAAGAGATGACAATAAAAATGACAAACACAACTTTTGCTTTATTTTTATTTTTTTTTAAATGTACGAAAAAAGTGTAATCCATATACGGGCGAGAGTAAAACGTAATTCAGTGGAGAAAAAAAAAAGTGTAATGGTTGGCATGTATTAGGATGTTCAAGCTTCATTATTTTCATGTAGGTCCAACTAGACATCACAAGAAGTCTTCTGGTGAAAAGCCCATGTCAATAAAACTTTTTTGAGTAGGAGTAAGCAATAACAAGATTTTCAAGATGGTTGCCATGGCAGCCATACTGGATGTCAAATTGGCACCATTTTCGTTCAGGCCCAACTAGACATCATATTAAGTCTTTAACTGAAAACCCCATGTCAATATGACCATCCATTCATGTGGAGTAGTAATAACAAAATTTTCAAGATGGCTGCTGTGACAAAATGACCTTGGGATGAACTTGCATGTAAGGTTTCAAGGTAATCCTCCAAGTAATTCAGGAGAAGTAGCGATAACAGACTTGAACTAACAGACGGACATACATTATATGAAGGACAACAGGCCATCCCATAAGCTCTTATGGTCTATGACCAGTGGAGCTAAAAATGGGGGTCACATACACTGTTATCTGTTTCTTGTTCATTGAAGAAATTCAAACATATATCATTATCATGAATTTATTAATTTCTGCAATAATTATTCAATTTTCCAGCATTCTATGCTTGGAAATGGTCATTGCTGAGTCAGACTACAGCAAAATTTTCTACAACTCACTTTTCCACTCAAATTATTGTGTCCTCTGTTCAGAACATGGTTATTTTAGTTTACAAGGGAAATGTAGCAAACCATGCAATAGTTAGACTCAACAACGACTGATACCATGTATATAATGACAGAAGTGAATATTTATTGCAGAAATTAATAAATCCATGACCTGAGCACCTGTGATAATTATCAGCCTCCCTTGTTGTGAGCCTTCCATACTGGAATTTGAATTCCTTGTGCTCGAGTAACCTTTGCCCTCTAGAATATATTTTGGACATTTGAGTCTACATTTTATTTCCTCACTGTACACTACTTTGAAAATAAATGCAGCACTGTTGCCAATGAAGACTTCATCTTCTCTTCTTCAAATTTTCTATCAATTATGTACCATGTCTTCTGGTGCCCAAATCAGAAGACTTTTCTGTCAGCCAATGAAACAGATTGTCTTACGATTCTTTGGCAATGAGCACACTCTATTCAGCACACTTGGCATGTGCTCGATTGAGTCTCAACTATAACAATCTTCTATCTTCATTTTCTTGGGTCTATTTTATGTGCCTTATGTGCACCATGGAAGGAACTTTTGTGCACCAGAGATGCAAAATAAAGGTCACTGGTGCAAAAGCGCAACTTAGAATAAACCCTGGACCAAGTAACGAACAAATTATTTTCCCGTATCCTGAATACCCACTTAAAATCCCGCCAACTCCCACTTTTTGGGTATTTAGTACTGACTACTCGGAATATTTCATAGTTCTTCAGTTTGACAAATGGAATTTTTATCAATCCTGTTACTGGAAACAGATTTTTTTTTTACTGGATTACATGAAAAACAATGACAACAGATGTCATATATGTTTAAAATATCGATAAGGGTATGTTCTGGTTGCAACATGCTCACTAAGATGTGTTCTTCGTCATGCAGCCTACCAGGACCAACCCTTGCATTGAGAAGTTGCTCCGCAAACCTACTGTGCCAGAATCTATGAAAACTTGAAAATCTTTACTGAATGAATTTAATTACAGATAAGATCTCTTATATTAGCCATTATACTGAAAAATACTAAAATTAAAGTTTTGTTGAATTCATTTCTAAATCTGTTTTTGATGAATATGAAAAAAAAATGCTAGAGCAACACATTATAAACAATATACCATAAATTGATTGCACACATCACCTCTTTTTGATTGTGACCATCACTCAACATGAACAATGCAACACATATCGTGATTGGTTAGTTCTCTTGTATTACGACAGTTGCCTCCCCTGTCTGATGGGAGATCTTAAATTTGTTTTTATACTGACAGTCTAATGTGCCTATAATTGACACAACCCAGCTAATAAATACTCTACCATTATTATTAATTTAATTAAGTGGCAATTATTTCTTCTCTTGATACTTAATTAGAGTATACCTTTTTCATTTTTGAGCCTTTTTATTTTTACAATTATTTAGATGCACTATTTTTTTCCACATTCATACAGCAATATATAATGACATGTTCCTTTTAAAATCGGGGTCTACAGTCTACTTTAAAATATGAAATATTATAATACCCATAAAAATGTGTATTTATATTGATACAGAAAAGGTTAAAAAATAATTAAATCAAGCAGTAAAATAAATGACTCGAGGATTTAGTGGTCTCATATTTTACCCGTTATGGACTATTGGCCATTTATTATCGACATCCCAGGCAGGCTGGTTCTATATTTTAGCAGGAAACCCCAACGTGCAGACAGATTGTTCTACAATACATTTACTCTCTTAGACATTAGCTAAATTAATGTTTATTCATTAGAACACATGTGCTCTCACTCCTCTATGGCAATACATCATAATGGCAGTCATAAGTGGTTGGAACTTTACCATTTCACTTGGGTGACAATGTTCACTTCAGTCTCTCATGGTACACCTGCATCTGCAGGTATCCCAAAGATGGCAGAAAAAGATTCACGGTGACAAAATGATGTTTTCACACGAAAATTGTCTCGTTCCTAAGAAACTGTAACTAACAAACAATACTTTTATTAAAAGTATGTCAATAATAGACAAATGTCAAATATACCCCCGCCCCCCCCCCCCCCCCCATTTGCTAGAGTATAATCTCATCCCGAGTGTGCATTAGCGACATTTTATTCCTACACTACATAGAGTTCAAACAAATTTTCACATGAACTCGATACCTGATGATATGTTTCATATACCTTTGCTTTGGAGAATGAATATAATTATAGAAAAGAAACACAATTTCGTTTCTCAGATTCATCAGCCACGTGACTTGCAGCTGATGGAATGGAAGGATTTCATTTTGTCACAGACTACATAAAACAAATATTCAACATGAACCTACAGTAATGTATTTAAACAGATTCAACTTGGTAAATTAAAGGTTTTTCTTTCAAACTTAATAAACATAAACATGTTTAAATGAGAAACGCCGCAAAAGCACGTTTTCATAACACTGGCTGCCATCTTTACACAATAAAAGATGACACATTATTCGCACCTCGTGCAGTTGCTTCTCAGCTTCTTCGCGTTGATTAGGGTCTAAAGTGGACCTTAACACTCCAACAAGCTTATTTACATCCATCTCTACCAAAAAAAATGTGCCCTTTTATGTTTTAATTTTACGACCGGTTTTCTCGTAGAATGTGACGGTTCTCTCCCTGGCCGCGCCAAGAGTGGTAGGTAATTTTACCATATGTCGTAATTTATCAAAAGAAATATTAAAAAAATATTTTAATATATTATTGAATAACTGGCAGATATACGTTGTTTGTTTCAAATATCTGTAAATTTTGAATATCGTACATTTTTATTAATCTTGAGTTTTTGTGACTTTACGTCATTACCGTCTCACGTCCATATTTGACCTTTGACCTCAATCCGGAACGTAAGAGTAATTTTGATCAAAAATGTACGTTATACACATAAACGTAGCCAAATTTTATTTAAAGTCGGAGTTGCATTCCATAATAAGAAACATTAGCTCGTTGGAGCTATTTTACCGACTGTAAATAATGATGTAACAATTAACTTCAACGATCAGACTTACTTATAATCATAATTTTGTTCTAGTTATAGAATCACGATTTTAAGATAAAACTGTATAACCCTCCCCTAGAATGATTTAATAATCAATGCAGGAGAATTGTTGACATGTAAAGATTTTATTCTCTCTTCAGTTATATGCAGTGTTACAATACACATGTATAATAGCTGGCTAATTAATAAAATAAACTCTACACTTACACGCAGTGTTAAAATATACTAGTTAAAAATAATGGCCAATACATCCTTAAGATCCCATTTACATGCATACCGATTTTAAATATACAAGAACAAGGACAGACTTTGCAAAACATACATAAGCACACTTATACAATAAGTGTTAATGCATCAGAAGTAAACAAATTTATAAAAGTATCATCTAAAAGGAGGAAAATCCATCCAAAACCATGTGTAAGTGACATGCCAAATCAGTTGCTACAAGCATATATACATTTAGGGCAATCAATACTTTCAAAACTAGAATCTAAAAGGCTAAGCTGGTTAAGGTAGCACCAGCAAATTATTTACTTGTGTTTGCATATGGAGCATTTACACAGTATGCTCCCAGACCAGGTATTTAAGAGGGATTTAAGATTGTTAAAATCTGAGGGGGTTCGTAAATTATTGGGGGAGAGAATTCCATATTTTAGCTGCTGCATACCTAAAAAAAACTGTGGCCCATACCTGGATGTTTTTACTTTTAGTATCTCCACAGTATTTATCATTCACAAATGTAATTTGCTATATACAATCTATTAATAAAGAATACCCCATAGTATACCTTTTGTTTCTTTATATCTTCTCATATCATCAGAATTATTATTTTATAAAATTGTTCATTGGTGAAGAATATAGGCATTTCTTCATTGTAAGGTTGATGTTCACACTTTGGTCATTATGCCATGTATTTTGGCCATGAGCACAGCAGAAGCCATTGTAATTAATTCTAGCTGCTAGAAGTACTTAGATTGGAAACTGTGGAATGAACTAACACAAACTGGATGAAAAAGTAATAAAAACAAAAAATGAGTACCTACCCTATTATTTTAAGTTTTTTTTTTCTCCACATTGTTACAGGAACCACACATAATTTTTTTTTTTTAACCTGTTCTAATTCTTTAACAAATTATGGTCCAGTCCCACTTACCCAAGAGGGGACAGTTTTTATTTTTCTTAGTTGTTAAAACTTCATTCAAAATTGACCAAGTCCAAAACATTTCAAAACTAGTTTGAAACCTTATAAATGTCAAGGAGAGCAAATGCAAAAATGTCTTCACACCAAAGTGGTCACATATTCAAACCATAAAAGGATAGCGGTCACTAATGTTACAGGTGAGTAACCTCAACTTTATAACTACATGTTCATTAAAAAATTACTACAAATATTTTGGTGAAGTTTTGGAAACTTCAAAAAATAGATTCCTTGTTCTAATGGCAGTTGATTAAATATTTTTACCAATTTGTAATTACCATAATGTAATCAGCAGTTAGAATTACAATGTATAGTTTCTGCTCTTCTCATTCAAAGACATATGGCCAAAGTATATGGTGTAATGAACCAAAGTGTGAACATACTCTTTAAGTTTCTGCTGAGAATTACTAGCTTTTGATGCACCACCACGACAGTTATAGGGCATATAGTGTTATGCCATTTCCATCCACACATGGTGCATGTATGTAAATCTGATTAGGATGGCATCAAGTTCAGTTTTAAGGTACTGAGGTGGGCCATCAAAAACATTGGCATTTTTTGTCAGACTTTATTGTTGTGTGAACAAAAATAACTGATTGGACCTAAGTTAGAAACTACCCCATTAATTTCTGACATTAAATTTTTACCTATTGAAAACTATGTGCTAGAGCTCTCAGTAGTGAAAGTACCTGTTTCCAGGACCTCCAATTTCTTGCCCTGGACCCTTAGTATTTTTAATTTTACTTCAGTTTTCTATATACTGGACTCACAAACATTTTAGAAATGTGGTTGTGTACTTACATTTTCAAAATCCAGAAGGAGCTCTGCAAACTAAAACAATTAAAATTCTGTGTTTGTAAAAACACATATTCCTATTCCTTAGTTGTTAAAATCAATCTTTAAATCACATGACTTTGATGTCTTTGTTTATGGTATATTATACTCAGTTTTATGTGAATATTGTTTATTTCAGTTTTTTAATGCTTGTGCTTGATTTTGGTGACTAAACATCAAAACCCTATGCTTTTAATTGATCTCTTGATTTTGATAGTCAGAATTAGTGCCAAGGTCCATGGATTCCAACATTGCTCAGATCTGTAGGTTTCCAATACAGTATAATTGTTAAAATAGCACTTATCACCAAGAAACTTAACAGCAGTGTTCTTCAATCATTCATTAGCACATTGGCAGTATGCAGATATCCTGATTCTCATTTTTGGGACTCACCTGTGTGGTCAGTTTTCTGTTCGCAATTGTTACTTGTAATTTCTTATAAAAAACTGCTTGATCAATTTACATGTGATGTTACAGGAAGCATTCTAGCATCAAGGTCTTTCAGATTTGTATAGTTGCTGCAGATACATTATCCAATATGGCACCATTACTAAAAATAGAAAAAACATTAAATAATTTTGTTCTCAAAAACTGCACATCAGAATTTGGACAAATGTGACAGAAAGCACCCTTGCATGAAGGTTTTTAAAATTTATTAAAATAATTAATTGGTACAATTATTAAAAATACTAAAACCTTTAAATGAGTTCCTCTCCAAAACCACTCAACAGAATTTTACCAAGTCTGACAGAAATCATTCTAGCATAAAGGCCTTTCAGAACTGTACAAATGATGCTGATCCACTATTAAATATGGCCACTGTTTAAAAAAACAGAAAACCACTTGGCAGAAATTGACAGTAAGCAGGAACTCCCAGATCTGAAAGGGAACAATTAAATCAAGAAGTTGGAGATCAACATTGAGCACTAAGGTGTACTCAGCTACTGAACTCTTGCCCACTTTGAACCCCACCCCAAATCTGATCCGTTTGTCTAAGTCCCTAGGGTTAAGGACAGACTAAGGAGATAATTTCAGCTGTGAAATGCATTTGCCCCAGCAACCAAGTGCAGAGTGTCCATTCAGAAGTGTGTGCCATTATATAGTAGTGTTGGGGGTCAGCTTCACACTGCTAAAAGAGAATGCCACAAGGCTAAAAGGCTTTGGCTTTCATCCAGTATTACTATTCATAAGCAAATCGATGAAGCTGCTAAGAGGAATGTTACCAACATAGTTCATGCAGCAAAATCAACCTATTTCAGTACTAAGATCACTGAAAGTTCCAGCTGCAAAGAGCTCTTTGGTATTACTAAAAGATATATGTCAAGGAACAAATGTACACCACTTCCAATGACCTTCTCTCCGGTTGACCTTCCAGGCCCATTTGCTAATTTATTCCGTGATAAAGTGCAAACCATTAGAGATCAACTTGACAACACAATTTCAATCAACTCATTATCACCACAAAGTTGTGATATAGAATTTCAAAGGCAAATTTTAACAGCATTTGAACCTGTCTCTATGGATTTTTTACATACAATCCTGATGAAGAGTGCCCCAAAGTCATGTGAACTTGATCTGATTCCAACATCTTTTCTGCTTGAGTGCTTACATGTAAATTCAATATTACCTTCACTAACCAATGTTATTAATACTTCTCTTTCATCCAGGGAATTTCCGTCAGCTTTCATACTGCCATTGTAAATCCGCTGTTGAAGAAACCAATGCTTGCTCCTAAAAATATTTAAAAAATACCACTCGTTTTCTAACCTCCCATTCATGTCAAAATTCTGTCCCAACTGGTATCTCATCTGAATTTAAATAGTCTTTTAAGCAATTTACAGTCTGCATATCGCCCTAGCCCCAGTACCGAAAATGCCCTTCTGAAAGTATTTAATGACCTTCTCTCTGCTTTGGATAGTGGAAAAATTACAGTCCTCACCCTCCCTGTCGTATCTGCTCATTTGACGCAATAGACCATGATATATTATGTCACCATCTCCAACATGTATTTGGCATTCAAGATACAACCATACTGTGGTTCAAGTCATACTTAGTCAAAAGGACACAAATTATGTCCATAGATGGAACATATTCCAGGCCAGTTCATCTATGTTTTGGTGCTCCAGTGGGGTTCTGTTCCTGGACCCATTCTCTTCATTCTATACACTCAGCCTCTTGCAAGTGTCATAGATTGTCATCCGGTGTCTCACCAATTGTACACTGATGACACCCAAATATACAAATCTTGTCACCCAGCTGAAGTTGTTGCTACCCTCCAAGGCATAGAGGTGCATTTCTGATATGAAATCATGGATGACATGTAACAAGCTGCAGATGAATGATGATAAAAATGATGCCATTCTGATCACCACACAAAGACTTTCTCATTCCTATCCTCTACCTCAAATAATAAGTATCAGCAACACCAACGTTAACTGCATATTTTTAAGACTTAGAGTCATAATATCAGAATGTGGTTGTGTTATTTCTTTTTCCTTAACACTCCAGTTTTGCAAGACTTGTGGCCCTGGATATACACTTTAAAAAGTCATACTTAGATCTCCTACGATTTTAGGATATTTAGTTTCTGCTCACCAAAAAATAAGTCAAGTACAGGTAGAGCTTTACTAATGTATTCATCTTAGGTAAACCTATCTTTAAGTATTGCAAAGAATGTTTATTTATAATTTAGTAATGGACAACAGATGGAAGGTATCATACTATCATCATGTTAAAATGTAGGAATAATAATTGTGGTCATCTTCACTTTGAAAGATATAAAAATAATCATTATTAGCAATAGCACTTTAAAATAATTATAATCATTACAGTGAGAGTAATAATTGTAGTTGTAATAGATATATAATTTTCAGGGCTGAGAGAGGGAGCAGAGGCCAGGGGAGACTACAGAGTGGAGATCGGCTGGCAAAGCTTCATAATGATGTGGATGAAGTGACTAGCTTACTGCGGGACAATGTTGAAAAAATTGTGGAAAGGGGAGAAAAGATTTCAACTCTGCATGATAGATCAGGTAAATAGGATGCAATACATTGTAAAGGCAGTGAAACCACTTTTTATTGAACTTGATTATAGCAAATGACAGTTGTAACAAAATCTTAATTTCTCGTTCTCATTGTAAATATGTTTCTTAATAATATGACTGGTATGCGAGTTTAACAGTACATGTAGTTTCTCTGTACCATTTAGATTTCATTTATATCATGAATGTTGTATCCAAATCAAAAGCATTTGTACATTGTGCTTGAAGTTATCTCCCCTTACCTTTAAGTCGTTAAATGTAGACCTGAGTCCCCATGTCAAATATCTCTAAATTATTAAGTATGATGATTATGCAATATCTGAAAATTGAGACCCAGTGCGATCAACACAGGTATCAAGATAGTTAAGTTTAAATATATATGTCATGAATATTCCCCCTAAATGTAAATAGTGCCAATCAGACCTCCATTATGGCTGCTATGGGAGCCATCTTGAAACTCTTGTTATAGCTGCTTCTTCTGAACAGATGGTCATATAAACAAGTGGTTTTCACTAAAAGGCTTATGATATCTAATTGGTCCTAAATAAAAATGGAGCTGATGAGACCTCCAGCAAGATGACCATGAATGGCCATCTTGAAATTTTTTTTATGACTAGTCCTCTTGATTGATTTTCACTGAAATGCTTATCACAATATGTAGTTAGTCCTAAATGAAAGTGACGCTGATGTGACCTCCCAAAATGTAACAAATCTTGTAAGAGCTACTTACCAACATTTGTTCTAAACTACATCTTTCTTGCATTATATAATTGTTCCTGTATTAAAATGGTGCTTTTACTAAAACACTATAGCAGTAATAGCTAGTTCTAATGAAAATGGTGCTCATCTGAGATCCAACAAGGCACCATAACCATCTCAAAAATCTTGTTATCACTTAGAAATCTCATTAGCAGTTTCATATTAGGAGTCAGTTGACCCCCAAGTTGTCAAATCCACGAATCACATTAAGATGTTTTGGAGTTACTGCTGATGGTTAATACTAATTGTGTAATACAGTACCTTATTTCCTATGGTAGTCAAACACTCAAGACTGCCATTGATGCAGACTCACACCTTTTGGTGTATAATGTGCTGCCACTAGTCTGTGTGGTCCACATTGAATCATCAGAATAATAAAACAGGACACAGATCCTGATCTGCACATGCATTATGCACCAACTTAGTAGTGTGAGCTGATTATACCCAGGAAATACAATATTAAAAATGTGGCTTTCTCCAGTACTTGTCCAGAGGGATATGGCAGTTGACTGACTCACATAGTGGAGTAGGGTAGCTAAAAATATTGCTAGTACATTTTGTTTGTTCAATACTCACCTAGAGTGATGTCGTCAGTGGAACACAGGAATTAAACAGAAATCAACATGACGATTGACAAAGATGGGAAAGACTGAAAACTCTTGTCGTTGACATATTTACCTTAGTTTCATTTCTGCAGTAATAATATGCAAAATGAGAACATATCCTTCTGTCATCTTTATCTGCAAAATATTTTGCATAAATGGGAGCTCTGTCGCTACTCCTTGCATTAATATTGACATTGACATAGGGTTTTCATTAAAACACTTCTTGCAATATTTAAATTGTTCTGAATAAAAATGGTACATATCTGACCACAAACATATTCACACTTTTCTGAAGCAATTTTGAAAACCAGACCCAACTGACTTTGGATTCAAGTCTAAGGTCATTGCATGCATTTTTGTATTTCACTGAGCTTATGAACATGGTGGCTTGTGTGTGTGTGTATGTATATATATATATATATACACAAGTGAATTTTGATCAGATGTTGTATTTAGTTGCATTCCAATGAGCAAATTGACAGTAGGCTCTCGGACATTGATTTTAAGGTCAACGGTTTTGACTTAGCTTTCTAGCTGTACTGGCTTGTGAGCATGCAAATATGAAAGGATTTTTTATCATTTAAGTCAGTTTGTAGATGTATCTGAAGAATATCTTGAATGATACCACTTCAATAACTTTGGTTCTTTTTCCTCTTTTCCCTTCACATAAACTTGCTTACAGTGGCTAGTGAAAACTACTATAAGCTTTACAGAGATGAGATTTGTAACATTTAATTGTTGATTACACTCTAGTTTATAATTATTCTTTAATTTGCCTTAACTAAAACCTTTTGATGTCATCTTCTACCATTCCTCACTCAAATAATTTCTGCTGTTATTGTCTAGGCAACCAGTTTATTTGGGCATGGCTACCTAAAATTTTAAGTGGCCACTAAAATGTAAAAGTAGGTCACCCTGTGGCTACTAAGTTTGATCAGCACTTGAAGTGCTGCTTTATGGTGCAATGAATGCACAGTTTATGGAGTTATTATTTCTATGCACATCTTACATTTATCATCTTCAACATCAGTATGTACCATTGAGTGCTGACAAGGCCCTTCCTGTAGTACAGTTCCCATCTTCTTTTCATATGCGACACATTCACTACATTCAGATTTACAATAAAAGTAGATAAAAGTGATAAATGAATGGTTTGAACCATAATAGTGAGATTTACCAATTTAATTTATGCCCAGAAATATGAGAAAATTTGTAAGTGAGAGTGATCGATTATTATCATTCTACAGTTGAGAAACAAACTTGGCTACTTTCAGACCTCATCTTACCATTTCTTTACCCATTAAAACTACCATCTCAGAATAAAAAATAATTGTAAAAAAATGTTAGTGAAAGAAGCACAATATTTTCAGATGCATGGGTTGGATCCAATGATAATTTCTAATAATTTATTGCATGCCAATGCTCAATATGATTTGAAAGTATCCAGTATCAGCCATAATAATCAGGTATCAGAAGAGTGCAATCATATTTTACATTTAGCTAAAATAGGTGATGTTTTAAATTTACCTAAAATAGGTGATGTTTTACATTTACCTAAAATAGGTGATGTTTTACATTTACTTAAAATAGGTGATGTTTTACATTTACCTTAAATAAGTGATATTTCTCAATTTGCAGAGGATTTAGCATCCAATTCTCAGAAGTTCACATACAGTGCCAGGGAGGTGAGGAAAAAAATGTGCTATCAGAACTGCAGAACGAATGCCATCATTGCCATTGTTGTACTTGTCATCATTGGTGTCATTGTTATAATTATCTTGGGTAAGAATGAATATATATATATATATATATATATATAGAGAGAGAGAGAGAGAGAGAGAGAGAGAATTACAAATATATACCAAACAGCAGAAGTGCTATCCCTGGATCCTACTGGAGAATGCTTGATAGCTTGATAACATTAGCAGAATTTTTAAATACCTTTAAATAATATTATCACACAGGTTAGAGAATTTTAATTCATACTTATGATAATATTATTTATTTGTATATATATATATATATATATATATATATATATATTCTGAAAATATGACAAATAAATCTTATAAATTGTATGATTATCAGTGACATCTCCAAAACAATGAGTCATTCTGACCATGCCCCTGAAGTAATAATTGGTCTACAGATCAGTTGGGTAAACACACATATATATATATATATATATATATATATATATATATATATATATATATATATATATATATATATTATGGTTTATGAAATTATGAAAATAGAAATAAGCATTAATTTTAGGGTTTTTTCAGTTGTTGTAATTGATCACAAACTTAAAACCAGATACCTTAAGTATATCATAGGAATTTCAAGTGCTTCCATATTTCTTTTTAAAGTTTGGGTCTATATATATATCCAATGACCCTATACAGACTTCGTTTTTAATTGAATTCACTGTAAATGGATCAAATATGTTTCCCCATCATAATACAGTAGGAGTACATCCACTGCTTTGTAAATCCAGCCCTCCCAAGCTAAACAAGATATTCACTGATTTTTTTTTGGCTTCTTATAAGTGCTAAGAGGTTGTCTGTTTGCCAGGGTGGAAGTCAGACTCGTGTGGACTCCCTTGGACAGAGGGATTGGCATCAAATACTGTCTATTATCAGTTACTAATTTTGCTTTTGCTTGGAAGCATCCTCTTTCTCGAGGCCTCACAAATACTAAATTCACTTCTGCCTTTTCATTAATTGAGCAATTCTTTGGAATTTTCTCACCCAGAGGAAGTGTGCTTCAGGTATTTTTCTGTCTATATCTTTATCTTTATCATAACCAAATATTTTGCACTTCAGCAGTCTTACTTTGACATGCATTAAGCTTATCAGTGCTATCTTAATTACCTGCCTATGGTAATGTAACACTTTAAATCCAGCTCAGTACTTGAACTTGTTTATGAATTCTGTTAAGTAATTGATCTGTCATTTCATTTTGCACAATCACTTATGTAATTTCCTTTTTTCCTTTTCACAATTCATAACATCCCCATCACTGCAAGTTCACTGTGGTGCTTGACTGATTTCACCTGTGTATGCCATTGTTCTGCTCTCACTATTTACCAGTGCCAACACAGTGGGCAGGATTAAGTATGAGCATTTCAAGCTGGCTGAAGACAATCACTTTACCTGTATAAACTGTATGGGGTGCAATTTAGGCCATACATGCAACATTTGTTTATGCTGATGTGGTGATGTATGGGCAACTATCACTGCCAAACAACAAACTCAGGTGAATGAGAGAGCTATGAAGCACACTATGAAGGATGTTGATGCCATCATTCTTGTCAGCAATCCTAGTCATCACAAGCTTCTCACACATTTCCAGCACCACTGTCACCGTTGTCGCAAGAAACAGAAAAGATCTCAGTACTACATGTGCTGCCCTTACCAACATGGTACAGTGGCTGATCTGGACCAATAGTAGATATACCATTAACAAAGATAAACCTCAGTACAAACCCTAGTACCAGCTATGCTGATCTTTTCTAGGATAGCCAGTACTGAATTTTGGCACCAGACACCAACTGGCTCAGGATCACACCGCTCCAGCACAACCTTGACCTAAGCATTCAACTTTTGGGACTAGATATGTTGACCTAATTTCCTGGTATAGCCAATCCTAACTTCGGGTCACGTATTGCCTAGCACCCAATCAGGACCAACATGACCAAAAAGCTCATCTAAACCATTCCCGGACATTCCAATCCATCATATAGATCATGGTACTGACAGTGGTGGCCATTCCCTCAATAGCCATTACCAGACTTATCTCTTACTCCAGCACAGCCTTGATCTATGCCATCTGCAACCAGGACTGGGTTCAGTGATCTATTTTCCTTGTATACCCAGTCTACAGTACCACAACCTGAGCATTCCACCATGGCACAGAGTACGGGGCCACTACCAATATTGTACAGTGGCCCACCTAAACCAGTCCTGAATATTCCATCACCTCATATAGTCCCAGTACTGGCTATGGTGATCATTCCCAATATATCCAGTACCAGATTAGTTACCAGAAATCAGCCAGTCCCAGACCACGTCTCCAGCGCCAGCACAGCCTTGACCTACACCAGCTAACACGGAACCAGATCCAATGATCTGTCTTCCCAATTCCAGCCCCAAAACACAAACAGCATCTGACACCTGCATGGTCACACCATAACCAGCCCCAGCTCTGTCACAGATGCCCAGCACAACGGCACCACATTTGGTGAACCTGTCTCTCACACTATCCAATACTGGACCCATGGAAGCATAACAGACTGGCACCAGAAATGTCAAACAGAGATACCAGCGCAGTTGCAACTCAGTACCGGCAATGGCGGCTCCCGATTCTCAGACACCCCAGTGCCTACCACTTTAGGAGATGATCAGTGAATGCCTGGAGGTCAGCGTGCCCCAGCATGGATGGACTCCTATCTTCATTTACCTTCCCCAACATCCTGCTTTCCCAGTTCAGTTATGGCGACCTTCGCAGGAGGTTTTCTTGCCACCCCACTCATATGAGTCCAAGGACACGTGCTCACAATCAACATCTACCTTCCTTGATCTGACATTGTCCAGGGAAGATCCAGCCTTCCATGCAGAAACTGAAATAGTCTTCTGGCCTCTGTCTCCTTTTGTTCCATCAATGGCCCCTTACAGAAGCACCGCAAAAACAAAAAAAGATAAGCCTATTTCGAAACAGCTTCTGCAGTCTGGTTGTGTCACTAATAATTTGCACTGCTTTGAAAGGCAACTTCAAGACCCAAGTATCAAAGGGCATTTCTTTTTGCAATGAGGACTCTCATCAATTTTAACCTAGCTAATTGCAAGACACTCATGCCAGTCTTTTTCATTGAAGTCCCAGCTGTCAACAAAGACATTGCAATGCTTGGGGCTTATTTGAAACCTTTCTCTGTGTGCATGGACCAGAAACTCTTTTAACACACAAGAACTGGTTCACAGCATTATAGCAGTTGGCTCCATGCTCAACTTGGTCCTGATGGCTATATTTCAGCAACCTGGACAAGGCCTACACTCTTTCCACATCTGGGTGACAGTCACAGGTATAACTGATATACTCAATAGGGCAGCTCAGTGCTAACTTTCTAATACCATTGCTGCACCTGTTAAACTGCAGCTTTCAGAAAGTGATATATTTCCTATCGATGTGTGCGCTAATAAAAGACCATCACAATGCCATTCTCAGGTGACACTCTCTGTTTTCCAACCCCAGATAGGGGTGGCCAGAAAACAGCCTGCCAAAGGTCCAAACATCATGCTGACCGAGCAGTATAGGACATCATATGTGGAGAGATGTCTGGTTTTGCCCCAGCTTATCTGCATGGCAAACATCACAGAAAACAAAGCCATACCTGTGTTGTCTATTTTTCCTGGTGGGGGAGGGAGTCTTCACTCTTCACCATGAAATGGGAGACACCCTTCCCTGATGACCAGTGGCTGTGAGTAGAATACAAACTCGAGAAAGACAGCTCGAGCTCCTTCACAGTACAACCCCATCAGGATCTTGCTGCAGACCTTTTCAAGATCATAACTCTCTCAACTAACAGGCACCTAAATTTAGCACAGATATTTCAAGATCAGCCCCCAAAGCCATTCAGGAAGGAGACTTTACAGGTCAGTAGCAAAGAGTGAACATACCTTTGTAGCAAGACATGAAATCCTTTGTTTTACTCTTGTTTCATCTTGGACTCATTGTCAACAAGGACAAATCCTATCTCATTCAGTTCCAGCTCTTCATTCATCTGGGGATGAAATCCAGAACCTCCATTTGGTTTTGAATTTGTCTTCCCCTAGAATGTCATTTGGGAATCGCCTTGGTGGTTCGCTTCTCCACTTGAAAAGTCTAATCCTAGCTTGGGAATCTCTTTGTCTCTTCAGTCCACATTCATGTCAGCAATGTCCCAGTCATGCTCAAGTTCCAAGTGGACATACCATCCCAACAGAATCAGCAGATCCACACTGCATGGTCATTTCCTTCCTCAGTCTTCAATTAAATCTGTACCTGCTGGAGTTACCCTTTGCAGTCCTCCATGCAATCTGGTGGAATGCTAAGCTCCTAACCCTCATCTCACCAACTACAGATTTGAAAGCCTGGGTAGCCAACGCCCATTCCGGAATTTGAATAGTCTCACTAAACATGCATTTCCCCTACCTCACAGATTCCCAAAGTCTTACAGAAGTGAGGAAATCTGAGTGCCAACTAATCTTGATTACTCACCTCATCCAGGGCCGGATTAAAACCTTTAGAGGCCCTAAGCACTGAAGAGATTATGGTTCCCCCCCCCCCACCCATATGTAATTCAAAATTAAAACAATACTAAACCATAATTTCTCATGGGGGGGGGGTGCCTCTGCTTTGTTGGTGCCCTAAGCACGTGCTTAGTCTGTCTATTGGGTAATCCAGCACTGGAAACATCATAGATCAGCTACTTCCTCAGTCTGCCTTCTATGTGCCCATTGAACCGTGAATGCAGGTTTCCATCTGAAACCAGAGATGTTGAACCTGTATGCCTGGCTTCTACCAAACAAACCCTCTGGAAGAAACATTTCTCTGAACAAGCAGGACATAGAATCGCTTGAGCAGGATGCCCTACCACTTGGGAAGTGTATGAGGGAAAATGGCAGGATGCCCTACCACTAGGGAAGTGTATGAGGGAAAATGGCAGGATGCCCTACCACTTTGGAAGTGTATGAGGGAAAATGGCAGGATCCCCTACCACTTGGGAAGTGTATGAGGGAAAATGGCAGGATGCCCTACCACTTGGGAAGTGTATGAGGGAAAATGGCAGGATGCCTTACCACTTTGGAAGTGTATGAGGGAAAATGGCAGGATGCCCTACCACTTGGGAAGTGTATGAGGGAAAATGGCAGGATGCCTTACCACTTTGGAAGTGTATGAGGGAAAATGGCAGGATGCCCTACCACTTGGGAAGTGTATGAGGGAAAATGGCAGGATGCCCTACCACTTGGGAAGTGTATGAGGGAAAATGGCAGGATGCCCTTCCACTTTGGAAGTGTATGAGGGAAAATGGAGTTTTTTCCAGTGGTGTGAGCAGAGCACAACTATCTCGTAAAACCTCAGTACCACAAGAAGCTACGATCCTCCTATGCTCCTGTGCACTTTGAGGAGAAAAAATTACTTCCCATCACAATCAAAGGCTGCCATTCCATAATCTTAGATAGATTTCACCCACATGGAAGTGAGAATATAGGCCAGAACAGAAACCTTGCTACCCTTCTTGCAAATTTTGACTTGTCTCACCCAATGGCTTTGTTTTTTGTGTGTCCAAAATGGAATCTCTCATATGTTCTAAAGAGTTAGCTTAAGGCACCTTGTGAACGATGTTTCAGAGCCTTTCAATGACTCGGCTCTTGTACAAGACCTGCTTCCTAATCACCTTTCATTAATGCATTCTCCAAAATACATTACTCTAGCAGTTGATGGTGTATTTACAGTCTAATTCAGCTGACAGCTGGAGCAAACTTGAACTTTCCTGTTGCAGATTTGTTGTTTAAAATAAATCACCATCTGAAACATTTGACCCCACTTGGTGATTTTGGTGATCACTGGAACATGAAATACATGTATGTGTGATATGCTGTGTTGAAAATATGGGACTCTAAATTTCCTAGCTAGAAATTAATTTTCAGACCAATGTATGATACATTTATTATAGTGTGCAATTACATACACTTTATAATAGTGTGCAATTACAACACTTTATGATAGTGTGCAATTACATACTCTACAAATCCTCTTAGACATTTGTCATATCTTTACATGAAATTAAACTGGAAATAGGTGACTATTCTTTGACAACATTAATAGGTGTTTCTCAACAAGTAATGGCTATTTAGTGTATTGTGCCTTGGGACTCATATTCTTTGCTTTTCATGAATCCACACAGAAAAATGTGCACAACTTGATGCCAATTCTGGCATAATGAAGAAGCCTTTTTCTCTCAAGACAGCCCTGCTTTCATCACCAAGAATGGGCTCCCACTCGGGTTACACTCCAGAGTTTTCAAACATTTTAAATCCTCACCCATATGTCATCTGCATGAGAGTCTTCAGTCTTTATGGTGAAAACTGCTCAATGCTGGGACCTTTTTCAACTCTTATGATCCAGAATAAAATTGTCTATCTGTCTAGCATATGGTTTTATTGTATTTTTAAGTCAGAATTGTTATGAACTCATTTAAATCCAGCTTGTGAACTAGCAAAAATGCATTGAAAATAGCAGAAAGTCCATGGTCTGTCAAATGAACTTTCCTACAACTGCACTCATATGAAAATTTGAGTATCTGAATTTGCCTTTCTCTATGCAAAATTTGAAGAAAATATGAACCTTTTTAAATTTCATCTCAAACACTCGATATACATTTTTGTATTTTTAAACTGGACATTCACTCAGAGTGCATAGTTTCTCATTTGAACCCTGTGGTAATCATATTGAGCTAGATATCTGCAGCATCTGATACATATTGAATGCATGAATAAAATTGATTTATGACAGCATAAGCATTCATGGATTCTACTTTACATAACACATGATCCTATTGTTCAAATTTATGGATTTACTTTTATTTAGAAATTCACCCATGTGCAATATACAAAACTGGAGTGAAACCTTAGGGGCCATTAAGGATCCTTTTAGCTTTGAGAAGTGGAAATTTTTCCTTGTTTTGTTAATTCTTATTCTTCTTGAAATAAACTGTATAAAATTTTCCAGTGTTTTTAAGATAATTATTCTTTCTGCAATACATAATATTCACCCAGTCGATTTGGTGATTTTGCATAATTTAGTTAGTTTTGCACTGAAAACCTACTCTGATGTACATTGCTTCCCTGGAGTTATGTAGATGTTTGGATTGGACATGATATGACATACTTTCAATGGAAAATATCATGTCCACATAATGAAGTATTCAGATATGTACAAATTTTAATATAAAAGTGTTTACCCTGAGCAATTGTCACACATAACCATGCATTTTCTATACATTTTTTCACAAAATAGGTTCTGTCATTATGGCCCCTTGTCCCTGGTGACTTTAACCTTTTACCCATTAAAATATGCTAAGAAAAAAGTGCAAACACTATTATGACATGTATAATAATTTCAGTTTCGAGTGTTCTTATTTAATGTATGTTGCTGATGTAAAATGTGCAAATTCCCTATCAGAAACGACCTTTAGAATATGTAATGATAATGGAGTGGGTCGTAGGAGAGAATGTGCATACATCTGTTTTCAGGAGAATTTTTCAACTACTGCCATTTTTCAATATTAATTTGATTATATTTACCCTAAATAAAAAAAAAAAACATATGAAACAAGGGAACCTAATATTGTAAAAATATTTATTGTCCAGTGGCATTAGGTCCTTAAGGTTATGCTCCACAGTTTTCACAAAATTTCACTTCGTCACATGAGTATTGTCTGCATGATGTTCAAACTTTGTGGTGAAAACTGCCCAATACAGGGACCTTGACATCACTTATCATCCAGGTGGTTCAGCACTATCTTATGATGCCGGTTACTCAACTTCCACTGGATTTGCAGGAGTGAAAATAATTTCTCTAAACTGTGTCAATGCATAAACCATTTGCTAACCTGACCTTGGATGAAGCATGAAGCTGCTTCGCATGCATTAGGAGACCAAAGACAGGGCCAACTCTGGGATAAGGGGATGTATCTTTGTTTTTCTCTTACCTCTTCTAACAACATATTTTAGTCCGGTAATGTATTTGAAGAAATAACCAATTGTTTAAAGTAAAAATATGTTTATTCAACAATACTTACCTAATCATATTATGGACACACCCTCCCAAGCCCTCACCACAGTTACATTCCTGTAAGATTCCTGGGAGGGCTGGATTTGCAAGGTGGTTGATGGGTAAAAATTATCAAAGAAGAATATTTCACTCTAAAGTGTGGTTTCTTACAGAAGGAACCCAGAAATAATTTTTCTGTCAGTTGAATAAAATGTAATGGTAAAATATGATGGTTATGTTTTCATTTCTTTGCTGTAGAATTATGAAAAAGCAATTAATATATATAGGATTTATATTTATTTCAAACTGAAATGGTGTAATCTTCATTTCTATTCTTATTTCAAAATGAAATGGTATAATCTTAATGGCTATTCTTATTTCAAAATGAAATAGTATAATCTTAATAGCTATTTTTATTTTAAACTGAAATGGTATAATCTTAATGGATATTCTTATTTTAAACTGAAATGGTATAATCTTAATGGCTATTCTTATTTTAAACTGAAATGATATAATCTTAATGGCTATTCTTATTTTAAACTGAAATGGTATAATCTTAATGGCTATTCTTATTTTAAACTGAAATGGTATAATCTTAATGGCTATTCTTATTTTAAAATGAAATGATATAATCTTCATTTCTATTCTTATTTCAAAATGAAATGGTATAATCTTCATAGCTATTCTTATTTTAAACTGAAATGGTATAATCTTCATTGCTATTCATATTTTAAACTGAAATGGTATAATCTTCATAGCCATTCTTATTTTAAACTGAAATGGTATAATCTTCATTGCTATTCTTATTTATAAATGAAAGGATATCATCTTAATGGCTATTCTAATTTCAAAATGAAATGGTAGATTCTTCATGGCTATTCTTATTTCTAAATGAAATGCTATAATCTTCATGGCTATTCTAATTTCAAAATGAAATGGTATAATCTTCATGGCTATTCTTATTTTAAACTGAAATGGTATAATCTTCATGGCTATTCTTATTTCTATATGAAATGGTATAATCATCATTGCTATTCTTATTTCTAAATGAAATGGTATAATCTTAATGGCTATTCTTATTTCTAAATGAAATGGTAGATTCTTCATGGCTATTCTTATTTCTAAATGAAATGGTATAATCATCATGGCTATTCTTATTTCAAAATGAAATGGTATAATCTTAATTGCTATTCTTATTTCTAAATGAAATGCTATAATCATCATTGCTATTCTTATTTCTAAATGAAATGGTATAATCTTAATGGCTATTCTTATTTCTAAATGAAATGGTAGATTCTTCATGGCTATTCTTATTTCTAAATGAAATGCTATAATCATCATGGCTATTCTTATTTCAAAATGAAATGGTATAATCTTAATTGCTATTCTTATTTCTAAATGAAATGCTATAATCATCATTGCTATTCTTATTTCTAAATGAAATGGTATAATCTTCATTGCTATTCATATTTCTAAATGAAATGGTATAATCATCATGGCTATTCTTATTTCTAAATGAAATGGTATAATCATCATGGCTATTCTTATTTCTAAATGAAATGGTATAATCTTCATGGCTATTCTTATTTCAAAATGAAATGGTATAATCTTAATTGCTATTCTTATTTCAAACTGAAATGGTATTATCATCATGGCTATTCTTATTTCTAAATGAAATGGTATAATCTTCATGGCTATTCTTATTTCTAAATGAAATGCTATAATCTTAATGGCTATACTTATTTCTAAATGAAATTGTATAATCTTAATTGCTATTCTTATTTCTAAATGAAATGGTATAATCTTAATTGCTATTCTTATTTCAAACTGAAATGGTATAATTTTCATGGATATTCTTATTTCTAAATGAAATGGTATAATCATCATGGCTATTCTTATTTCTAAATGAAATGGTATAATCATCATGGCTATTCTTATTTTTAAATGAAATGGTATAATCTTAATTGCTATTCTTATTTCAAACTGAAATGGTATAATCTTCATTGCTATTCTTATTTCAAACTGAAATGCTATAATCATCATGGCTATTCTTATTTATTTTTCAGCTGCCACCAAGACGATATGAGGTTTCTGGTTCAAATTGATGAATAGAACAGAATACAAGCAAAATGTGATATTTTTGCATGAAATATGAATATAGAAGTGATTTGTTTGATACCTTATTTGGCACAGATGGATTAACATCCAACAAAAGCATTGTACCTGGTTACATGCCAGTCATGTACAAATGAAACAAGATCAATGAGAATTATAATTTCATTCTTACCTTTAGAAAACAAGAAAAGACCGTGATTTCACATGAATTTTGTATTATCTTATATTCAAAGAACTGAAATATGAATATGGAAATTATTTTTTTGATACTTTAATCAGTACCAGACAGCTTAAAATTGGATTGGTTCCTTTGTCTTAAGTCTGCAGAGCATAAAGCCTGTGACATTCAACTGTACGTTATTAGCTTCAACAAAGATGACATTTGTTATAGCGGGATAGGTTTTATGCCCCACTTCAAAAGTGTTGGAGCATATAGTGTTGCCCTTGACTGTCCATCCATTTATATTTCTGTCAAACCTGGGTTAAGTTTTTCATATAGTATAAAAATTCTAATTGAAGCACTGCTCTGAAGATGGTTCCTCTCCATTTGAATTTCTTAACAATTTCTTTAATATAGGTGCTCCCAAATTGGAAGATTTTGAACAAGATTTTGAGCCAAATCAAAACAAACAAATTAAAATGTGAAAAAAGAGTACAGAGCAATCAATTTATGCATCTGTACTGGTGAGGACTTTTTTTGTTGGCTTTTTGCTATTCACTCTTTTCTTAAAATATGTCTGATTTTCATAGTGGACATGGCATTGCTAGGAAAAATCTGAAGTGTACCACACAATGCAGAATGCATCAGGTTGATTATGATTATTCTGATGAAAATTCCTTTGAACTACATTTTTTACCTTATAAAAAACATGTTCATCAACATAAAATTTAATGAATAACATTTTATTTTGAAGAGACAGCCAAGGTTCATACAGCCTTGAAAAATTCTTGAATTTGAGGGAATGCCTCGAAAACTATTTGGATGTTTGAAAAAGTCTATTTTATCCCTAAAAAGTCCTTGAATTTATTGAAAAACTCCTTCAATTTTTCCCCCAACTCCTTTAATTTATATGAGTGAATATAAAACATTAAAACTGAATAAAATGTATCACTTTTTAAAGTCAGTTTTTTTTTGTGTATTTTCCAAAAATAATGACTAAATAAATAAATGGGATCAAATTGGGTGCATCACATGACACATGAAAGGGTCACTACCAGATGGAGTAGCATTCCTTCGATGTAGTAACATGCTATGTAGTTATGTGTTTTTTCTGCTGCTTTAGTACCTGTTCATGCAGTGATAAACGAAGTAACATATGGAGAAAATTTATTTCCATAAGATAAAAACTCCTTTAAAACTTTTGAAAAGCCCTTGAAAAACAACTCTCAGTGGCTTTGTGAACTGTGGATATCATTTCAAGTTTGTAAGCCATGACACAGGTTTTCACCATTGTAGATCCTGCAAAAGCAATGTTCCAGGTTATATGTCAGTTGTGGATAAATGAAACCAGATCAATTACAATGATAATTTCATTCGTAACTTAATAACACTAAAAAAGAACATGATTTCACGTGTATTATGTACTTCCTTTTATTTAAAAGTACCAGAATATGAATATGGAAGTGATTTGTTTCTTGAGACCTTGAGTACCAGATGACTTAACATAGGATCAGTTCCTTTGTCCTAACCATTATTTATACTGACTCTATATCCAGCAACTTGTGCTTTCTGTCAAAGTGATTTGTTCATGTAGTAAGGACCCTCAGGCTATTGAAAGCAATCACCCACATCACTTAAGTGAAAGCAATTACCCATAACACTTACTTGAAAGCAATCACCCATAACACTTAATTAAAAGCAGTCACCCATAACACTTAATTGAAAGCAGTCACCCATAACACATAATTGAAAGCAGTCACCCATAACACTTAATTGAAAGCAATCACCCATAACACTTAATTGAAGAACAATTTCCTTCAAAAGAAAGCTGATATAATACATAATCCATTGTCTTAGTTATTCGCAGTATTGTTGTGGTAGTGTGGTGAGGGGAAACATGGATGACATTGGTTTGAGTGCACTGGACATGAGCACTAAGCCAGTTAATAAGTGAAAACCACAAAAAATCAATATGAGAAACTCATTTTTTATACTATTATGAACAAAGTAATATATGTAGTTATGTAGATATCATTATCATTTTTTTTGCAACTCAAAAATGGTACTTGTCAATCTCTGAAAGCTGAATCTTCTAAACTTGGCACCCAGATTTTTAATTACTGCTTCCAAGAACACATTTCAAGTTGGATTCTGCATTGATTCTACTTTGATAATGAGAGGGTACAATATTTGACAGGTTATAAGATTTCAAAAATGTGACAGCTTGTTCTGGCATAGAAAATTCAGAAAAGGAATAAAACTAAGTTAAAACTATAATTTTTCTTTAATAAGGGATACAGAGATAAATTAATTTGATATTGGTCTTTGAATAACTTAACAACAACAATGATCATAGTACATGGGTATGAAAATAAAGTGAGGTGTACATGACACTTTATCATTTACAGTAAGTTTCAGTTTCATGATTTTGCTTAAAAGAAAATGTGTGTGGTTTTAGATATACAGAATATAATAAATACAAAATATAGGATAGAAGTAATTTTAAACAATCCAATTTGGAAAGCTTGAGAATTAAAAAAGACACTAGTCTTGTCTGTGCAATCAAGACATATCATTTCTGCAGTAGGCGTAACAGATTTGGGTTAGTGAATTAATTATACTGGAAGGGGAAAAATTTAAGTAATTTTTGTCTGTTTTGTCACAGATTCTAAAATGCACATATTAACAAGGTAACAATTTAAAATAGTTTGAGAAAAATAAAATAAGTTATCCACTCATTATTTGGCTTCATCTTATAGAGTTATTGTGGGTGATTATTTCAAGATATCACTATAATGTTCTATTTATCCAAGCTTTACTTAACAGATTTTCCAATAATTTTTACCAATAAATCTTACCTATGTAAGCCAGTTTACTTTGAAATATTATTTTGTTTACAACATGTTTGGTTAAATTAAATGCTTTTCTTAATGACATATTCAATTATGTGATTTATAAAATTCTTTCGATGATGGGATAAGTTAACAAAAATGGCGATACAATTACAAATTCAATGCATTTCATATGGCTTTATATATTAGTAAATTATTTTCCACAGATTTTTGGGATGTCATGATTTCAGAGACATACATTCCCTATTCCATTCACTGTGTCCAATTCAGATATTGATCCCCTTAATGTTCATCTTGATTGAAAATTATATAATGATGTGTATTCCATGTGTCAGTAATGATGTGTATTCCATGTGTTAGTAATGATATTTCATTAGTTTCTGCCTAATTCTGTCTTTATTTTGAGGTTTTCATGTTGTAAATAATGTTTACTTTTTACACTTGAAGAAGCTTGTTTAATTATATCTTGACAAGAACAAGGTAGCAATAAAAAAATATATTTGAGATTTATAAAAAAATGAAGTGCATAATTTTATTTCCAGATGCTGGAAATTAGAATGAAGCTATGAGGTTTGTTTTTTTGTTGCTTTAAATTATATAGTTATTATCCAAAACAAATACTGGAAGAATAATAATAATAATAATAATAATAATAATAATATATAATAATATAGTATTATAGTAATAATTATAATATAGTATATCCTTATAGTATTATTTCAGAAATAGTCCATCATCAAAACACATTGCCATAAAATATTGGGGACATTTAAATAGAAACTGTTTTATGACATTTCAGAATGGTTATCTAGCTAAATAGTTGGTTACTATGAATTCACTCAGTTTCATGGGGTACCAGATTGTGTGGATCATGAATTCACTCATTTTCATGGGGTACCAGATTGTGTGGATCATGAATTCACTCATTTTCATGGGGTACCAGATTGTGTGGATCATGAATTCAGAGACCCTACAAACAATGATCTTTGTGGATCATGAATTCAGAGACCGTACACACAATGATCTGTGTGGATTATGAATTCAGAGACCGTACAAACAATGATCTGTGTGGATTATGAATTCAGAGACCGTACAAACAATGATCTGTGTGGATTATGAATTCAGAGACCGTACAAACAATGATCTGTGTGGATTATGAATTCAGATACCCTACATATAATGATATTTGTGGATCATGAATTCAGAGACCCTACAATGATATTTGTGTATCATGAATTCAGAGACCCTACAGACTATAAACTTTAAAAAGTGCTGTTTTAGTAGAACATAATTTTCAACATTCCATAAACTACTGTGAGCAAGAAAATATCAAACAGCCTAAATTTTCACAATGTGCAATAAAAATTTAGGCTGTTTGATATTTTCTTGCTCAGTAGTTTATGGAATGTTGAAAATTATGTTATACTAAAACAGCACTTTTTAAAGTTCATACTTGTTTTGAAAAATTTGTATTCAGTTTTTGTATTTAAATCTAGTAAAATGAGTTATTTCTCTTGTCAAAAGAGGTATGTAAGAGTGCTGTTATTAAACCTTTCACTTTGTCATGAATGTAAACATTGAACCATACAGTAGTAAAAACAAAGAATGGAAACCCAAAGTGTATAATGCATTTACTGTTAAATCTAGAAATGTATGATTATACCTCCTTAAGATATTTTACAGGAAATTTGCAATAGATATATACCTCCATGTATGAATTTTAAATATATCACATGTTGTATGTATTACTTATTTTACAGAAACAGTATCATGCCTTGATATTTTCTTTCTTGTTATACCTTTTATATATATACCCACTCTTCCAATTACAGCTGTATTTCCTCAAAAGACCAGTATTCAGATTAAAATTATCTTCATGTTCTTTCTTGTATTCTAACTGCTGATCATTATAATCTTATCTCCAGAATTCCCAAGTCAGGATGGGCCATTATGGTCAAGTTATTCATGAATGGGAATGCCATAAACATTTTTTTTCTTTCCCATCAAGCTGACATTGGTGGGAAGCGAGACATGGCAACTACTTTTCCAGCAGTGGTGGCATCAACAGTTTGTTATGGTTTGGCATCAACAGTTTGTTATGGTTTGGCATCAATAGTTTGTTATGGTTTGGCATCAACAGTTTATTATGGTTTGGCATCAGCAGTTTGTTATGGTTTGAGCTAAAGTTTTTCAGTGGCAGATATATTCTCATCATACTTGGCATGAGTCATTATGAAGCTGAGACAATTCATTCTACAACATGCTTGCTCCCCCCTTTTACCTTGGGGCCAAGGTGAAAGAAAATGTGCGTTAAATTTTGGTTAAATTTTTGATTTGCTTAAATTTCCTAAACCTTTTGATGGATTTTCTTCATACTTGGGATGAATCATTAAGGCAATTTATTCTACAACATGCCACTCACCCATTTAATCTTGAGGTCAAGGTCACAGTCATGAAAAATCTGCATTATGGTTTTGGTTTTTAAAAAAATTATTTGCTCATATTTCCAAAACCCCTTGATGTTTTTTCTTCATATTTTGTATGTATCATTATGAAAATTAGACAATTCATTCTGTGACATGCTTGTTCAACCTTTTAACCTTAGGGTCAGGTAACATGTTTTATAGCAATGCTTTGATTGTGGGCTCAACATGCAGGTCCTGGTCTTCTTGTGTTAATATTAAAAGACAACTTAAATCTCTTTTGTGCTTTGCAAGGGTGCGGCATTTTCCCAAAAGTATGTTTGTCATGATTTCCTTGGTATACTGTGTATCTGGCAACATCTTGCAGGATCTGGATACTATGTATCTGACAACATCTAGCAATATCTTGATACTGGCAACATCTGGCAATATCTGGATACTATATACCTGGCAACATCTCGCAGTGTCCAGATGATATGTATCTGACATCTGGCATAATCTTTATACTGGCAATGTCTAGATCCTGTGTACCTAGTGCCATCTGCCAGTATCTGGATGATATGTATCTGACAACTTCTGGCAGAATCTTGATACTGTACTGTGTATCTGGCAACAGAATGTTTTCCTAAAGAATGTACAGATATAAAGTGTACACAATATCTGATCGCACAGTATTTACTTACAAGGAATAATCTGTTTTGTCAGTAAGGGGGGTGCTGTCTACTAAATATCATCGTATTATTAGCACACAAAATTTTAATATTTCTGGTGTTATATGTTATGTTTATAGTGGCCGAGAGACTTGGTGTAAGATGGTAAATCAACTGCATATGTGATCGGATCAAGCTGAAATCAATTAACCATTCAACACATTCCCTACATATAATTATATAATTATAGACTTAGTCCACTTTCTGCCATCATACAGTATTTCCTCCATGATAAGTCCACTGAACCAGCCAAATAAATTTGTCAAAAAATACAAGGAGCGATTATGATTAAACAGAGGTGGTCTTGGTAAATGTTTGCCAAAATTTGGTCAAAGTGGGTGTGAGTTTATCATCAAGCATGGGCTTTCAGTGCATAAAAAAGGGTAATCATACTTTAGGTGATACATACATACTTTACTTTTAAGAGATTTTCATTTATGTCACTTGTCATTCTTGTTCCTTTTTCAAATAGCCTTCCAGAACTTGCTATTTTGCTTTATTTAAAGCCAAATATGTGACCATCTCAGATGGTATTTATGGAAATGCAGCATATCTGTATACATTAAAAAAATCAGGATTCCTACATTACATTCTATTGTATTTCAATTTTTATAATTAAGACAACAAATTCTGTAGATATGTTATTATGTTTTTGTTAATATTATCTAATAAACAAAATATTTTTATTTTTACAGCATACAAATTTTACTTGTTGTCTGTTGTCAAATTCAGATGGAAAAGAATGTAGCCGAAATTGATAAAAATTTCTTCCTGATAATGGTCTTTGCATGTATGGTCACATCACCCTACCTGAGATAATGTGTATCATATATTTATAGCTCTGTTAAATTGAGCTAGACATGCCTGTTAATGAATGGTACTGAGGTTACACATATCATTTTATATACAAGGGTATTTCAAAAGTTTTGAATATTTTGTTACAACTTTTTTGCCTCTTTGAACTGTCAATAAATGTAATGCCAATCGATAGATAAAACAGTGTTCCATAAAATGATCTGTAGCTGCATGTGTAGTACACCAGAAGCCTGCAGATATATGTGTGTGACGTAACATGGGTAAATGACGGTGATGTAAAAATGTCGGCGGAGGAGAATTCTGCTAATGAGCAAAGAGCATACTGTAAAATCTGGGTGCCCTTAGGGTAGCCTCTGACTGATATCAAGGACAACTTGGATACAATTTATGGATGTAATTCTTTGTCATAACTTAAATTTTGAGGTGGTTTCATCATTTTAAAGATGGCCGCAAATCCATGGAAGATGACCCACATTCTGGAAGACTTTTGTTTGCGATTGGTGAGTGAGAAGTGGCTGCTGTAAAGGGTCAATCAATGATTCTTGATACACATTGGAAGATATTCTATTTTCACAGGCAATAATTTGTAGCTATTTTTAATATATTGGAGAACCATTTAAAGCTAAGAAAGGTTTGTGCAAGATGGGTCCCGCATTGGTTGATGGCTGATCAAAAACAACAAATTGCTCGACGTAATTGGACTGTCAAGATAGTTTTATATGCATTATTTTTCAATGAATAAGGCTCATATGTCCAGGTACCTGTGCCTGACTCGGCAAGTGTCACTGGACATCTGTGTAGTGTTGCCAAAAGTTGTGGAACACTAACAAACTACCTGTCCTCGCTCCAGTACGTGAGGTCTCCATCTACTCAATGACAATGGACATGTGCATAAATCCACCATTGTGACAGACTTCCTGAAGGAGCACAGGATCAAACTTTGTAACATCCTCCATACAGCCCTGATTTAGGTCCAAGTAATTTTTGGCTCAATTCTGTTATCAGAGATTTGCTGAGGAGAAGATAATTTGAAAGCCGCCATGAGGTTGGATCTACTGTTTTACAGTGTATGAAAACATTCCAGAAAGTGAATACAAAATGGTATTTAATTATTGGATAATCGGACTGAGAAAGTGTGTAGAGGTGCATGGGGATTACTGTGAGGAGATGCACTGACATACTGTTCACTAATAAATATCTTTGTTGTACAGTGTACTAATATTCAGAACTTTTTTAATTCCCCTCATACTTTGAGATACATTTTCAAGATGTGTTCTTACTACAGACGGTACCTGTCTCCAGTTTTATAATTAGATAACAAAACAAAATATATTGAAATTCAAGTAGTAACTTTTAAGTGGATGTAGACAGGTTGATGTTGATGGAGAAAATGAAATTTGATCATGATACCAGTATCTCAAACACACCATCCATACATTGTAACCAACGAGTTATTCAGAGCATGACACTATAACACACCATCCATCCATTGTAACCACCAAGCTAATCAGAGCATGACACTATAACACACCATCCATCCATTGTAACCATCGAGTTAATCAGAGCATGACACTATAACACACCATCCATCCATTGTAACCACCAAGGTAATCAAAGCATGACACTATAACACACCATCCATCGATTGTAACCATCGAGTTAATCGGAGCATTACACTATAACACGCCATCCATACATTGTAAACACCGAGTTAATCAGAACATGACGCTATAACACACTATCCATCCATTGTAACCACCGAGTTAATCAGAGCATGACACTCAAACATACATGTACCATCCATCCATTGTGATAACCGGGTTAATCAAAGCACGATACCATAACAGACCATCTAGTTAAACAGAGCATGACACTATAACACACCATCCATCCATTATAACCACCGAGTTACTCTGAGCATGACACTATCACACACCATCCAGTTAAACAGAGCATGACACTATAACACACCATCCATCCATTATAAGCACCGAGTTACTTGGAGCATGACACTATAACACACCATCCAGTTAAACAGAGCATGACACTATAACACACCATCCATCCATTATAGCCACCGAGTTACTCTGAGCATGACACTATAATCTGGTAAATTTGTAGAATGACGATAAAAAGCAATGTAAGTTTCTTTGGAGCAAAAAATGTAGTATTCCCAGGGTAAATATTGTCTTAGAGTTGGGGAAAATCTCAACAAATAACAAAAATTTAATAAAATTACTTCTTTGATGCTTTTTCCACATTTAAAGCTGCAATCGTGATTTTGGCTAATTTGAAAAAATTCATAGGTTATTTATTCAAAGTAGTTTAAAAGAATTTGTCTTCTTGAAATGTAATTTGGGGGTTTAACAAACAACAATCTTTGGTGACAAATGCCAATCATATTTGTGTATAAATTATATACATTAGTCATCCATGGTGATAGATCCATATATCAATCATATTTGTTTATAAGTTCCATATGTTGATTCTCGTTTGAACACTCGTTTAAGTTACATGTTGTGATTAGTTCCATTTAGGAATGATATCATTTTCTTATATCCGTTGTTGAACTCTGTGCGCATCATTCTGTTAAATACATTGTTTGGCCTTATGCGCAAAAGTATGGTGTCAGATTCATTCATCATTCAATTACATTATAAATAAACATCTCATTCACGAAATTACTTTCGGTGTCTTTGCTAAATCGAATCCCAACCCAGTTTCATCCTGTTACAATGGTGTAAGAAATGGGATCATATTAGGCGAGTCACTAACGTTAGTTTACATAGGTCTTGATTTTTGAGTAATGTTTTGCACTTATATGTTTCAGATTGTGACCTTCCTAACAAGGGATAACGCGGGTGGGTGAGTAAATAATATCTCGCGTACGTTGTTTATCATTCATACATATATACATATTTTTTTTGTATTTGTTGCCCTCTGAGAAGGAATATACAGTCAAGTTGTGTGATAATCCCATAACTACGTTTCACATGGTAGTGCACTTGGGATTGGTGATCTTATCAGCAGTATTAATTATGTTGTCACTTAAAGATCTCTTTGAGAAGGGCAAACAGTTTGGTTCTGAGAGGGAGTCCCTTAGAAAATGTGTTCAGGAGGAGCAGGCTTGGGAGAGAGACGATAGACTAAAAGAGAGGGATATATAAAAGGAAAGGTTAGAGATGGATGGGCAGACAGAGCTGGAAAGAAGGGAATTTGAAAAACAAGCTGAGGAAAGAAAGATAGTATTTGAGAAGAAGAAGATATAATCGGAGGAAAGAAAGATAGCCTTTGAGAAGGAGAATATAGAATTAGAAAAGCAGGTAGAGAAGAAAAGAATAGGGTGGGAAGGGGAAGCAAAGTTATAAGCCATATAATTAGAAGACAGGAATATGGATAGGGCATACAAGAAAATGTGAATTATTACTAGCTAAGATAGAGGGGGAATAAGACTCTAACTCGAGCTAGTTAAGAGGTCCGAAATTGCCTTGTTTGATGACGATAAAGATAATATGAACAGTTATTTACACAGGTTTGAATGATATGCCACTGTCCTGAAGTGGAGAAAGGATTGGTCGCTCGATCTCACGCATTACTAAAAGGTAAAAACGCTTGATGTATAGTCGTGTCTCTCCTCGAATGACGCCCTAAAATATGACCTGTTAAGAGGGGTGCTCCTTAAGAGATACAAGATGACTGAGCAAGGGTTTGACGAGAAACTCAAATATAGTAAACCAGAAAAAGGTGAAACATTCACCCAGTTGGTCAGTAGGACTGGGAATTATTTACAACGATGGGTTGAATGTGGTAAGGTAGAACATAAGTCCGAGGGTCTTACTGAGTTTTACATAGGGACCATTCGTTAACCGCTTGTGGTAAGGAGTTGTATATGTTTCAGAGGGAAAAGTCCCTCATGAATATCTTTCACGTAGCTACACAGGCAGACTATTTCGTCGAAGCTCGGGGAAGTACCCAGAATGTGGTCTCAAAAGACAATAAGTCTGGTACTCAATCTATAGATCAGAAGCCCAAAGAACGCGGCAAAACTGTTGCTAATAAAGATAGAAATTTTCAATCTAGAAAAGGCACAAATCCTAAGATAGACAAATGATAGGGGTTTGTCAAAAGAATAGTGGTTGCTATTGAAAGCAGGGGGTGGTCAGGAGGTGACAAGCGTGATGATTTTCCGCGTGATAATTCGAGAACTAATAATGCAAGTACGGTATACGAGTCCGCGGTGCGTGCGCAGATCGGTCTTGATGTTATTCAGTTGATCGGCACTTCTCTTTTCCTAAGGCGAGGGTATCGACAGCTTGTGGTACCACCAACGGTCAAGAAGTTACGGTTTTACGCCACACCGAGTGTATGGGCATCGTGGTAAAGCAGAGTCTCGCCAGGGATGACCAAATGCTTGGTTGGAAATCCCCGTGTATGTTGTTACATCAAACGATTGATCGAGTTCCTTTCGCGAGAATAGAAATCGAGATGCCTTTCCTGACCGGAACCGTTGAAGCGCTGTGTATGGACAACCAAATATATGATTTAACGATTGGAAAATATCGAGGGCTACAGACTCCCAGCTATATAAGATTTTAGGTTTCCCATTATACAAGCGGTCGAAACTAGGTCGCAGGCGCGGACGGGGAAACAGCCGCTGAGTATATTGAAAGTTCCGGAAGCCGTGACCGATATATCGCGCGATGAATTTATGCGTGAGCAAGGGCATGGCGTGTCCTTGAGTGCGACCGCGGAGAAAATTGTGTCTGGACAGCGAAACATTGTAAAAGCGGGGGAGCTCTAAATTATGATGCACAAAAGGATTAATGTACAGGGAATTTTCAACGTCGGATAGTTGTTCCCAAAAAATTCAGGTCCCATGTTCTCAGAGTGGCACACTAGTCCAGTTAGGCAATAAGAAAACAGCCAACATGGTGTTAGCTGAATTTTACTGGACTGGCATCAATAGCGAAGGATAAGGATAACCAGAGTACCATTAGGCCAAATGTCTTTGATAGATACCTCCATTTTAAAGGGTGACCATCGATATTGTGGACCCATAGTTCCTATTACAGATCGCAAAAATCAATATATCCTAACTCTAGTAGATTACGCTACCTGATGGCCTGAAGCCATAACTTTACCATCAATTGAAACCGAACATATGTCTGAGGCACTTGTTGACATGTTCATCAGGGTAGGGGTGATTGAGGAGGTTCTCACGGATTGTGTGGTCCAATTTACTTTAGAACTTATGGCATAAATTAGTAGGTTGTTATTAATTAAGCAGTTGGGCACAACACCATATCACCCCATGTGTAATGGATTGGTAGAGAAATTTAACGGGACGTTAAACAAATGCTACGTCGAATGTGCGCGGAGAGACCGCGAGATTGGGACCGATATTTGAAGGCAATTTTGTTCGCGTATCCCGAGGTAAAGCACGAAAGCTTGGGATTTTCGCCGTTCGCGTTGCTATACGGTAGGACAATTTCTGGTCCGATGCAAATTCTGCATGAACTATCGTCGACTTACGCAAGAGATTAGAAAGTGCATGTTGGATGGTACACGACGAGCTCGCAAAGTCTGTTCGCAAGTAAGCGAAGTATTAGAACCGCGGAATGCGAAGTAGGAAATTCGACGTAGGTGATCGAGTGTTGGTGTTTCTTCCTACTAGCAGGAATAAGTTATTGGTCCAATGGAATGAGCCCTATGACACCAAACAGGTCAAGGACGAAATGGACTACATTATAGACATGGAAGGTAGGTTGAGAATATTTCATGCCCATAACTTAAAACGATACGTGGAAAGGTCTGATCAAACGAAAGAAAAAGGGGTATTGAACTTCGTATGTACTGCGGTCATCAAAGACGAGTCGAGTGATGAACCAAAAGTAGACCCCAGTACAGAAACTCCCAAAGAGTGCCCCATGGAGGTGGTAACATAGGGAATAGATAGGGTCAGCATGCGTCCAGAGTTACCTGAAAGTCAGCGTCAACAAATTATGGAGATTTTAAGTAAGTATCCAGATGTATTTACAGACAGACCAGGTCATACAAGGTTGATAAAGCATGAAATAATTTTAAGACAATCAGAACCAATCAGAATAATGGCTATTCAATACCCTTTAATGCACGGGAGACAAGCAAGGAGGAAGTAAGTAAAATGCTAGACTTGGAGGTGAACCCTCAAACTCCCTGTATTCGTCCCCCGTGGTATTGGCCAGAAAGAAAAATGTAGCAAACCGTTTTTGCATAGACTTTCATCAATTGAATAAAATCACAGTGCTTGATGAGGAACCAATGCCAGATATGGAGGGCTTATTTTAAAAATTGGCAGGACACAAATAAATTTTGAATTTAGATCACACCAAATTATATTGGCAGGTGCCCATCGCTGATAATGCCCACGCGTACCTTTTCTGAAGGGAATTTGTCCTTGACACGGACCATTAGTCCCTCATGTATTTAAACAAAGAGAAAGTCACCAACGCAAGATTGCTGTGTTGGGCATTGACCTTATACCCATATCATTTCCGGACCGAGGCGATTAGAGGGTAGGTAAATGTAGGTGCCTATTACTTGAGCAGAGTGTGGTTTGCAGATCTTTTTACCATGGTGTTCTGGTAATGTACATAATAGGATTCAGTTTTTATTTTGTCCTCACATTCCATGATTTTCTAAATGTGTTTTCACTTTATTTAAGGGGAGAGGTATTGTTATGGAATTGTGTTTGCTTAATGTCAATGCATTATATATGAACGATAATGTACTCGAGTTTCGTTGCCGCGTACAGCGTTACCCGAGGGTGGTTTTTGTTTTTAATCTTAACTATTTAAAAATACTGAGTTCGGTTCACCCACGGATGCACGCGCAAAGTGCCTGCAGTGAGAACTCCGATTACCTCAAGTTCTCTGGCCGTGGATTTCACCATAACCAGGATACTTATAGAGTAAACTCTCGCTGTATTATCACAATACAGAAGCAATCTTCTGCTGAAGAGGTATGTGACATATACAATTGTATTCTTTCTTGCTTTTCTTTCTATGTAATATAATTGTTATATATATTGGATGTTTCAGAATTTATTCTTAATTTTACAGAGAGTCAGACCTATGTCACATAACGCCATGCTATTAGATAGACTATAGTCTGTTTCAAGTTAGCCATTGTTATAACTAAACAGACAAAATAAATTCAATTATATTTTGCATGCATTAAATGATGAGGAATGCTCAAGTCTCATTATTTAGTGAGATTATTCTTGTCGGACACAGATTCATGTACGAACATGGTTATTATAATAGTAATAATCTGGTACAGTAGTTCTGATGAAATAATTTATTGTGTAACGAAACCAATTCATGTAATGTAATATAATATATATCATTGTATTCGTACTTAACCGTGTCTCATGTACTACATGGCTCAGGCATTGTATTCTTAGCTTTTACACAGGGATTCGTAGAACTATGTGGGATTTCCTCTAACCTGCATGCTGCGGTCGGTGGTGACATTTGGTCGGAAGACAATATTGGTTTACTCGCAGTGAGTGGCCAAAGATTCGGGACCAACAGTTCTGCAGGCAAAAAAGTTTCTTGAGGGATCCTTTGGCAGACTGGGAGGAATGGGCCAGGCGTATTTCCTCCTTGACCATCTGACGAGAGCTTTGGAACTGCGAATACCTCGTGATCGTCGTCTGGGCTCCACGAGATAATATCATATGTTTGATTTTCTAATCAAGATAATTCAATATCACTATATGAGTGAAAGCCTAATTCGATATCCCTATATAGGTGAAAATCAATTATACATCCATCGTAGTTGTCAATGAATCTTACATTGTTCATATTTGTGTATAAATAATATATATATATATATATATATATATATATATATATATATATATATATATATATATATATATATATATTTGTTTATACGTTCTATACATTCATGATACCTGGTGATAGGCCCATATATCAATCATATTTGTTTATAACTTCTATATATTGATTATCCATGGTGATGTATCCATATATCAATCATATTTGTTTACAAGTTTTACACATTGATTCTCATTTGAGTTTCATGCTCTGATTAGCTCCTTTTAAGAACGATATCATTTTCTTATATCCGTTGTTGAACTCTGTGCACATCATTCTGTTAAATCGATAATTGGACTTTATGCGCACGAGTATGGTGTCAGATTCATTCATCGTTCAATTACATTATAAATAAACATCTCATTCACGAATTGTGTTCAGTGTATTCGCTATATTCAATCCCAACCCGGCTTCATCATGTTAATATAAAAGGCTACAATAAACTAGAGCTATGTTTCCGGTTGGTAAACACATTTGGTTGACTTGAGTCTCATCTTACGTTAAATTCTCCAAATCTATTATCACAAAATTTATGAACTTTTATCTTGGAAAACTTTGCAAATACATATTGATTTGTTTTTCGCAAAAATATTTAATCCTAAAACAAAAATATCAGTTTAGAATAGTTTTATTCACCATCAAAGTCAAACGTCTGAAGGAATTAAAAGTGAGCCAGTCACCTTTTAAAATGAGCTGAATAGCGATTTATGATTGGTTAAATACCAGTGATGACTGGATGGAAACATTATGGATCAACAAAATATAGTAGATCCCATTTAGAACAGACCCAGACGGCCCATTGAAATGTTCGTCAAGACATTAATCTGATATATACCCAAGCAAATTTATGGAAAACGCTATAAAATGATTTAAACAAGTTCTTCGCAATATCCTAGATTTGAATAACTTAAAGTTTGTTATCGACCTTTGCAAGTAAATATATCGTACCTATAGAAATAGCGAGTGGCCGGATGATCATAAAAAACACGAGATCCAATCTTTACAAGTCATTCTTCCAGAGCAATCTACTTTCTACACAACGGTTTTTGTCATTAACATTTCCTGTGTACATTTAAAGTCAAATTTCAGCTATATTATTAAGTATTTTGAACCAAGTCTGAAGCACTCAGGGTTTGATCCTGTGTAACAAGACTTAGAGTAAAATAATATTAATTTTACTGCTACTTTTTCAATGGACTTTTCTGGCTGCTTCAAACGGTAACAGCTTAGCACAATTTATGCATGATACGATGATAGATAGATAGATATATCGATGATATATAGATATAGATAAACAGGTGGGTAGATGGATATATATATATATATATATATATATATATATATATATATATATATATATATATAACAAAAGGTTTCGTTAGCGGTCAAATACCCCAATGGAATACTGAGAAGCAAGGAAAAATAATTGGTTGTTATAGAGAAGATTGATGTCACTCGGTCTGACGAGGAGATTAGTCGATCTGTATATAGCTTCGCTATATACCATATTAAAGCAACTGTAAAAAGTCTGGCACGTTTTTGCACTACCGTTTTCCTTCTGAAATAGCTAATTTCAAAGAGTTTCAAAATAAATACAAGCTGATGCCATACAATTATGAAAAAAGGTGAAAACAAATTACACGATATCACACTCATGCTATATGTCATTTGACAGGCCAAGAATATTCCACAAGACCACCTCTATATCAGAACTTATACTATGAACTCATTAAGAATTTTTCATCGATGCACAGGTTATTGGAACGATTGTTTATTTATAATTGTTGTGTGTATGTGCGGAGGGTGGGCGGCAAGGGGGGGGGGCAATTTCTTCTTTTCTTGGTGAAGGATGTGCTGCTGGGGGCAGCGTCCAAGGTGCGAAGCGCTGAGAAAGCGGAGTGTGATATCTTCCTCCCCACGACGGGTTTGAGAGGCGGTTGGACAGACAAATGGACGGACAAATAAGAGAGGAAAAACACGAAGAATGAGGGAGATAATGTTCTGAGCATCATTATGTTCTGATATGGATTATTAGTATTTCTTTATCAAATAAATAAGATTTAAAATCTGGAAAGTGATTTTAAAAAATCATATGCTCTTGGATACTCTTGATATCTAATCACGCGTATTTTGCATTCTTGTCGTAAGACCCCAAAGGTAATAGAGTTTAAAACAATACTGTTTATTCTGCAGGCTACGGGATTGAGATAAAATATTTTCTTGCACCTTGCACTCTTGTTGATTTTCAGGTCGATATACAGGGGAGGTTCAAAACATTCTTTACCTCCTGACTGAAAACTTGATATATTCTTACATACTGCGACATTTACAAGTAGCTTCAAAAACAAGTATGGGAGACAATAATGTCGATGTAAGGATTAGAGATCCGAATCAGATAAATGAACATGTAAGGTTATCGTTTGTAGCACCACGCAACGCTAAAGTTCCCTGAAATGTTAAAATTATGTATATGTGGAAAGAATTTTGCCATATATGTACATATCAACAAGAAATGTAAAAACGTTTTGTAGCTACATGAATCCTTGGATCCTAAGTGGATTTGGTGTCTCTGTGTTTGCTCTGTGTCTGTGTGTAAGATGGGATGGGGGTGAATTCATTTTTTGCTGATATAGGGTGTGCTGGCGAAGATAGCGCATAGAACGTGGAGTGGGATATCGTCCCAGCCACGATGGGTTTGGGAGTATCTCCTACATATTTCTCAATATTAAAAAATTTTGTTGGAAATTATTTTTGTAAGCACGAAACTACAGCTACAAATACAAGTATGGAGAGAATATCGTAGATGAATAAGTAAAGTAAATTTTTAAACATGTAGTCAAATTCTTATCACATTTATGGGGACTTAATGACGTAAGAGGATAAAGCACTGACCTGATGCTTATTTCTTGTCTTTACAAATATATGGTAAATTATTTTTCTTTACAAAAATCACCAAATGTATTTGATATGTGTAGGAACTAAACCCTTTTGCGTATGAGACAATGTTTTTTTGCACTTTTTTTTTTTTTTTTTTTTTTTTTTTTTACAAACGTTCATATGTACAGGATTTTTACAGTTGAGGTCATTTTCACATTAATCGTTGTTAGTCTGTTGCTAGGAGCTTAGGTACATCGCCCTTAATTGGTCGTCTTTGTCAAACGTTTTAGAGGTCGTTTTTGAGTCATTTTCATTTAGCTTCTCTTGACCAACGGAGCTACTTCACCAATATATGGTTTGAAATATAGCTCCTATTTTCAAAATTTGCCTTTCATTCGAAATTTAGGCCAAAGATTTTAGATAAATGTAGAAAAAGTTCAGTCTATGCATAGTACGTTTACGCCAGAAAATGAATTTCAAAGGAGCACTCTTCAAAGTCACGCAAAATGACTTTCATGTTTGTATGGATGAAGGCAGGTATTTAAGCGGCTGTATATAAGGGGAAATATTTGTTCGCATCAGTTTGGCAATAGCCGATTGCACTAGTATTAGAAGTTAGGATTAACAAATTTATGCAAAGGAAAATAAAGCTTTCTGTGTTCTTTCATTAAAATTGTATTTGGAACGTTCCTACATTGCGCATACTTGGTCCGAAGGAGCGAGTGTAGCATATGCAAAGGTAAACCCATCCACTATTAACTGTTTTTACGCAATGCTTTACTCCCCCCAAACGTTCTTTTTTAACTTTGGGTTATGACGGAAAATATCCAGCCACAGAAATCTACACCCCAATTAAAAACGTATACAGCAGGAAAAGACTACATAAATAAATTGCAGAAACTGTATGCGAAGAAATTAAACATAGAAACGTTGAAAAATGAGAGTTGTTACAGCCTGCTCTTTCGAAATTTCGATTTTGTAGTTTAAAACATTGATTGATAAATGGTTTTTACAGTTCTGATTACACTTTCATTGGCGTTTATTTTGTTGTTGTTCTTATCTATCTTTCGATTATTTCTGTTAAATCATTCTTCTTTTGAAACAGTCAGAAAGTATTAGTGTTAGCGGTTTTCTAGACTTCCAGTTTTAATAGATATCCTTTAAAGTCATTAACCAGGTTTCTAATCTCCTGATCGATTTGTTGTTTTTAATTGTTTATGTCTTTATTTAACTGTTCTAACTGTAATTGTGAATCATTGTATTCTTCCTGGGATTTCTTTATATATATTTTCTCAATGTCACTGTCTAATGCACCTATCTATGAGTTTATATTTTGTTCAATTGGTTGTAAATATTGCTGAATGTTAGGTTTTTCATCTGCTCTCTCGCTTGCCCTGTGTCTTACGGTTTGGAAGATTTTTTTGTATAGCTTTAGACATTATATTAAATCTCTTATATTAAAGAAGTCATGTGCATCAAAGATATTTTGCTTGATTTCTTCAGTCTGTTTTCGCAGCTTCAATTGTATTAGTTCCTTGGCTAACGCTCTCATCAAATCAATAACACTTTGTTGTCTACTTATTCTATTCATTCTTACATATTTGAGTATCAACATGCTTTTGTACTGTCTAGTAGCTGCATCATTCGATTTTACCGGACTGCCTAATTTTGTGATACAGTGGATATTCAAGTTTAAGTGAGTACTTGTTGAATTGGTTAGTATCTGGTTTTCGCCAGTCTCTGACGTCAGATCCCCTTCATCTGATTTCTCTAAGGATTTAAAATCAAAATCACTAAGACCTCTTAAAGATGTTTCTTCCATCGTGTTATTTACTTTAAAGCGAAAAAACATGTGTTACAATAATACCGTGGAAATCTATTACCTTTCGGTCCTCACTTTTAATGCTAATATTAAATTTCGGTTTGATACCACTTTATTGCTGCTTCTAATGGCTGTTAACTTTGTATGAAATAAAGTCACCAGGAAAATAAATTTAATAGGCACAGACTGTAACAGACATAAAGAATACATTGCAGAGTAATTTGTAGTGTTATTGATCTGATCTAGGAAAATGTAACAATTTTAAAGTTTAAAAAATCCAGAAACTGTATCTGGTTTAGTAGCTGTCTGGTTTGATCTTTGGCTATTGAATCCTACCTCACAATTTAGAGTTATAGTTGCTTATGAACTTTGTGTAATTATCGCTCGGATTGATGAAAACTTTTGCTTTTTTTTTCAAGCACTCTGTATAAATATTTTCTTCATTATTGTTATTAGTAGTTTTACCTTGTTCATATATATTTCAAGGTTGTAAAAAATCGATATATAATTAAAACAGTGGTTTGTGCTTTATTCTTGTCGTTCGTGGATAAGAATGTTATTCTTAAGTTCATTGGAAATATTTTAATAACCATCAATATTATACTCTCTGTAATGAAATGGATAAATTACCATTTATGTTGTCAATCCGACTTAAACAAATAAATTTCTTTCTTAGGGATTTCGTCTATTCTAATATAATATTCCAATTTTATAGGATACATTTATGCAGCCGAGAGTTAAAGCTTATCTATTAAATGTGTATCATTTGTTGTTGTTTATATTGTACATGTTGTTTTTCACACTTATTTCGTTACTTACCATGTATTAATTATAGAATTCGTATTTGTTGTAAACTTCTCTAACAATTTCCTTCTCCTTTATTTTCTTTCCCTCCAATAAAAAGTATAATTTAGCTCTTCAATATATTTGCTTTCTGTGTTGCCAACTTTGTTCTTGATTGTATTTTTTTTATCTCTTTCAATCGGTTGTGTTCAGCAACTACCATATTAAAAACCGTATCACTTATTTCTTTATCACGTATTTTCGTACCATATCATTACTACTGTTCAAATTACTAATGGCAGAGATAACTATCTTATTACGTTTTAAAGCTTTGTTGCATATTAATTTTTCTTTAAAAGCTTTAACCACATACCCTAGTAAAGCTGCATTAACCCTGCGTAAATCCAAAGGTATAATAAATCTTGTTTCTGAACCCGCAACTCCTAACTTAGCAGCTGCAAAACCCATACCACCTAAATCAGCCGCCATGCTAAACTCTACCCATTTATAAAAAGCAAAAAGCAAAACAAATATGTTATTTTGTACCCGTTGCTGATACATCTGCAACGTTAGATCTCATAATCAAATGATTGTTAATTCATTTTACCTTTATCAACCGGAAAATAATACCATTTTCTGGGGGAGACGTAGCTGAAGGTTATACAATAGTGGTGCACTTGGCATTTTTTCTCCCATTTAAAGGTATGAAATGGACTGCTTAGATTTAGGTTCTGTAACATATTTATTAGGCTGGTTTAGGTGTTCAAGATTTGATTTAACTGCTTTGGTTTTCTTTGCTTTGCTTTTAAACATTGAAATACAAGTTTCCTCCTTAGGTCCACTTATCTTCTGACTTACGCTGTTTATTGCTTACGCTATTCATTTACTAAAATATTTTGACTGATATGAACCCCTGTGCTATAGAGTAGTCAAAATGTAAACCGGCTCATAAAATGCAAAAAGCTTTATGAATTCTTCAAAATCCGTGCTTGATAGTGAAGCTGTTGAAATCTTAATTAGCTTCCTCCAATGCATGTTGTAAGTAGCTGTAAGAGATGTATTCATCATTGCAGTATAAATCGTGTTAATTATGTTGTTTGTCTCACTTGCCATTTATTATTTTGAAGGTTCTCGATACTGTTGGATTTGCTTGCAGCATTTCTGGAAATGGATGTATCTATTCTTTTGGTACAGTAACTAATTTAGTCATTTGTTCTTTAACAGATTTTAGAACAGGGACAACTGTGCCCTTTGTATGCATCTATACTAAACCTAACAGAGCAATACCACCACCTATCAAGTAATATTTGTTTGGAACTACTTGAACTTGTATCATATGATGAAACCAGGCTTCTCTCGTTTAGCTCTTTTAAATTTCTGTGAACATTTTCCAAATAGTTTACCAAATTCAACTCTACGTCGATCTTTCTTCTTCTGTGATGTTGCCACTCTGGGGATTTGCCGACATTAGCGTTATTTTGCAATAAATGTATCAGTGAAGGTATACATGATTTTAAGGGTGGTTTCTAAATATCGAAGCTTTAAAAAATGCGAATTTATGATTGATGGGATTTAAGTCTGTTTTTATTTATCGTCTCTGAAATAATTATATGTCTGTTTTTATTTATCTTCTCTGAAATATTTATATGTGTGTTTTTATTTATCTTCTCTGACATATTTATATGTGTGGTAGCCGGACACTCCTGTAATAACAAAAGTTCTTACAGCCATGGTCAAAGGAAAAATAAAATACATCGATTACAAAGTATCCAGTTCACATTTATTTGCCATTATATTCAGTGTTTCGCTTATCAACATTCTGTTTTTCACTTGTTGACTTTTTTACATTTATGTGTTTGAATGTCATCAAGCTAGCACTAAATGCAGGCAGAGGTAATACCAACCTAACTGTTAAAAACCAGTAACGTATCAAATGTCTTTTGATGTCATGTGATTTTCTTTTAACTCTGTAATTTATTAACATCATCAAGGGGTAGAAATTTACTCATATAGGATGTTACTGCTGGCATGAATACACCTGACAATCACTTAGACATTTTCAATGATCTCGTGTTAACAAAGATCTCATATGTTTCCACGATTTGTATTTCATCCATGTTTAATTCAAGCTTGTATTCTTCTTTCTTAATTATATTGTTATTTTTTTGTGTGAAACCCAATTCTTTTAAAGTTGTTTTGGATCAGCTTAAATAGTTTTAGAATGTCAGAAGGTGGCGTAAAGGCTTTTAAATATTTTGATGTTCCTGAGGAAGACTATAAGAGAAATGATCATGAATACACTCAATCAACAAAATATGTCAATCCATATTTAAATGATTCCAAGCTATGAAAAGATGGTTTTACAATTATATAATCTGCATATACTATGGATGCATAAAAAGAATTTCGTAAACATAATTTAAACATAGATGAACACAATTATAATTAAATTGAGCCTTATTCAGAAATTAAGGGACAAACATTGTATTATGATAAAGTAGAGAAAGAACCAATACAAACTTCTTAAAAGGTTAGCTGAATAAGATGTTAGCCCTTACTCTGTATTTCCAATAGAGATGGAAATGAAATTCTCAGATTGTTTGGTTGTGAAAAAATAAACAATTGGATAACAAACAAAAAATAAAAGGACAAACATTTGTTAACCTGTATTTAAAAATGACATGTTTCATACGTTTAAAGACACAGAAGAAACACAACGCAAACAGCCGCTAGAACCATAAGTTACCATCTGGCAGCAAATAAATTCCCGAGGAAATAGAGATGAAATTGGTCGAAGAAATTTTGAATGATGCAAACAAATTAAATAATGAACGCTTAAACTGATTCGAAAATTAGATAAAGTTTTAGCAAAAGTGTCTTCCCGTTATTAAACTACAGATCAAGAAGGAAGTGTTCAAAGACTACTCAGCAATAAGAAAGGGATCCAAGAGGTTATATAAATGCTGTCGAAGTAGTCAATTCAAAATTCGAACACATGCAATCAGACGTTGAACAGTATGTCAAACTAAAAGTGGATGTCATCAAAGAAACAGATACAACTAAGAAAGCTAAATTGCAGAAACTGTTGTAAAATATTGAAACCAAAGAGCATGACTAGTTCGACATTTAAAAGCGATTAGCTTTAGAGACACAATAAAAACGTACATTCAAAAGTTTAAGATAAGTTATCATTATTCAAAAAGTTAAAACAACTATCCAAAGAGAATGGTATTACAATTACAACGAATTGTATAGCTATATATATGATAGCATCAATTCATGCTCTATCCATAGCATGTTGTGTAAAAGTTTTAACAGGATGTGGAAAAGGAACACGTACAGCAGGAACAGTTGAAGGTGGTAGAAGTAGTAGCACAGTCATGTGTACACGAAGTGAAATGAGGCATGAACAAATATTGCAAACTATTTGTTCGAGCTTTCCCAGAAAGCAGCAGCATCATTGCCGGTGTTATTGTCAATATAATGCACTTGTTTGTCAAATCAACTGGACACATTCTTATCTTATTAGCCGATAATTTGATTTTGCTAATTGTAGCATTAAGTGAATTGCTGTTTACAGTTTTAATCGAAGATATAGACATGGAAAAAAATAAAATTAAAATAACAACCTAGTTTTAAAAAGTAAATTACACCATCTCCTATAACAGGGGTGGGCAAACATTTTCTACGGAGGGCCACATTGAAAACTTTATTGTTATCGGGGGGCCGCATATATATTTTGTCTACTTCAATTACAATTTACAACGTATGAAAATATGAATTAATGATAATAACCATGTATTTGTCATTTTATTTCACATTCACACTGTATTACACATGCACATTATATTTTAAAATACGAACTTGAAACAGTTTCTAATTTGGTAATAAGATTTTACTATTCATAATTATTTCAACAAAAGTTTATTGTTACCTATCATAATAATTATGAAGAAGAAGGAACTTAATTTACATACAATCTGACCACAGAATACAATTATAATTAATGAGAAGTATGTATCTGTTCACAATTTTGGATAATGTTCTTGAACTGTGGAACCAGTTTACTGGTTGTGATTCGCATGACTGCATTCAAATTGCAGTCAGTCACCATCGACCTGTTCTTAGACTTGTTGATTTTCAGACAAGAAAAAGCTTGCTCACAGATGTATGTGGACCCAAATAGTGACAAAAGCTTGGCAGCAAAGTTTTTTAAGTGTGGAAATGCTGCTGCTGACAAAGATCCATAAAACTCCAGCAGAAGAACTGACTTGAACTTCTCCTTCAGGTCATAATCTGCTTGTAGGTCAAGCAGCTCCAACTGTATATCCTCTGGGGCTGAATCAGCTTCTGCACTAAATGGCGAACTGAGGATATTGAAGAGTGGTTCCAAGTTCTTGAAGTCTTGGAACCTCCTTTCAAATTCCACAACCAAGGCATCCAACTGAGCCTTGTACCTGTCAGCCATTTCACCAGAAATGGTTTTCTGTTTCAGCAAAGGGAAATGGCAAAACCTGCTTTCACCTGCTTGCCTGGAGAACAGGGAGAGTTCTGCCTGAAATGATTTAACATGCACATACATTTCATGTGCAAACAAGCTATTGCCCTGAAGTTTGACATTCAGTTCATTCAACTTTTCCATAATGTCAATGGCAAACATGAAGTCTGACTTCCACTCTTCATTAACAATGTTAGTAACAAAGTCACAATTAATACCCTTCATCTCCAGGAACATAACTATTTCTTCCTTGAGATCCCACACTCGCCTCAATATCTTGCCCAGGCTCAGCCAGCGGACACTGCTGTGGTAGATAATATCAGAATGTTCAGTTTCCAAATCTTCAAGCATTGTCTTGAACTGCCTGTGGTTAAGTGCCCTGGCTCTGATGAGGTTTATCACACTGACAACTGGGTCAATAACATGCTTGATATTCAACGCAGCTTTACACAGACTTTCCTGATGGATGACACAGTGAAGAGGTAAGAGTGTGTGGTCAGGGTGTTCTTCTTTAATTTTATTATTCATCAACTTCACCAGACCTACGTTTTTCCCAGTCAAAGCACGCGCTCCATCGGTTGTTACACTTGCTATCTTATTCCACACCAACCCAGTTCTTTCAACACAGTTCACAACAGCACTGAATAAATCCTGGCCTGTGGTTGTGTCTTTGAGTGACTCAACACTAAGTAATTCCTCGGTAAGCTCGAAACGGGTGTTTATTCCCCGTATAAATACCAACAATTGTGCTGTGTCCTGTACATCGGTACTTTCGTCCAACGCAAGAGAGTACCACAAAAAGTCTTTGCTTGCATCTCGAAGTTGGTGCATCAAATTGTCACTTATCTTTTCAGCACGCCTGACTACAGTTCTCCTTGATAAAGAAATGCTGTCAAATTTTGTTTTCTGTTCTGGACACATAATGTTTGCTGCATCTGACAAGCATTCCTTGATGAACTCGCCGTCAGAAAAAGGCTTGTTCCGTTTTACAATCTTATGAGACAGCACCAAACTGGCTTCGGTTGCAGCATCTTGTATTAAAGACTGTTTGGTGAAAACAGTTTGCTGCTTCTTTAAATTGTTAACCAACTCCTGGAATTTCCTTTTTCTCTCTTCGTTCGTTAAATTGTGCCCAAAATCCAAATGTTTTGTTTGGTGGTGTCTTTTTAAATTGTACTCCTTAAAGACGCTCACACACTCACGGCACAGCAAGCAGACTGCTTTGCTCCCAACGTTCGTGAAGCAGTACTTAGCAGTCCATTCGTCATTAAAAACACGACATTCGTCCTCAATCTTTCTTTTTTTGGCAGCACTCATGGTTAAATCAACGTCTATTCGCTTTTAAATTATAACTTTTACAAAACCTTTCAAAATGTGAACAAAAGCCACTTCCGGTTGAGCTTAAACGCAGTTTCGAATAGGGATGTTGAAGATTAATGACTAATCAATTCTGGAGCCATAAAAACCAATTTAATATCCCTAAATTCGAATCAAATACTCGGAATAAAATTTCAAAAATATAGTGAAAATTATAATCGAACAAAATTAACATCGACGTAGGATCGCAACATGTGCGTGCCTACGGGCCGCATAATATACTCTGGCGGGCCGCATGTGGCCCGCGGACCGTAGTTTGTCCACCCCTGTCCTATAACCATCGCCATAACGTCTTTAAATCAAGTTTAATTCCAAACGTTAAAGACAATTTTAATTTTATCACTCGAGGGTTTTATGAATTTTGATCCAGATTATCCAAGTTATGTCTGGTGACCTGACAAATCATATAAACAATTACATGCGAAAAAACTGAGAATGGTTTCGTCTTGACATGATAGGACATGAATAGGACAATGTGTTGTTGAATATGTAGGTATTATATTCACCATCAAATTCTTTAGAAGTTACAACGAATAAAGTGATTTATATATGCGTTTTCAACGTCTCTATATTCCTAACTGAGAAATAGTGATAATTAGGGCTATTTATTCTAATAACTTTCCATTACAGCGATACATTTAAGTTTGAGTTTATATAATCAGCTAGAGTAACCTGACAGCTTTATATTTCAGAATGTTTATAGCCCAGTCGAAAAGTAAATATTGAAGTGCATTCTTCTTGCATTCGTGGTGTCCAAGACTAATCTTGTGTACACCAAACATGCACAATGCATGGACACTATTACACTTATTTCTGGGTTGGGCATGGCCCTAGTAACTAGTCTTAAGTACACCAAACATGCACAATGCATGGACACTATTACACTTATTTCTGGGTTGGGCATGGCCCTAGTAACTAGTCTTAAGTATCTCAAATCGCCATTTTTAAAAATTCAGACATAAGGAATTAACTTTACAAACGAAACAAATACATTAGAAAAAGAACACAAAATGCAATATACATGGTTGACTACTGAAAGACGAACATTTTAATGTTAAATTCCTTGTCCACGTAAAGCACTGTAATTATTGTCATTTCTCGTACATTATTCAATAGAATAATTACTTTCAGAGGCGTACTGATCAAGCGATGAATATGCGGAGAAACTCTGCAAGCTTGGCGGCGGAGTAGGAGCGGGGGTGGGGGCTGATGGCGCTAACATCATGTCAGTGCAAGAAAACATTATAGAAGAAAAACTGTACTAATTGAAAGTGCAATGGCTTCTCATTTTTCCCAGTGTGAACAGGAGGTGTTGCTAGAAGCAAAATGAACACATCAGCTTAAACGGGCATCTATAATTGGACCTGATGTAAATTACATATTCTCATAAAAATACTATCCTCATTTATATCTGTTATTTCTTGCAGTGCACACAAGAAGATGTTTTGGCCGAACCTGACGGTGCACACAGCATTGATTGTGTCTGGAAACTATCCGTCCTATCCTTCATCTTCTGGCGAGACTGCGATTACCGTTTGGCAACCCGTCTATGCGGGGTGTGCATGGCGGCCCAGTGGGGATGTATCTTCGCCTACACTGTCCTTCTTCATGTCTGGCTTTACACGCCCTTGTATAAGGTTCTGGCACTCAACTGCGGCTACCTGAAGAATTTGTACGTGTTGTGTCTCGACTGCTGTTGTAAACCATTGTTCGAGACATGCGCGGTGATTTTCAGTGTTTGCGCTAAAGGGCTGAGTTATTAAATGAGAGAATGTTCATAATAACGAACGTTGTTGAAGTTATTGAAGCTATGTAAGGAATTATGAACAAAATCGTCAATGCTTTTCATGTGCTAATCTAACAGAGGTGTTATAAGTGAACTGTTACGTCAAAAGTGTACCAAATCTAAGGCAGAGATTTATGTATTTTTTACTTCTTCGTCTCTTGGCTGTTTTTATCGCCCTTTTGTCATTTATATTTTTGTATATCACTTTGAAGACTTTAAGATATACATCTTTGGTGTTTACTTAGACTCTGGTCCGTAAGTTTCTTATCAACTTTTATTTAAGTTGTCGTAAGCACGTGTTTTATTCTTCGCCTCCTATGCATAAAAGCAGATTTTTTGAGTACATGGTTATATGATATAGATCGTATACCTATAGCAGAGTTTTCAAAATATTTTCTATTCGCTACATTTGTTTTTAGTGCCATAACATATTAATATTATCGAACATTAGGATATTTTTTCATAATTCATATTAATTTCAGTTTAAAATAGTAGTAAGTGTTATTTATGTATGTATGCATGGTGTTCAGCGCCACGTCAGCACTAGCCTGGCTATATAGTGCAAATTAAAAGTAAAGTTTACAAATCTATGTTAAAAGTATGGTTTAAAAACTCTGTCATGGAATATACAAACTTTATGGGACAAATTCGCAAATATTATAAACATATCTTGGAGAATGCTATAATTGATAATGAAATTCCATAGATACAAAACCTAGTGTATTACCTACAGCATAATGGTATCTTGAGAGGGAAAGGTCATAAACCATCTGGTTATACTAAACATATTGATAACAAAAAGCATAGGAAATAATTCCTACAGCCTACAAACTTTCCAATAGCGTAGTTCCTTGCCTTAAAATCGTAATATGAAGCCAAATGTATGTTCATAAAAAATATACTGCTTTCAGTTTTTGCCGCTCCCCCCCCCCCCCTCCGTCACCTTCCCGGTCCTTTTTTCCCCATCATCCTCTTGTCAGAATTATTTCATTCTTTAATTCTTGAAATTACTCGCTACCCTATCCATCCGTCAAGCACTCAGTGAACAAATAGTACAAATTAAATAATAGTTTTGATTTCTAGCTGCTACCATCTGAATGTGAGTAGATGTTAAATGGAATTTCAGATCAGCGCAGACTGCATACCGCAATGGGGACGAGTATTCGTCCAACGGAGCTTTAAAAGACGAGATTATTTTACCCAAATAACCTAATACTTGTTCTAACAAGCTGTCTTTCGCCCTACTCCATGTCCCCAATAGAGCCTAAAACTCATCGAAAAAAGCTCTCTATGAGGTGATGAGCCAAAATACCCATTTCACCCATCTCCTGAGCCAACCCCGCCATCCGTTCCAATCTTCGTCCCTGAAAGCTCCCCGCAGCCCGCCTCCGCTCCTACTATTCTTTGTCCTAAAAAGCTATCCGTTCCCACCCCACCCAGTGAAAGTTGCTGAGCCCAACTAATCTTGTCCATTAAGGCTCAGTTGGACGAATACTCGTCTCCAGCGCGGTATGCAATCTGCGCTGATCCGAAGTTTCATTTTACATCTACTATGATAAACATTCGAGGACCTATCAGATTTTGCAATCTTAGCGACGTTGTGAGGAAGAGATAATTCGATAAATAATTAAATTATCACAGAATCATCAGAATCAAGACGAGATTAGTTGTGCAAATAATCACATGAAGTGTCGCCACCACATTCCACCGCAGTGGAAGCGAAACAGTTACATACAACTATCATGCTTATGTACGTTTGTATGTAATATCGCTTAACGGCACCTCATCACAATAGTGACTCTATGGTGCCAACTAAAGGTCAATTTCGAAAAATGTAAAATTGAATATAAAAACAATTTAGGAAGATAAACCCTTTTAAGTAAATGTAAAAATCAAGTACAACATGATAAAAATGTAACAGTAAAGACGTAAAACGTTTATAAAATGTATATAAAATAAAAGATAAATGCGGCATATGGAAAATGGTTATATATGGATAACTACTATGCGATGCCATTAAACCAGTGACAATTCAGAAAACATTGAAGCACACCTTTTTATACAGTTAGGAAAGACTTCTAACACACTGGCAAGTCACAAATGTAAACACCGCCAATAACTGATTTTATCGTAGTGTGAAAGGTGAACTCAAGGTATTAAGGTTTAAATGCAAAGAAATACTGACAATTTATGCAATAAAATGTGAAGTCTTATCTGTTTATCCTACTTAGGACTAGTAACCCCTATGCATTGTATGTTTCTTGCATTTCTTCGTGATATCTGTGCATATTATTTTAATTTGAAAGTATCTGAATTCAAACCAAGATACAACAAATTAACTTCTTCTTGTAATATTTGAGTACTGAACATAACCGTACACATATCCGACGAACGTCACATTTATTGCCATCCTCGATGTTTTGTCAAATTTATACTAAAGTGCGCGACAAATCGAGGGAGTACTGCATATGCAAATACATTTTTATAACTTTTGTTTACGATATTTGAACAGAGAACAAATATCATTACTTTATAAAAGTGAACTATACAGAATTGTTAAGATGTTTTATTTTTTATAATCGTAAAACTGTAATAAATTCTTTTTTCGTGAAGCATTTGTAAGTCCTCACATTATAGAGAAGTGGCATCTTTGAGATGTGGATAACAAGGAATACGTGTATCAGATGCCGTTAGCCGCAGCCTTAGAGCAATGAATCATGCTGGTCGCCAAGATAATTGTAATTTAAAAAATATTAACAACATATTCTTTCCCTGACATTAATATTATTTTTAGATCTAGCATAAAATGCATGATTATGAGAAGAAGAAAAAAATCCAACAAAATTGTAAAGCTACACTTACTGATCACGAACCAACTTCTGGCCAAATTTCACCAACATAAGCCGTAAAGATAAACCATTTGATTGGCCAATTTAAGCAAGAGCTGCATTTCAACCGATCAGATCGATGAATTCTAGACTTAAATTTAACGTTTAACTTAAGTCCTCTTGTCAAAATCATGTCTTTGTGTAGCTGTGAAATTTATAGCCTACCTCTCTCATCTTGATCTTCAATCAGGTCTTTACATAATGTAAAGGCAGTATAATTCGTTATTTACTCTTGATTCCTTGTAGTGTTTCTCTTAAGAAGCAAAGTAAGAACTTAACACTAAAGCTAAGAAACATTTTATATCTGTAGATTACAAAACAGTATGCACATAACTAAGAGCGACGATCGTTCGGTAACTGGTTCCGTGCAGCAACCTGTGCAGACCCTCTAAAATACAGTCAAAGGACCGTTTCCGGTAGGTGCAAACAGTCAGTTTACTTTGACTATATCGACATTCCTGTCTGAAATCCTTAGTTTTAGTATTTTCCAAATTATTTTGAAATAAAACTCAGAAGATCGAGAAAGCAATGCTACAATGCCATAGTTGACACTATATTCTTTTCAAAACAAAAACACTTATTCTTGGCTGTATGTATCACAATAGTTATAGAAACTATAGCAATAAATACTTAGTAATACACCCATTCACATGAACTTATATTAACTTTCTTTAATAAATAACAGGGATGATATTCATAACAAACTTTTTTCTCTAAATATACATTCGTTGCTCAGTCAGCATTTGCCACCAGGTTCTTTACGTGAATGTTTTCAAACTCTCTTTTCAAAGTATCTCATTTAACATCTGCTTTCATTGCTGCCACAATTGTAATGTTTGAGTTCCTTATTGTTTGCTTTTGTTTATCTAAACACCTTTGAACTGAACCCCGGAATACCGAGTGGACTAAGGCACTTGTGGGGTGGAAAAAATATTAAATATTGTTTTATAGCCGGATCTCGTGGGGTGGAAAAAATATTAAATATTGTTTTATAGCCTGAAACCACAATTAGCTCTCCTAGAGGTTGACCAAAGTCAGAAAGAGATTCCGAAAACAATATTATCAAGTTTGAATACTGTGTTACACATCTGACTTATTTAGAAATGTTGCAATTTATGTTGATAATACAAGGGTAGACTTCAAATTTTACAAACTTGTTTATATTGTTGAGATTTGTGCTTGCTCTGCAATGAGCACAATAATATGTAAACTGTCACCTTGCGTGTCATTCAGGCATTAGTTACTTCCCCTGATTCAATCGGTTTACCGTATCAATATGCAAGGCATGCATGTCAACCCTTGATGAGATTTTAAGGATTTCAAGCACTAAGACAGTTAGTTTGAGCAGAAAGTTACAAAGTTCTGTCAATTTTACAAAGTTCTGTCAGTTTTACAAAGTTCTGTCAGTTGTACGATAATGAAGGGTTGTACATAATGAAGGGTTGTACGATAATGAAGGGTTGTACATAATGAAGGGTTGTACATAATGAAGGGTTGTACGATAATGAAGGGTTGTACATAATGAAGGGTTGTACGATAATGAAGGGTTGTACGATAATGAAGGGTTGTACATAATGAAGGGTTGTACATAACATAGAAGGAAAATAATTGTCTGGGGCCTTATCAAGGAAGGTAGAAGATATCTAAGAAAAGAATGGTGGTTGGGGTAGGGGTGGTTGGCGACTTATATACCAGGCAGGATATCCGAGATTATTTAGCCACGCGCAGTTTTATTATTATTACATAATTTTGCTTGAAAGTATTAGACATATATACCTTTTGCATTCAAGCAGACAAGTTTCGCATAATACGTGTATCTGACTACGATCGCGGTTTATTAGTAGTATTTAATTTCTAATCTGATGCATGCACATAAATTAAACAACACAATATACAATCATTCTTAGATTTGTGATTTCCAACTTAATTGAGTTAGTTTAAATTGCACTATTTTGAACAAAGGGCTAACGAGAGTTAAACAACGATTGCTCTCACTCAAAACTAATCAGCTGATAGATAAGAAAATGTGAATGTGCTGACCATATAATATCAACAATTAAAATTCAACTTTTTAATCTCAACAATGAAACAATGTTTCTTTTAGACAGGCAATACGTTATCAGTGTTTCTAACGTGCAATCTGCAATTGGTTGTAAATTATTTGCAAGGTAATCGCTGTAAAAACCGCATTAAGAAATGTTTAGTTTTGTTTTTGTATATCGCATGGCAAGCAAGATTAAACTTGTTGAGATCATTTCCTCCAGAAAATTGCTTTGGGTTTAGTATCATTTGTTCTCTTTTGTTGTAAATCCATGTCCTGTAGTCAAGAAAAATATATAGCACCAAATTAGAAGTCAGACTCAATAGTACTCCAACTAAAAACTATAATAATCAAAATTTCCAATTAACTGACTTTAGTTTTATTTACATATTAGCTCAATCGCACCGGAAACACAATAATTTATTAATTGCTGCTATTTGTATGACTTTAAGTCTGAATTCTGATCTTAAAATTTTATGACTAAGGGGTAAGTTGTATGCATGTATGGATCCTATCGTAGGCACCAAATTATCATCATTTGCAAAAACAATTATAAATATATGGACCTTGTTACCAAACATGGATTCCTACTTCCTGAGCTAATTAAAATGATAAATTAATTTATATAATTTGAATAGATTAGGCCAATTAAAATTGCAAGTATTAAATATAAAAGCGATTAATATCTTCGAAATGTCGACCCATGGTCATTGTATGATTTCTGAGACGCATTCAGAACATTATATTTTGATGACACACGAGGAAAATGTACATACCGTCAAGGAAATGAATCTAGAACTCTTCCTTTTATACACATGTATGTAATGTTGTTCATTTGTGTTTCTTCATTTGTATCAAATGTAGGAATTGCGTATTCCTGGAAAACATTTTCGCTTCTTTGGCTGGAATTCTTTCTCCGAATATGAACTCAAATACGCAGTATTATCAAGAACTCTAGTGTGAGAACTCACACAAAACGTCAGTCGTGGCCCCATTAATATAAGAGCGATACACTATTCCATTTGTTAGGAGCTATCATTAATACGATGTTTAAAACTTAATAATTACTACCTAGAAAACATACCCAAAAAAGTTTCACTATACTTACTTTTTCATTGTTATCCTACTGCATCAGTAATCGACGTGTGGTGCATTTGTCACGGTGAATGATTTTAATTTCTGATCAAAGTGCTGAGTATTCCAAGGTGACCTCTAACGGGAGGCACTCTACAGAGAACGTCCTATTACCACAGCAACTCAGAATCTACAGAGAACGTCCTATTACCACAGCAACTCAGAAATACAGTGTCAGTCGGTAGAACGGTATCAAAGAAGAAAAAAGGGAAATATTATGTAAAAGCAAGACATTTAAAAACAAAATTTAAACATTAAATTCATAAACGTAATCATGATCTTTATATGCTCGATTTGTAGTAAATCCACGAAATAATTATAATTTATGATATTCTTATGTTATATTACATGGCATATTTATAGTTAACCCCAAACCCGGTAAACTTTAATTTTATGACACATGTCTAGAAAACACCTTTATGAATGTGAAGGGATGACAGGGTTCATTAACTTGCCTCGATACTACTGATATAAGAACCCACAGTGAAACAAACTCACGAGTTTGACAATACACACTTAATGCCCCCCCCCCCCCCCCATAAGTTAGATGTCAATTTTATCGAAGAACGTCACTCATGTCACGAATTCAACTTGTATTGCTTAAATTGTGAAGCAGACGATTTGTATACATTGTGCTCTGCACGATGTTATGATTGAAAAGTTCAAACATGGGATTGGAACTGGGTATTATACGAACGGGATTTGATCACTTGCTTAAATGTGGACATGTAAAGGAAATCTACGACTTGGTTTAACCTGAATTATTCTTCAAATTTTAATATTGACATCCATGTGAACTTCCTGACGTTATGTTTATACGCTTGTTATTCAGATGTAACGCATGGTGACATCACTGATCAAAAATGTTTAAATACCGCGGTAATAGGTATACCGCCCTGTAATAGGACGTGCCACTCTAAGGTTTAAAAGAAGCGTTGGATTTCAAATGACATTAAGGTTCTCAATATATTTTAGTTACGATTTAATATTGGCAAAATTTCTTCAAAATCTAGAAAAGAAAGTTTCGAAAGGGTATATAAAATAGTCTGGAACGAACAGAATAGGTGCTCTTTGGTAATTGCTCTGAAAAGATAAATAAGTTTAAAACTCTGTATCATTTGAACTATATGAAAACAGGAAATGTTCAGCGTAAACAAATGCAATAAATGGACACCAAATGGTAGATACCAATATAATCTTCCCCAAGGTCTGATTCTGAGAGACACACATATGTTTTGATGCAAGAAGCGAGCCTTGAATACATGGATGGGGTAGAGGTGGGGGACATCTATTGGCAGATTTTAAAAAAGAGGTTTCAAAAACTAACAAAGAAAACTAAAATATGGCTTGCAAAGAACATGATAAAAAAATTACGTTCATTATTTGTGTACAAAAACGCCTATGGTAACTGTTTGCACTCCAGGAGTCTCCATAATCAATTCCATGATATTTAATATTTTCTTCCTGGGAAAAAGTAGTTAGACGTATAGTAACAGTACATAGGAAACCCTGACGAAAATGTTGGCCTTTGCTTGAAGGACTCATTCGCAATCATCTGTACTCCATCTACATAATAAAGATGTATTTGACAGTGGAAATCCGCCACTAGTTTTTAGACCAAGTAAGCTCCAATGAGGCACTTTACGTCATAGGTAAACAGTGTATATTAGGAAGTTATATATATATATATATATATATATATATATATATATATATATATATATATATATATATATATATATATATATATATATATATATATGGTGTATATAGACGAGATAGGATTTAATATGATATGTTCATCAAGAACCGTTATCTCTAAATAGATTGATTTATATCTCCGGTTTCAATAGTGCTACCTGATTAGATTTATCAATTATCTCCCTTGGACCACCGACTTAATTATTGTCATTACATATCGTATTGTGTACTTTAATGAACAAGAAGTGGAATTTAAGGTGGAAAATGGGTTAGGTGTGCTTGTAACTAATAACATGCCTTATGCATCTGTTTCCACAATGTTTTTTCTTTCATCTTAATAAGCACTCATATAAAGTGTAGTTCACAGTTTGGCAACTAATTTTCTTCATATTTATTTAGATTATGGATTATAGTTAATTATACTTTCCTTAGATCTGTTTAATATGGAATGGTGTATTTATCTTACCTATTCTGCCCATATAGTTCCGCTTTGATGTCCACCTCCAATTGCTTTCTATGGATTGGTCTGAGTAACATGATGCTGAATGTTGAGTTTATGCATCTGATGACTATTCTCGCAACAGCGGATTAACTGTAAATTTGTCACAAAGATCTTTATCTAGTCTTACATACGAAGCTTTTACTTAAGAACTTACAGCCTCATGTTGAATTGATCTGCCTTTGTTCTGTTCTGTAGCATATTGGTTTTTTAAAGTAATTTCTTCTCTTGGTTTTATACCTTTGGAACAATTCCTTTTTTTCTAACATTGTTGAATAATAAGGTACGAGTTTGATTCTGCATTGAATTTGCTCTCTGATAAATTAATTGGCATAAAATTAATGTTTGGATTATATTTGAAACATTCATATCCCATTACTGTCTAACTGTTCTCAACTGAACCCAGCCTGAGCCTGACTAAATTCTTCACTTAACACTTTACAGGGTATGAGATATGATGGACCAGATTTCAGGGAAGGGTAGATGGGTTATTGTATCTGATATACTACTTTTAATGAAGAATGAACACTTTTATTTAAAACAAATGTGCATATTATCCAAGACACTGTTACAAAATATGACTGCGGTGAAATGTGATATCTTTATTATGCCACTGTGCAGATGGATAATATTTTAGTGTATTGCATGTAGAGACGAAAGAGGGTGGAATAAGAAGAGCCACTGTCACGGAACTGTGTATACTTTATATCAATATATATATATATATATATATATATATATATATATATATATATATATATATATATATATATATATATATATATATATATATATATATATATATATATATATATGTGTGTGTGTGTGTGTGTGTGTGTGTGTGTGTGTGTGTGTGTGTGATCGAAACGTTGCTGAATACAGCGTTACCAGAGGGTGGTTGATTTTTTCGGCTCTAGTTATTTCGAATACTGAGCGCGACTCAACCCATGCTGCATGTGCAAATTGCCTGCAGTGAAAACCCAAGTACCTCGAGTTCTCTAGCTGCGCATATTCATATCAGCTAGGGTACTTATAGAGCAAATTCTCTATGTACAAAATACATTACGACGAGTCTTGTCGGGAAGCTTACCACTTTACGACAGCAATATTCAGCTGTGAGCTGCTTTTGTGTATGGTTTGGTGATGTGAAGTCGCAGAACTCTGTGGAGTTCCTGGTGACGTGTACGCTGTGTCTGGTGACGTTGGCTCGGAAGAGGGTACTGGTGTTCTCGATGTGAGTGATCAAGGCTTCGCGACCATCGGGTCTGTGTTGAATGAGAAGGCTCTCGAGGGATCCTTCAACAGACTGGGAGGGGCGGACCATGCGTGGTGGCTCCTTGACCATTGACTAGAGTGGGTGGAACCCGAAATACATCTTGGTCGTCAACCATACGCCACGATATATATATATGTGTGTGTGTGTGTGTGTGTGTTCCATGTTGTAATTAGTTATGTCAATATCGCTATATGAGTGATACATTCGTAAATGCATAATTCAAATATCGTTAAATGAGTGATAACTTCATAGATTCATAAATTGATGCATTCATATTTCAGTATCGCTAATTGATTGATAACTTCATGAATTCATATTTCAAATATCGCTAAATGAGCGATATATTGATAAGTTCATAATACATGCGTCCTACTTGTGGATAAATGATATTAATGATACAGTATTCGTAGTTGTATATAAATCACATGCTTTGGTCACCCTTAGTGCTAAATAAGACCTTGTTTGAAATCATATACTTTCATTAGTTGATTGGTGATAGAACAGTGTTCATATTTGTTTACAAGTTCTATTTGTTGATCTTTATTTGATTTTCTCGTTAAAGTTACTTGTTGATTGGTTCCATGTTGGGAACTATATCATTTTCTCTTTATCTTTTTGTTACAATGGTGTCAGAATCATTCATCGTTAAGTTGCATTTATAAATAAACATCTCATTAACACATTTGCTTTCGGTGTCTTCGCTTATCCAATCCCAACCCGGCTTCATCCTGTTACAGCCACTATACATGTGTATTGCAGTTTAATGAAATTCCACGAAAAAGTATTTTCATATTTTATTAATTACATGTTCTCCGATATTGCTTATCATGCCATACTGTTTAATTAGTAACAATGTACTCAAAATCATTACATTTATAAAAGAAGTTAAAACTTGCCAAAGGATACAAGCATCAACTATAATAAAAGAAAAATGATTGAACAGAGTTGTCAGTCTCATTAGATCACAGCTAACTAACTATTTATGAGATGTAGAACTCGTCAGCTTGTGGTGGTATATTTGATCTCACATAAAAATAAAATAAGGGAATGTTATTGGTGGATTATCTGATGTTATGCATGCAAAATGTGTCCCTAAAAACACTATGGACCTTGTTACGGAATTATATATATTTTTCCTTTTAATAATAGTATAGTTTATTAGTTTATAATCTCTGTTCTTAGTCTAACAGCTGTCGTCTTGCCGTGAGTATATATACGGTATTTTTGGATCAATATTTCACCTAGTTGCTTTTAGCTTTAGTCATGTGACGTATTTTCCGCGCGCGAGAGAATGAACTTTTGACCTAGTTCTTGTACTTTTAGGAGTAGACATTATATTGACCAGGAATTATAGTTTAAGGTCACATCCGAAGAATGAATCGCGTTTACTAGAAGGAAATTATTTCGAAATACCCAGTTGTTTATCGAAGACGTAGAATGGGTTTTTATTTCGATCCTGAGCAGTAAAGCTATATATAATAGGAGTTATAGCAGTATTGGGGCATTCTTCATAGTTACATCGAGATTGAGAGATCATAACGAAATTGATTCATTTGAGAGTGGGATATTATTTCTTTGGATATTTATTAATTAATACAGTGCATTTAGGATTCAGTACTGTGTCTTCAACCTGAATTATTATACAGCTCCCTGGAATTATCGGAAACATTTCTAAAACTTGTGAGATTCTAGATTCACAAGGATTATTTGTATATAATTTAATCTTATCAACATATTAGCACAGTAAAGGCTACTTCATTTGGAACATACATTCGGAATAGTTGGATTAACTTCCGGAACAGTGAACTTTAAAACAATTTAGGACTTTTAAGGATATTCTCTAATGTAAGTTATTTTTAATTCTTTCACTTTAATTGTTTGTTGAAATATTTTAATATTTTAGGAAATTAAAGATTAGTATTTTAAATCTTGAAAGCTTGTTTGAGTCTTTTCTTTTGTTACATTACCCCTAGTCGTAACAACCTACATTACTGCTACCAAGTTAATTACTTGACTTAGGATCCGTTTTTATTACAACACAATTCATAGACATGTACTCCAAACGGTAAATGAAGGGAAATTCCTTAGATGCAGATTGCCGGTTTAACAGTACAAGGCTAATCTGCTCAAAAAACGAAACTGTGCACCATAAATTTCGTATGATCTCAAAAGGTGACTCTAGGCCCAAAGTATTACCAGCTACGTCTTGTTTACCACGATAATATATTTATTTTAAGAAACATTACCATTATGGTCTATAGGAAATTAATTAGTAGTATGTGCCCATGTTCCGGTTTATAGCTTGATTCTTGTTCGTCCTTCGAGCTCGAAGATGACTATGACATGACTAACTGGTTTGGTTTATCTCGTGGGGGGAGGGAAATAGTGTCATGACTTGCGCGTGTGTTGGATTTAAAAGAGGAAAAGTTGCGCAGAGTCGCCCTTACTCTTTCGTCCAGGCCTGTCTGAATCCAATGGCACAACAATGTCGAGACATCTGGAGACGCGTCCGGATTTTGTGAAATGCCACCTGTTCCTACTGCACCTGAGCTGATGCCCTGCGCTGTCCACACAGCTCCTGCCGTCTGCCTTCACAGCCGGGGGATGAGCATACCTGCTCGACCGCCTGATTCATAAGAAGGGACTTTCCAGAGGGAGTCATGTGTAGCTGTCCAATCTTGACCAACATTCACAGGTAATACCATCTACTGTTACTGACGGTAGCAGGCGATGCGTGACCTGAGAATAATATTCTGTTGATCTATTTCTCAATATATGATCTGCTAGAAAATTAATGGTAACGGTTGGTGTTTCTGTTTATGTAGTGAGGAACGATTCCCCTTTATATATATATATATATATATATATATATATATATATATATATATATATATATATATATATATATATATATATATATATATATGCACATACAAAAGTTTCAAACGGATTATAGCCAAAAATTATCTCGTATACGCATGGGCAATCTTTCATGGGTTTTTCAAAATGTCGGCGGTTCAAGGCGATTTTTATTAGGGTGATGTATCATTTTGTGATGTAACTACTTAAAAAGTAAACACATCTGTGAAATTTGATAATAATATGTAAGAAAAATGTCTCATAGTTTTGTATGTGTGTGTGTGTGTGTGTGTGTGTGAGAGAGAGAGAGAGAGAGAGAGAGAGAGTGTATATATATATATATATATATATATATATATATATATATATATATATATATATATATATATATATATATATATATATATATATGCATATGTAGTGTTTAACGGGACGTCAGCAAACTACTGGCTACATGGTTCCGATTAAAGGTAAGATCAATAATGGGATTGGACCACTGATTTATTTCCCATAGAACTTAATGTTTATATATTACAAATAAAAATAAGTTCTTCATTAGATTGGCATACAAACCATACATGGTTCCATTCATCAGAGCGAGAGGAATCGTTTTCAGCCTTGAAAAGCAGATATGTGCGTGTGTGTGTGTGTGTGTGTGTGTGTGTGTGTGTGTGTGTGTGTGTGTGTGTGTACAGGATGAGTTTTATTTAATTGCATTCAAAATGTTTGCGATCATTAAAGGAGCTTCGAAGCTTCAGAAAGGACACATGTCCAGACAAAATAACAATGATACGTTCTCTTATCCATCAATACTTTAGACCCAGTTTGTTATGTGCGATTTAATATTATATGTTATAGGCCCTTTCAAGTAAACTAATAGCAAAAATATAATGCATGAACGTAGTATTAATTAGTATTTATATATTTTCCATGTTTAAACGCTTTAATTTGTTTCCTAGCTACTGTAACTGCTCTCTCTCTCTCTCTCTCTCTCTCTCTCTCTCTCTCTCTCTCTCTCTCTCTCTCTCTATATATATATATATATATATATATATATATATATATATATATATATATATATATATATATATATCCTCGATATTTACAACGTTTAATTGCTAAAGTGAATCTTTCTCTCTTGATTCTGTATACATTTTTGTGAGGATGAATTGATTCTTTCTACAAGAAATTTAAAAAAACCCCACTTTTTGATACCTATACATTTTTATAACTATACATGTACGAAAGTGTTGTAGCTACAACAATACAAAAGCTATCTATGTAATGTAGGCACATATATCAAAAGTCTGTTTACATTGAGATGTGCCGTGAATTCTTACTGTTTCTTGGTGGAGTCTATATGGCGTGGTCCGGTGATGATTAAACGTCGGCCTATTTCTTGACTATATGATTAGGAAAAATGTTTTAACATCCCACAATGACTTAGAAAAGTGATAAAATAACACAGCTATAACAAGCCTCTTTCGTAGATCCAACTATACCGTCCGTTGTTAAGATAAACGCGAAGGGTATACCAACCGTAAAATGTAAAGAAAATTTCATTTTTACAATAAATGTGACGAACTTTCAGTTTGCTGTTGGTTGTAAAGATTTATGAGAGATGAAAAATTGAAATAACAAAAATCTAGAGAGAAAAAAAGATGTTTTTGTATCGCATAGCAGTAAATTATTATGTTGCAAGGCAATTGACAAATCATATTTTTATTATTTAATTCAGTCTTAAAAAAATTTTTGGAATGTGATTGGTCAATTATCCAGACAAAAATCCAGTATTTCTGTAAAAAATTTATTTAGCTTCGTGAAGGAACTCCAGCAGGTTCAAAACTAGATCAGGTGATTGAGAAGTGGAGTGTATACATACACTGGACTACTGGAGATACTCAAGAGGGTAAAACAAAATGAGTAAATTAGAAGAAGTGGTTTATTTATATATAAGTGAATTAATGTGTGGTTTTTTATCAGTGAAAATTATCCCCCATAGAAGGCTAGAATTTAATTAAGCAGCGCTGATTGGTTAGTCGTTCGTCAAAACTTTTGTTTTACAGTCCAAGGGAGGTAACTGCTACAAGCAACACGTTGTTCTAAACAATCTTCTGCAGATCCAACAATGGCATCTAAGAGATTCGTATGTGTCATTTGGTCAAGAAATACTTTTATGTAAGGTTTATGACGTAATAAATTAATTGCATGTTAGTTTATCGAGGTGTACGAACTATGAAGAGCGGCTAAGGGTATGGGGTTCAAGACAGTTATAAGATTCTGTACATCCTGGTAAGCAAACATCCAACCGGCCTTTTTATTTTCTCTTGTCGAAAAACAGAGACCCGTAGTCACGAACTCGAAAACATATTTACTTCGATTTTCGACATATTCTGAATAAAATCAGAGTAACCAGATATTATGAATAAAATTTATTATTATTTTATCTATATACTATTAAAATGTTAACAGTAAGGTAAGAATGAAACAACGTTCTCTAATATTGCGATATTGACCATGAGGTCACTTTGTACAGTTTTGGGGCCAGATCTATCTATCTATCTATCTAAACTTAGGCAGTTTGTTATCATCATTTTGAAACCATCCTCAACGATTCCTTTTTGCGTAACTAATTGAAACGTACACAATGTATTGTTTCTTTTGAAAGGATTAAGTTAGTCATGATTAGCAAATATAATATAAAAGTTATTTTGAATGTAAATTTACAAATGTTATTGACATCTCAAAGGACTATATTGAATAAGGGTCGTTTTCTGCATCCTCTCCAAATGTCTTCGTATGGTGTATATTACAAATATGAGGTGGTTTAATTTAATTTCTGACATAAGTTTTGTGTTCACGTGCTGGTTGCCATGGAAACTGTGTATTAAGAAATTATCCATGTATTTCTCATTGATACTGTCATTCTATAACTATTCACTAAATTTAAAATGACATTATTGTTATTATTTTCTGGTATAAAGTTGCATAAAAAAGGTTTAATTTGTTAAAACATAACCTGAAATAAACCAGAGCAACCCATGATGAATAGATCCAACTTACAAAATCAAGATGAAACTGTTTTAAGTTCGTTGTAAAAATAAGACAGTCACTGATAACACCAAAAACTCTGTGCGTTTGAAATATTGTTTAGTATTGTTGGCTGATATGTTTGATTATAATGCCTTTCTAGAAGCTTCTGAGATCTCTTATTCACCGAAAATACTGGTGCTTGTCCCCAAATTTCCTGGAAATGAAAGATGTTCTTTTACAATATTTTCCCCTAATTTCATGGCAGCACACACAGACCCACACGCACGCACGCAAATATTCGCACACACATACACTGTAAAACATAAGACCAAATCCTTTGAACAATTCAAAACCGGGTTGAGTCATGCGGATTTATTTTGTCTTCCTTGTCCAAAACTTATCTATACCTGTCTAGTTTTAAAGCCGGTATCGTGAGAATGCGTATTTATTGATTTCATAAGTCGCGTTTCCTCGTTCACGAAACAATATCATCTCGTACTTAAGATTTATGTGTACCGAAAATCGTTTCTACCCTTATGAAGGTGCCCGCACAATAGATAAGAAAAGAAAGGAACACTAGCTTTCTTTGTATATTTAATTTTGAATACATATGGTTAAAATAATTTATAATGCTATACATTGTATCTAAATAAAGTTTATTTTGTAGAACGGTCGAACACATTTCACATATTAATCTATAAAACTAGAAGAGGAAAGAACACACTATAGATGGCTCAACCATGATTTATATAATAGTTTCTGATTGTTACGACTCTATGGTGTAAGAAAAATGTAACAGAAAGAAAGTGAAACCAACAAATCAAGTAAAAATCAACAAGCAATTTATTACTAAATAATTAAAATGAAAAATCAAAAAGTCACTTACAGTAATGTGTTTTGAAATCCTAATAATCCAATAAGAATGATTGTTCTAATCACAAGTCCTAAATATAGAATGTTCCGAATTCACGGCTGTGTCCTTGAATGTTATGATGTGCTTATGGTCTCCAAAGTCCTGATGTACTAGTAATCTTGATGTGCTGATGTCAAAATGAAGTATTCCAAAATCTCTGAATAAGTTCACATAAATTCCAAAATCATCCATTAAAAATCCAAAATCCAAAAGTTTATGAGCACTGTTATAATCCAATGAATATTTAAAATAATTCCTCTCTTAGAATTTGGAATGAATTTTCACAACTGTAATAGCTCTTTACAAGACTGATGGTAATGTCAAAACTGAATAAATGTCCACCAAACATGGCATATATAAAGATTGGTCACATGACAGAATGTTCTAGAACATGAGTCATCTTAATGGAATTTTTTACTTGTAAACAAAAATCAAACTTGACCTTCAAATTGAGAAAACATATTGATCAAAACAACCTAATTCAAGGACACTAGTTAAACATGTTTTTCCTGATAACATTAAGATTTAAGCAAATATTAAAGTGAAGAAACATTTATAATTTCCTAAAATATTTATAATATTATATAAACATCATATATAACACCTCCCCTCATAAAGAAAAAGAAAGATTTATATAATAAAGCTTTCTTTTGAATATACATCTAATACTATAATAACCAAAATTACATAAGAACATGTTTTATGATACTGGACTTAATTACATCAAGCAATATTACATTTCTAGGCACGTGAGAATGCATCTGCAATCACATTGTCTTTTCCCCTGATGTGTTTGATGTCAATGTTATATTCCTGCAATATCAAACTCCATCTCAACAATCTCCGATTTTTATCTTTCATTTTGTTGATGAAAGTAAGGGGATTGTGATCACTGTACACAATAATTGGAGAAAGAGCTGAGGTAACATACACTTCAAAATGCTGTAAAGCCAATATCAAAGCCAAACATTCCTCCTCAATTGTGGAATAATTTTTCTGGTGCTTGTTTAGTTTTTTAGAAAAATAACACACAGGGTGATCCACACCACTTTTGTCTTCCTGAATCAATACTCCACCAACCCCTACATCACTTGCATCAACAGATAATTTAAATGATTGGCTAAAATTTGGTGCAGAAAGAACTGGTGCATTCTTAAGCATGGCCTTTAACTTGTCAAAAGATTCCTGACACTTGTCAGACCAACAAAATTTGGTTTGCTTACTCAATAAACTTGTCAAAGGTTCAGCAATTTTGGAAAAATTGGAATAAAATTTCCGATAATATCCAGCCATACCCAGAAATCGCATCAGTTGCTTTTTACAAATTGGAACTTGAAATTCAGAGATAGCTTTGACCTTAGCTTCTATAGGTTTAACTTGACCTTGTCCCACAATATGTCCTAAAAATGTGACACAAGCATGGCAAAACTCACTTTTGCTCAAATTAATTGTCAGATTCGCATCGCTGAGTCGATCAAAGAATTTTCGAATGGTTTCCAAATGATCTTCCCAGGTGTTGTTGTAGATAATGACGTCATCGATATAAGCGTCACAATTATCAAGACCAAATGTTATCATGTTCATCAGACGTTGAAACGTTGCAGGCGAAATTTTCATTCCAAACGGCACGACTTTATATTGATAAAGTCCATCTGGAGTTGCAAATGCTGAAATTTCTTTTGCCCTTTCCGTCAGTGGAATTTGCCAGAATCCTTTTAAAAGGTCAAACTTGGTGACATATTCCGCATTTCCAATTTTATCAATGCAATCGTCCATTCTTGGGATTGGAAATGAATCAGTTTTGGTGACACTGTTGACTTTTCTATAGTCAGTACACATACGGAATGTATTATCTGGCTTGGGAACAAGAATACATGGTGAACTCCAGTTACTTTTACTTGGTTCTATGAAATCATTCTTCAGTAAATACTGAATTTCTTTCTTCAGATAGTTCTGTTTGAGAGGATTCATCCTATAAGGATGCTGTTTCACAGGCGCAGAATCTACAATGTCAACGTCATGCTAAATTTTACTTGTTCGTGTTGGAACATCAGGAAACAAGTGCTCATAGTCATGTAATAGCTGTTTTAGTTCATTTCTTTCCTGTTGTTGTAGATGTGAAAGTTTCTGGTCTAGGTTGTTCAATATTTCTGAATTCCGAAGATTGGTTATACCAGAGTCACTATAGTCTGATCGTACTCCATCGTTGATATCTTCACTGTGTGGGACAGGTACAACTAAATTAACTAAATAATTAGCTGGGCTATCTCTGTCAAAATATTCCTTTAACATATTTATATGACAAAGTTGTTTCTGTTTCTGACTCCCAGGAGTGTTAATGATATAATTTAAGTCATTTACTTTCTTTTCAACGGTATAAGGACCATAAAATTTAGCCTGAAGAGGATTTTGAGGTATGGGAAAGAGAGCCAGAACTTTGTCACCAGGTTTAAAACTCCTTTCCTGTGAATTTCTGTCATACCTTAATTTAATTTTTGACTGGGTAGTGTGAAGATTAGTTATTGCTACTTCACAGGCCTTTGACAACTTGTATTTGAAATCAGAGACATAATCAAGAAGATTAATCTTTGAATCTTCATTTGAAAGAAGTTTCTCTTTCAATAATTTCAATGGTCCACGGACAGTATGACCAAAAACTAGTTCAAAGGGACTAAAACCCAACGACTCTTGAACTGATTCCCTAACAGCAAACAACAACAAATGAACACCCTCATCCCAATCCTTTTCTGTATCAAAGCAATATGATCGAATCATATTCTTCAAAGTTTGATGAAATCTTTCCAAAGCACCTTGACTTTCAGGGTGATAGGCAGAAGATTTAAACTGTTGGATGCCTAATTCATGCATAACTTGTTGGAAAATTCCAGACATAAAATTTGACCCTTGATCTGACTGGACAGATTTGGGAAGGCCAACAAGTGTAAAAAACTTCACCAAAGCTTTCACAATAGTTTTAGTTTTTATATTTCTCAGAGGAATTGCTTCTGGAAATCTTGTAGATGCACACATGATGGTCAACAAGTATTGGTTGCCCGACTTGGTTTTAGGTAAAGGACCAACACAGTCTACCATTATTCTACTAAATGGTTCATCAAATGCAGGAATATGTTGTAGATGAGCCTTAGGTATCTTCTGATTGGGTTTTCCTACCATTTGACAAGTGTGACAAGATCTGCAGTATTTAGAAACATCACTTTTGAGTTTCGGCCAATAAAAATGATTCAAGATCTTGTGATAAGTCTTACGGACTCCTAAATGACCAGCCAAAGGAGTTTCATGGGCTAAATTAAGAATTTCCTGTCGATATGACTTAGGAACAACAATTTGATAGCTCACTGACCACTCGTCACCAGCGGGTACATCAGGTGGTCTCCATTTCCTCATAAGGACCCCATTTTTCACAAAGTAACACACTGGAACTTGTGTGGCTTCAGTTTCACTAATAGCCCTCTGAAACAAACAAGATATCTCGGGATCTTGCTCCTGTTCAACGACAAGGGATTGTCGTTTGTCATCATGATTAGAACAAAGAGAATGAGTTGCCAAAAGAGAATCACTGTGATCAATACCATTTGATTGATCAATACCTGAGGAAAAAGTGACCTCATCAAAAGACTGACCAATACATGTGTCAGCTAAAGGAATAATAACCTGATCAACATCACTCTCAAGAGCTCTTTTTGCCATAGCTCTAGTAACTGCACAAGCAGGGTACAAATCAGGGATTTCAGTTTCGACAGGATCAACTTTCTGATCCAAACAAGGCTTGTCAGTTACAAGTGGATTAACAACAACCTTATCTCCAGCTAGGTCATTGCCTAGTAATAAATGAACACCCTCTATGGGTAAAGAAGTCACTGCCCCAACAGTCACAGGTCCAGAAACTAAGTCTGATGCCAAATTTACACAATGGAGAGGAACATTTACAAAGCCGCACTCTACTCCCTGAACAAGAACACTTTCACTTGAAGAAGACTCCTCAGACAAAGGCAAAGTACCTGATAATAAAAGACTCTGAGAAGCTCCAGTGTCCCTTAATATTTTAATTGGGATAGGTTTGGCAGAATCACCAATAAGTGATATAGAACCTTCTGACATGAATGGTTCATAAGCCTCCAAAATAGAATCAGACTGGGGTTTGTTTGACCCAACAAATGTATTGCTTTCAATACAAGACCGTGACCTTGACCTCGTAGAAATAAGAGCATTTGGAAAAGCTCTGTCTTTACTCTGTTGCTTATTTTTCAACTTGAGGCAATCAGAAATAACGTGCCCTTTCTTTTTACAATAAGTGCACGTAGGAAGAGATAAGGATTTCTGATCAGTCTTATCAGATGTTTGATTCCTAACAGTTGTGCTGTTGTGAAATTTGGAAGTACTCGAATGAGATTGAAATGGTTTTTTTACCAGAAAACTGCTGAGAGGACGATTTATTACCAAATGAAATTTTGTGAGTCAAGGAATAATCATCAGCCATACGAGCAGCATTTTCCAAAGTTTCCACATTCTGCTCGTCAAGATAGGTTTTAACATCACTATGGATGCACCTCTTGAACTCTTCAATTAATACGAGCTGTCTGAGGTTATCATAAGCTTGATCAACTTTCTTGGCTGAGCACCACCTATCAAATAGTTGTTCTTTATCCCTTGCAAATTCGACATGAGTTTGTCCAGTTTCTTTTCTACAATTCCTAAACCTTTGTCGATATGCCTCTGGTACCAACTCATAAGCTTTCAAGATGTACTCCTTAACCACATCATAATCAGTGCTTTGTTGTACTGACAGTGAAGTGTAGACTTCACGAGCTTTGCCAATAAGTACACTTTGTAATAACAAAGTCCAATGCTCTCTGAGCCATTTCAAGTTTTCAGCTATTTTCTCGAAATGAAGAAAGTATTTATCTACTTCTTTTTCCTGAAAAGGGGGTACTAACCTAATATACCTAGTAACATCAAAACCTGGACTTGTGTTTAAAGGAGTGGAGTGTGCTCTGCTTGCCAGTTCTAATTCTCTTAACTTAAATTGCATTTCCCTTTCTTCTCTTTGCATCTGCATCTGCATTTGTATTTGTCTCTCTTCTTTCTCTCTCTTCATCTGCCTCTCTTCTTTTTCTACCTCTCTCTGAATCTAAAGCTTTGCCAATTCTAAATCCATCTGGTTCTTTAACTCTAATTCCCTTAATTTCCTGTCAGAACCAGATACAGGCTTTCTCTTCAAACTTAAAGCACTATTTTCAAAAATTCCCTTTCCTACTAAATACTGAATCAAAATAATCTTTATCTCCTGTTTTGTCAATGATACTTTTGCCTCAGATAGACTGTATTTTCTGGCAAGCTCGAGCAACTCATCCTTTCTCATGCACTCTAACCCCTCCTGGGTAGGTTTTGAAATGAAATTCTGAACATTAGATGCCATTGTAAATGCTTGTTGGTTTCACACACACAAAAATTCTCTATTAAAAAATCTTTGCCAAAGACAAAGAAAAATTCCGAGACAAAATCAATATGAATTTCAAAAATAACTTTAATATCTCTAATATGCTTTAAAGAAATTCAGATCCCAGAAGACGAGCCCCCAATTTCTGTTACGACTCTATGGTGTAAGAAAAATGTAACAGAAAGAAAGTGAAACCAACAAATCAAGTAAAAATCAACAAGCAATTTATTACTAAATAATTCAAATGAAAAATCAAAAAGTCACTTACAGTAATGTGTTTTGAAATCCTAATAATCCAATAAGAATGATTGTTTTAATCACAAGTCCTAAATATAGAATGTTCCGAATTCACGGCTGTGTCCTTGAATGTTATGATGTGCTTATGGTCTCCAAAGTCCTGATGTACTAGTAATCTTGATGTGCTGATGTCAAAATGAAGTATTCCAAAATCTCTGAATAAGTTCACATAAATTCCAAAATCATCCATTAAAAATCCAAAATCCAAAAGTTTATGAGCACTGTTATAATCCAATGAATATTTAAAATAATTCCTCTCTTAGAATTTGGAATGAATTTTCACAACTGTAATAGCTCTTTACAAGACTGATGGTAATGTCAAAACTGAATAAATGTCCACCAAACATGGCATATATAAAGATTGGTCACATGACAGAATGTTCTAGAACATGAGTCATCTTAATGGAATTTTTACTTGTAAACAAAAATCAACCTTGACCTTCAAATTGAGAAAACATATTGATCAAAACAACCTAATTCAAGGACACTAGTTAAACATGTTTTTCCTGATAACATTAAGATTTAAGCAAATATTAAAGTGAAGAAACATTTATAATTTCCTAAAATATTTATAATATTATATAAACATCATACATAACATGATATAGAGTTGAAATTAATTCGTTGTTTGAACTTTTACCCAAAACTGCTAATTTAAAGGATTTGTATCGAAATAATATCATGACACTGATCAACATAATGAAGGTGAATTATGTAGAACTGCAAATATTAGAGATTACTCTTGGATACTATCTTGCTAAAAGATGATTGCACGTATTGCATACTTAAATTCCTGGCCCCGTATTCTTGAAACATTTTAAACAAAAGTCAAACTCAAGCTCAAAATCATGAAAACTTAAATGGATTATAATTTTGATTAAAATGAAGTTAGATTAGTAGAACTTTCAAGATATTTCAGGATGTTCTAAACTTCGTTTCCTCTATTAGCCTGCGAAATTTCGATTACGATGATTTCCTCCACGTTTAATATCTGAGCTTGGTGTTTTGAGCTTTTTATTGGGTTTCTTGCTTAATAAGTTTCGAAAATACGAGGACTAGTCTTCTTTGCTTCTCTGTAGTCTATATCTTATCAAAAAAAATAACAAGCGATATTGATTTAGGTTTAACGTGGAACATTACAGGGACTCTAGATTGGATCAATAAATAAAATGAAACACGTACTAGTATCCCAATACATACGGTTTTATGAACTCCAGGTTGGCATATTTGCCATGTGACAAAATAATCGATACATTTTTTTACTTGAGAACCGAAATACGTAATCTTTTTCACTTGAGAGATAAATACCGAACATTAAGAATCCACTTGCAATATTTCATCTGCAAATAGTGCTGGTTTCCAGGAAGAATGTGCACTTGAAATCTGATCATACCTAAACAGGTCTAAATCTCTATTCTAATGTGCAGAGTGCAAAACATTACCGATATCCAACTCCACACCCATTTCATGGTTTACGCTACTTAACAATTCTTAATTGTGTGGGCGAAGCTCTAGAACTTGTCCAGGAAAAAATCGTTGTGTTCATTTTTGACAACATGATTACGCGTTTAAACTTAAAACCCTTGCAGAATGGGGTGCTAAATAGCACATGTCACCTTTGTTTATTAATACTGCGATATAGTGGAGAGAGAGAGAGAGAGAGAGAGAGAGAGAGAGAGAGAGAGAGAGAGAGAGAGATAGAGAGAGAGAGAGAGAGAGTAATTCAGTAGAGATAAAGAATTGTGCTTCTATGATTAGAGGGGCATGAAATTCACTTATGATTATGTACTGTAACAAATATCGTAACTTTTTCCAGGACTGTTGGCGAGCTGAAATACCGATATTTATTAAACATACATATTTTATCCAAACAGAATTACATATATTTTATTCATGGATCTACAAATAAATATTATGTCGGGGTTCAATATAGCGTTTGTTTAAGATATATAGTCCCTATTAGATATAGGAGCATCATGCCAGGTAAATGATTAGCGTTGTAATAAAGATGGGTTGTTTCTGCTGTTGCTTCTAGAGGTACACATTCTTGGCAATATCATGCTCGGGAAATGGGAACTAAATGCCTTTCCCAAGGACACACCGAGAATGGTTCCATATAGCCAATAATGTGCTAAAAGTGCCGTTAAAAATCTTTATTACTATTATCTAGTATTTGTAACATTCTAAAGGTTAGTAAAATAAACAAGAAAAAAAGAAAAACAAAAAGAAAACAAAAAAAAAAAAAAAAAAAAACACTCTACCGAATTTCGAAAGTATATATTGGCTTACGCTGTCTAGCTTAAAGTTGATGTGTACTTCTGTTCAACAATCCCTGTTTAAAACTGATCATTGGAATATTTTTCCCATAATTTTAAATTTGTTTAAATAGTTTTTTTGAGAAAATGAAGTACCGTATACACATTTCCTATGCGACAGACACATTATATACTTTAAAGTAAATTTGAAAACAATCTTTTCTAGTGTACTCCACGAAAGTACCGTACAGTGCAGGCCCATTATTTTGTTTAATTTTGTTATTATTTTTAAAAAAAATTAATACTGTTAAAACTTGAAGAAAGTTCGACTGAATGAAATTTTCTTAAATATATTTTGACTTGGCCATTACTTTATAGATAATAGCAAGCTGTATTTTCGGATTTGTGTGTGTGTGTCTGAAGAAATGCACTACCGTAAGTCAACTGTATGTCATTTAATTTCCCCACATGATGGGTTGTCTCATAACATAACTGAATATTAAACTTTAAATCCTTTTGTTATACTTCATTTACAAGCAACAATACTGTACTTATTTTCCTATTAGTTACGGCATTTCATTATGTTATAAACCTCGAAACCGCTGTGCTCTGCCGCACAAGGAAAGTCGGGGAGTATTCGGCCCGCATGATGTGAGAGGCAGATCTGTAACGGAGACTAATTGTAATACTGGTGCCCGCAAGACCCTCGCGCTCGGCGTCCACCCTACTTTGCTCGGCGTTTGCTACTCCATGTAGAACGGATCGTATATTTCTGCATAGACAAACTTGAATGGTGCAATGTTTCGATTTGTTGTTATTTAGTCAACAGCTTCGACAGGCGCATACTGTTCTTTGTTGCCTCCTGTGGCGTCTTTAGGTGCCGTGGGGCGGCCTGGATAAGACTCGAATTTCCACTCAACAACGGCTCCAATCAGCATATACTTCACCAACGTTTCCTGTTCTAGCAATTGTGCGATATCCAGCTTCTGCAGCAATTCTATCGAAGATATCATTGACAAAAACTGTTCATGATACACATAGCTTTGCTGGAAACACCGGTGTCTGGGTGCACCGGTTTAAGAAGTTTGTACATGTAGATTGCGTAGGATTCCCTCCTCCTCTTCTTCTCGTCCCCAATCCGCTAGGCCTTAGCTTTGGTGGCGGCCTTTTTTGCGCTCTTACTTCCCTCTGATTGCTAGCTGCCTTCTTCTTTGGGGTCTTGGCCTTCTTTGGCTTTGGTGTCTTAGCCTTCTTAGATTTGGTCTTCTTTGGCTTAGCTGTCTTTGCCTTCTTCGGTTTTTCTGAGCAATGGTCACTCTGGATAGGAGCTTGTTCAATTCTTCGTCATTGCGGATGGCCAGCTGCAGATGACGGGGAATGATTCTAGTTTTTTCTACCTTAGCATTTATACCTCCAAGAGGGATTGAAATGCACAGTGGCGTTGACAAATCAGAAGGGCGCTTCCATAAAACCTAATCTAATCAGAAGGTTTCTTGTATATAGGTTTCGGAAAAGAATGTTTTCGATCACGTCCGCGTGAAAGAATTTTATTTTATTTTATTGTATTGTATTCTATTTCCTGTATTTTGTGGATGTGTATTTATTTACTTTTCTTTGCTGCTAGTGAAGGACGATACTAGTGTTAGTATTGCTGTTGTTTGCTTCACGTTTTCATTCAATAAGGGTTCGTCTTATTGGCCTCTTTGCAAATGTGTGCACAGTACCGAATACTTGTAAGTTGTTTTGAACAACATCATGCCCAGGCTTGATAGTTCTCTTTTTCTGCAAGTCTATTATGATTAGATTTCAATACATGTAAAGGGTACTATTGCTTCTTTAGAAGCCTGGCAACCTCGAGAAATATTTCTTTCCTAGAGATATGTATGGCCCTGAAAAGGGCCGTTTTGATATGTGGAACTACACAATATGGAATATGTCATTCCTTAGTTTTAGTCCGTGCGTGCGTGTGTTTGTGATCTCATTCATTAGCAGTTGCCAATATTGAGGCATATTCCTTTTCGGGAATAATTGTGCTTTTTGTTTTGGTTTGTTATATTGCGATTCTTGTAGTGCAAGAAAAGGCTTATTTTGCAGGAGCCTGCTTGGTTTTCTTTGGCAGAAGAACAGCCTGGATGTTAGTCAACACACCACCCTGAGCAATGGTCACTCCGGATAGGAGTTTGTTCAAATCTTCGTCATTGCAGATGGCCAACTGCAGATGACGGGGAATGATTCTAGTCCTTACTACCTTAGCATTTATACCACCAACAGGGATTGAAATGCACATTAGCGTTGACGTATCAGAAGGGCGCTTACATAAAACCTAACCAATCAGGAGGTTTCTTGTATGTAGGATTCGGAAAAGTATGTTTTCAATCACGTTCGCGTGAAAGAATTTTATTTTATGTTATTGTATTGTAATGTATTGTATTTCTTGTATTTTGTGGATGTGTATTTATTTACTTTTCTTTGCTGCTAGTGAAGGACGATATTAGTGTCAGTATTGCTGTTGTTTGCATCACGTTTTCATTCAATTGGGATTCGTCTTTTTGGCTTCTTTTGCAAATGTGTGAACAGTAGTGAATACTTCTAAGGGGTTTTGAAGACATGATACCCTAGTTTCGTGGTTCTCTATTTCTGCAAGTCTATTATAATTAGATTTTGATACAAGTAAAGGGTACTATTGCTTCTTTAGAAGCATGGCAACCTGGAGAAATATTTATTTGCTAGAGATATGTATGGCCCTGAAAAGGGCCGTTTTGATATGTGGATCTACACAGTATGTTTACTTGCTACTGGTGTACATGCTAACTGCCTTTATTCTCTCGCTTACGGCATGCTTAGCAAGTTCATCGAGTAGAAGTCGGACAGCTGTCTGGATTTCTCTGCTTGTGATTGTAGAGCGCTTGTTGTAGTGTGCCAGTCTTGAAGCTTCTGCAGCGATTCTCTAGAAGATATCGTTGACAAAACTGTTCATGCTACACATAGCTTTGCTGGAGGATACCGGTGTCTGGGTGCATCGGTTTCAGAACTTTGCAGATGTAGATTCCGTAGGATACCCTCCACCTCATTGCCTTCTTCCTGTCCCCAGTCCGTCCGCTGGGCCTTAGCTTTGGTGGCGGCCTTTTTGGCGCCTTTACATCCCGATGCTTGCTAGCTGCCTTTTTCTTTGGGGTCTTGGCCTTCTTGAGGTGATATGGTCTTTTTAGGCTTAGCTGATTTAGCCATCTTTGGAGTCTTTGCCTTCTTCGGTTCTTCTGACGTTTTCTCTGCGGTTGATATTGTTAGCTGTCTTCTTCTTCTTAGGGGTGTTAGCCTTGGCTTTTTTAGCTGCTGTTGCTGCCTTAGGTTTCTTGGACTTGGAGAATGTATAGACACACGAAGTGACTCAGTAGACAGCGACGCTAAGAAGTTAAAAGAGGGAAAAGCAAGCATACTACATTTTTGATTTACTAGTATGTATTGTATAAGGACAATGTTACAACGGAGAAAAATAACAGAATCATGCAAAAGACAGGGGTAAAAGAAAGATACCGAAGAAGGTCAGCAACAATAACAAATAGATTTGGTCATATTAATACTCGGATGTAAATAATGACTCGCCAAGGCAACTATCTATCTTCGTACATGAAATGAATGAATGAATGAATGAATGAATAAATGAATGAATGAATGAATACATGAATGAATAAATGAATATGGAATATGTCATTACTTAGTCCGTGCTGCGTGTGTTTGCCAATATTGAGGCATATTCCTTTTCGGGAATAATTGTGCATTTTTTTTTTTGGTTAGTGTTATTGCGATTCTTGTAGTGCAGGAATAGGCTAATTTTGCTAGAGCCTGCTTAGTTTTCTTTGGCAAAAGAACAGCCTGGATGTTAGGCAACACACCACCCTGAGCAATGGTCACTACGGATAGGAGTTTGTTCAAATCTTCGTCATTGTAGATGGCCAGCTGCAGATGACGGGGAATGATTCTGGTCCATTCTACCTTAGCATTTATACCGCCAAGAGGTATTGAAATGCACATTGGCGTTGACGAATCAGAAGGGCGCTTACATAAAACCTAACCAATCAGGAGGTTTCTTGTATATAGGATTCGGAAAAGTATGTTTTCGATCACGTCCGCGTGAAAGAATTTTATTTTATGTTATTGTATTGTAATGTATTGTATTTCTTGTATTTTGTGAATGTGTACTTATTTACTTTTCTTTGCTGCTAGTGAAGGACGATACTAGTGTTAGTATTGCTGTTGTTTGCTTCATGTTTTCATTCAATTGGGGTTCGTCTTTTTGGCTTCTTTTGCAAATGTGTGCACAGTAGCGAATACTTGTAAGGGGTTTTAAAGACATGATACCCTAGTTTCGTGGTTCTCTATTTCTGCAAGTCTGTTATAATTAGATTTTGATACAAGTAAAGGGTACTATTGCTTCTTTAGAAGCATGGCAACCTGGAGAAATATTTCTTTGCTAGAGATATGTATGGCCCTGATAAGGGCCGTTTTGATATGTGGATCTACACTGTATGTTTACTTGCTACTGGTGTACTTGCTAACAGCCTTGGTTCTCTCGCTTACGGCATGCTTAGCAAGTTCATCGAGTAGAAGTCGGACAGCTGTCTGGATTTCTCTGCTTGTGATTGTAGAGCGCTTGTTGTAGTGTGCCAGTCTTGAAGCTTCTGCAGCGATTCTCTAGAAGATATCGTTGACAAAACTGTTCATGCTACACATAGCTTTGCTGGAGGATACCGGTGTCTGGGTGCATCGGTTTCAGAACTTTGTAGATGTAGATTCCGTAGGATTCCCTCCACCTCATTGCTTTCTTTCTGTCCCCAGTCCGTCCGCTGGGCCTTAGCTTTGGTGGCGGCCTTTTTGGCGCCCTTACTTCCCGATGCTTGCTAGCTGCCTTTTTCTTTGGGGTCTTGGCCTTCTTAGGTGATATGGTCTTCTTAGGCTTTGCTGATTTGGCCATCTTTGAGGTCTTTGCCTTCTTCGGTTCGTTATCTCTACGGTTGATTTTGTTAGCTGTCTTCTTCTTCTTAGGGTTCTGAACCTTGGCTTTTTTAGCTGCTGTTGCTGCCTTGGGTTTCTTTGACTTTGAGAATGTATGGACATACGAAGTGACTCATTAGACAGAGACGCTAAGAAGTTAAAAGATGGAAAAGCAAGCATACTACATTTTTGATTTACTAGTATGTATTGTATAAGGACAATGTTACAACGGAGAAAAATAACAGAATCATGCAAAAGACAGGGGTAAAAGAAAGATACCGAAGAAGGTCAGCAACAATAACAAATAGATTTGGTCATATTAATACTCGGATGTAAATAATGACTCGCCAAGGCAACTATCTATCTTCGTACATGAAATGAACGGATGAATGGATCAATACATCAATGAATAAATAAATACGCAATATGTCATTCCTTAGTTTTAGTCCGTGCGTGCGTGTGTGAGTGATCTCATTTATTACCAGTTGCCAATATTGAGGCATATTCCTTTTCGGGAATAATTGTGCATTTTTTTGGTTTGTTTTATTGCGATTCTTGTAGTGCAAGAAAAGGCTTATTTTGCAGGAGCCTGCTTGGTTTTCTTTGGCAGAAGAACAGCCTGGATGTTAGTCAACACACCACCCTGAGCAATGGTCACTACGGATAGGAGTTTGTTCAAATCTTCGTCATTGCAGATGGCCAGCTGCAGATGACGGGGAATGATTCTGGTCCTTTCTACCTTAGCATTTATACCGCCAAGAGGTATTGAAATGCACATTGGCGTTGACGAATCAGAAGGGCTCTTACATAAAACCTAACCAATCAGGAGGTTTCTTGTATATAGGATTCGGAAAAGTATGTTTTCGATCACGTCCGCGTGAAAGAATTTTATTTTATGTTATTGTATTGTAATGTATTGTATTTCTTGTATTTTGTGAATGTGTATTTATTTACTTTTCTTTGCTGCTAGTGAAGGACGATACTAGTGTTAGTATTGCTGTTGTTTGCATCACGTTTTCATTCAATTGGGGTTCGTCTTTTTGGCTTCTTTTGCAAATGTGTGCACAGTAGCGAATACTTGTAAGGGGGTTTTGAAGACATGATACCCTAGTTTCGTGGTTCTCTATTTCTGCAAGTCTATTATAATTAGATTTTGATACATGAAAAAGGTACTATTGCTTCTTTAGAAGCATGGCAACCTGGAGAAATATTTCTTTGCTAGAGATATGTATGGCCCTGAAAAGGGCCGTTTTGATATGTGGATCTACACTGTATGTTTACTTGCTACTGGTGTACTTGCTAACAGCCTTGGTTCTCTCGCTTACGGCATGCTTAGCAAGTTCATCGAGTAGAAGTCGGACAGCTGTCTGGATTTCTCTGCTTGTGATTGTAGAGCGCTTGTTGTAGTGTGCCAGTCTTGAAGCTTCTGCAGCGATTCTCTAGAAGATATCGTTGACAAAACTGTTCATGCTACACATAGCTTTGCTGGAGGATACCGGTGTCTGGGTGCACCGGTTTCAGAACTTTGTAGATGTAGATTCCGTAGGATTCCCTCCACCTCATCGTCTTCTTGCTGTCCGCAGTCCGCTGGGCCTTAGCTTTGGTGGCGGCCTTTTTGGCGCCCTTACTTCCCGATGCTTGCTAGCTGCCTTTTTCTTTGGGGTCTTGGCCTTCTTAGGTGATATGGTCTTCTTAGGCTTTGCTGATTTGGCCTTCTTTGGGGTCTTTGCCTTCTTCGGTTTTTCTGACGTTTTCTCTGCGGTTGATTTTGTTAGCTGTCTTCTTCTTCTTAGGGCTCTTAGTCTTGGCTCTTTTAGCTGCTGTTGCTGAGTTATGAGTTATGGAAGAATTCGTTTGTCAGAACAGGGACAGGGCAAAAATACAGACTTTCGGCAAGTATTTTTTGAAGTTTTTTTTCTAATTTGCAACCTAGATTTAAACGGGTGCATGGTAATTCTGATTACAATCATACGATCAAGCAATACATTAGAATGACAAATAAATGTATTTTAGATCGTAAGAGATATATTTAAAAAAACAAAAAGGGTCACAGTACTGGGCAGCTTTCACCGCAAAGATTAAACATTATGCATTCGACCTACGTTTGAGAAAGCGATTTTTTTTTCAACTGTGGAGCATAACCTTCAAGATTTACTCGGTAGAGTGCTTCAGCAGAGAATACAAATTTCAGAAAGAAAAAAAGAAGCAAACGAAAAATAAATGTTGTCATACAATATCAGGACATTAAATATCTATTCAGTATTCATCCAAGAAATTAACATTCCGCGCAACGCATAAATGCTTCTTTTGCACAGGCAAAGAACGCGCAGGTGACGCTTTGCAAACATTACATGACATAATGCAATATTTTGTTGTTTTCGCGCATTCCTCCACTTCAGTTTTTAAAACACTCAGTAACGCGCAACGCATTTCTAGTCAATGCACTCGCATGACGCTGCTCTCGTTTCGTCTAGGCTTTCCTCAAAATCACATTCAGTTTATTTGTTTATACTAGTACTATAGTATTATACTTCAGGGTGCATGGACAGATTTTATGAATAAATATGATCTCATAAAAAGATAGAGCACACCAGTCAGGGCAAAAAGGTTCATGTTTTTGGGTAGCTATAATAAATCAAAACATAAGAATATCGTTCACTTGACCTGACAAATCAATGGAAGATCATAGCAAAAGAAGTTTATGCCACCCAGCCCCAAATGTACACATGTATTTTTCATGTCTGCAGGTGATTTGTGACACCGAGTGATGCTCACAGTACGATTGAGAATAAACAAGATGATAATAAAGGACCATAACATTTCGCAAAACTGAGAATATAATTTTACTGAAACCAGGAGTGAAAATACAATAAGCAAATTACGACATTGAACGGAGGTTACTATTCAATGGGTGTTTTTTATTGACTGTTTTGATTACATCGAACAACAATTATATTCTTAGCGGATCAATCACTAGTCTCCCCAAATTAGAGAACTTAAATATTATAAAGGAAGTCTTTATTTGTTTTATTTACTAAATCTGGTTTATATTTTATCTTTGAGTGTTATTTTGTACACATTGATATGAGCAGAGCAACATAGTTCACAGAGTGTAAGACATGGTTCAGCGTAAGCATCACACTGTGCACACTCCAATTTTATTCTGTTCGTCCGAAAGCAATATGTCTGCCCTCTCTGTAAAAGAGAATCAGAAGATAGAACGCATTTCATTCTCACATGCCCCTCCCTACAGTACAAACGTGCTAAACATTTTAAAAAATCCTAGGATTCATCCAGTCTTGTAGGGCAGGTGTAGCTGATATTCTTATGTTGCAGTGCGTGATGGATTGCAGTTCTCCAATCATTAAGACCGCCTTTAACTTAAGCACTGATCAAATCCAGGAAATTTAATGTCTCAGTAGAAGCCTCATTTACAACCTGCATCTCATGAGAGCAAGAATGTTAACTTCTACTACTCCCGCCTGTAGTTAATAAAAATTTATTCTCAATACAATATTCCTGCAACACTACAATTGACAATGTACATATTTCAAGTTCAAAGTATGATCACATTCACTTAGTCAGCACTACAACCAGTCGCCGTTATGAATACAAAGGGATCAACTTTATGTATATATTTATTGACATTCAGTAAGATTACTCTCCTATACTATGAAGTCGTCATATTAGTTCTAAGGTGGAAAAGATGGTACTTGTGTATCACCACATTAACCCTCCACCACTACCATATTATTTTATTATGTATGTGTGTGTGTGCGTGTGTGTATATATATATATATATATATATATATATATATATATATATATATATATATATATATATATATACGTATATATGTATGTGTATGTGTGTATATATATCGGGGTGGGGTTGGTATTATACCCAGAACCTGAAATCTAGGGTGCTCCGATAAAATACCAGAGGGATTACTTTCAACAACAAAACAACACTACGGCAGTGCACGCCAGGTCTTGTGGGTAAATTCTATTTATAGCAACAAGGTGTATCCGTGATCTGCATTGTTTACAAAACAATCTCCTGCTTCTTCAAGATGGAGACAGTTAAGAAATACAAATGTCAAATTATATTTAGAGTAGTTTCTGATGCCATTGTTTATGTGACTGGTATAATATTTTATTTTTCTGTCTTAAGTGGTATATTGATTAGAACTCATCTGATTGAAATGTAAAGTCTAAACACGGGCTCGTTACAAACAAAATTAGGAGTATCGGTCAATGGATAGTGGGCTGGGTGGAATCCAACCTGTAACAATATAACACTATAATATAATATGTTATATTGTTACAGGTTGGATCCCCCACCCTACTATCAATTGACCGGTACTCCTAATTTTGTTTGTAACGAGCCCCTGTGGTCTAATGTACAGATAAAACCTGAAGTTAAAGTGGCGCTTCAGCAGAGAAACAACTTTAATGGGATAATTTACACTGCGATTATAATCCTACTATGTTAGACATTGACCCTGATATGCATGATGGTTAGGCCAATAAATCAGTCCCCAATCAGACGTCAGTCAGTATCAGTACAGGTTTGGGGTTTGTTTTATCACCCTACATGAGGAAGCGTCTTTTTACTACAAAATACCCCAATAATCGTAAAAATTTACAAAATGGTCCAAAACATCAGTGATTTTTGGATGTTTGTGGTTGTATTTTAATTAAAAAGATGTTATTTCACCACTCTTTCTTGGTTTTTTTTTATAGAAAATGTCCATATAGTTGTTGGTTTCCGTTTTGTCTTTCCTTCACGTGATGATGTCTGAAATAAATTATCGAAGCTTTCCGGATAAATCTTGCAAAATATCCGTAATGTAAAATGGATTTTTTTTTAACGATTTTTATATATATACCATGCGTTTATGAAAATAAAATTATAATTTACTTAAAAGTAATAATTAAAAAAAAAAAAAAAAAAAAAAACGTAAAAAGAAGAAAAAATCAAGTAAAGGGCATCAGTGCATGTCAAAATATACATAATTTTATAATGAGTTATATGATTGACTTAAAAGAAAAAAAATATATAAAAAATACAATATTAATCAAGTAAAAAATTTTTTTGTATTGATGCAAAAGATTAATATGGTTTCATGACTACACATAGTGGAGTTTGCTTTCAATGGCCTGAAGATGCCATAAGTAAATACATGTATCTATGTTTCGGGTTTGCTGAATAAAAACACAATATGTTGGAGTAAAGGTTTTAAAAATTTTTACTTGTTAAATCTAATGCAAACATCCTTTCATTCTGCAGATTGATGAAGCCATAAATCTAGGTATTTTTGTTTGTTTCCAATGTGCTGAGTATCATTAGCATATGTTAGAGTATAATTTACTGGAATGACTTCATGAAAGCATATGTTTTTCGTGGCGCGCTTTGTCGGCGAGCTTTTGTCACATCCCCACTGAAGCCATGGAGTATGGTAGAGTTGTTTACAGTGTGTTTGATAAAAGTCTTCTCATTCAATCAAAAACTGTGGCCAATTGCATTGGTAGTCGTCACTTTCGAATGTTGTTACTATATTTTTTTTCAAAAAGTAACCGTTTGATTGGGTACAAGGTTATTTTATTTTTTTTAACCCACAAAATGGAAATTGTATTTAAGATGGCTAAAAAAAGAAAACGGACTTCATTCTCAACTTTCGCTTTTACATTTACATCAACTATGTCTCGTTCTAAAAGAGCAAGAATTTCTCGCTGGCCATACGGCGTATGCAAGGAGAATGCTATTACTAACAGCATCTTGTGTGAATGCTGCAACAAATGGCACCACTATAGTTGCGAAGAACTTTCAGCCCAAACATTCAGAACCTTAAGCCAGTCGAATGACCCATACCACTGCAGACATTGTACGGTGCAAGAGATTGGACCTTCATCTTCATATTATTACCCTTCTAACAGACAATCATTATTTATACATTCCCAAAATATGTAATTTTATAAATTTTATGATTATTGGAGTATATTGGAGTAAAAAGACACGCCGGCCTGCATGATGGTGTGTGGGGTGGGGGTCGACATTATACTGCGTGGACAATCGGTGCTGCATAACATGTACCGAGGTCAGCCGACCTCTGAACTGGAGACCAAATTTTCAAGAATATCTCACATAGTTGGCAATCCATATGACACTACTGCACAGATTAGAGTCTAATTTCTTTAGTCTATGCTTTATACTGAACAATAAGTATTATACTTTTCTTCATTGGAATGACTATGGCTAATCAAATTTGGCCAAATGGGATCAGGCATATTCATTTTGTTAAAGAAAATCTACCACAGGTAAACCAACTTCAGTATTCTACGAATACCATCACTCCTAACCAAATGAAATAGTGGTCAACATATTTTGAAAAACCCAACCACTTGATTGTGCCTTCAATATACTTCAATAAAGAGTGAATATAGTACGACTAAAGCAGTTAGACTCTAATCAGTGCAACAATATCAATATGGGTTGCCAACTCAATGAGATATTCTTGACAATTTGACCTCAATTTCTGATGTAGACTGACCTTGTAACATGCTGTACAGGAGATGTAAAGGAGGGATTTTTAGTTTGTTGGAGAGCCCCATTGGACCGACTCAGTTGGTCGGGGGTACTGTTGGAACATGAAGGAAAACATGGGGTTTTATTTATTTAGAAATGTTGTAGTATGGTAGTTAAAATGTCACTGGATGCTTTCTTGTTGATGCCTATTTTTCTTTTTTTACTCTTTATTCTGGCAATTTTTCTATTTACGCAGCAAAGCAGACCCATGATGTTGACAGTGGCAGCTTTATCATATCTACTTTAAAATGGCTCAAACAACTTGTTTTGTTCATCCACAGACAAATCAAAAAAGTCTAAAGCATTGACAACTGCTACATGAGCTTCATTTGTTTGTTGACAATAAAAAGTAGTTCCTAACACTCAGTACTCTATTTTTAGACACACGTGTAATGCAATATGAAGTAGTGCAGTATGGAGAAATACTGCATGATTTCAACAATTCAAAGTTAATGGAGTTAAAAAATGAGTATATAATAATAATAATTTAAAGATCCATCAGGAAAAAATACAACTTTTTATAAATCTAAACAAAATGTTCAAGACAATTAATTAAATAATTATTGACTGGAAATCAGTTTGGTGGTTGAAGCCAGAGCAATCCTGCAAAAAAGAAAAAACATTTGACAACATGGCAGCAGTTTTAACATTACAAGGGCCTTGACCCATTGAGTGTGAGTCCAATTTATACTGTCATTACTAAGAGGGAAAAGAGCAGTATGAAATTATTCAAGCTCATGTAAAAGGAACTCTCTTTGTTCATTAGTGATGCTATTTGCATTAATAAATTTTTTAATGCAGCACCAGGTACCATTCATGATGCTGTTTGAAACCAGCTATGGTCTGGATTACACAAATGATATTCTCTTGGCCAATGACATGACATTAATTGAATCTGGGGATTGAGATTGTATCATAACAGAATTTATTGGACAGTTCTGCTTGATAAAACTTATTTTCATTTGGATCTTGGCCTGGAACCATAGATCAATAGAGAGGAAATATTCTGCAGCTTATTTAACAATATGTACCATATATACTCGTGGTATATAGACACTTTAGTATGTACAGTCATGAAACTTGATGAGTATATTTATCTCGGAGTGTAGCTACTCATCACATGCTAAAGTAGGCCAGAGTGACTTACTTTTCTTGCTCTCATGACTTGGCAAATATTTGGCTTATGCCATGGAAGAGCAGTTGAGAAATAAAATTCTGCAAAATCTTGTTTGCTGTTTGTATTGAAATATGTTGCTCATCCATATCTGGGTAGGTGAGTGGTCTAAGGTGCTTGACTTTACAGATCACTCACTCGGCTTGACCAATGTGATTATGTGAGAAAGTTTGCTAGTAGTTTCTCATGGGTTGGTAGTTCTTGCTGGGTTCTACCTGGATTCTTCCTCCACCAAAAATACTGGTGGCCACATACAGCCTATCATGTAATGAAAAATGGCTTTAAACCTCACAAAACCAAACCAAATTATCCATGTCCATTCATCACTCCTCGGGATGAGCAAATGACTGGCTTTTATGAGTTCCGCCAAGTACACAACACCCAATGAACCATGTCCAACAAATGCACAACACCTAGCAAACTAAACCCAGCCATGTAAACAACACATGATAAATCATGCCCAACCAAGTACACAACACATGATAAATCATGCCCAACCAAGTACACAACACAGGATAAATCATGCCCAACCAAGTACACAACACATGATAAATCATGCCCAACCAAGTACACAACACAGGATAAATCATGCCCAACCAAGTACACAACACATGATAAACCATGCCCAACCAAGTACACAACACATGATAAATCATGCCCATCCAAGTACACAACACATGATAAATCATGCCCAACCAAGTACACAACACAGGATAAATCATGCCCAACCAAGTACACAACACATGATAAATCATGCCCAGCCAAGTACACAACACAGGATAAATCATGCCCAACCAAGTACACAACACAGGATAAATCATGCCCAACCAAGTACACAACACATGATAAATCATGCCCAACCAAGTACAGAACACATGATAAATCATGCCCAGCCAAGTACACAACACAGGATAAATCATGCCCAACCAAGTACACAACACAATAAACCACGCCCAGCCAAGTGCTCAACACATGATAAACCATGCCCAGCCAAGTGCACAACACACAATAAACCATGCCATGCCAAGTACACAACACCTGATAAACCATGCCCAACCAAGTGCTCAACACATGATAAACCATGCCCAGCCAAGTGCACAACACACAATAAACCATGCCATGCCAAGTACACAACACCTGATAAACCATGCCCAGCCAGGTACATAACACCCGATGAACCATGACCAACCAAGTACACAATAACCGATAAACCATGCCCTGCCAAGTACACAACACCCAAAAAAGCATGCCATTCCAAATGCATGGCATCTTTATAAATCGTGTGATAATAACACCAAATGACTGACCTTTATGAGCCCAGCTAAGTACACAAACACTCAATAAGCCATATGATCAAAACAGCAAATGACTGGCTTTTATGCGACCTGCTGAATACACAACACCTGATAAATCATGTGATCATAACAAATGTCAATTATCATTTCAGCAAGCCTTCTTTTTCAGAAAAAGTCTATCTTGTGTTTTCAGGTGGGATATGCCTATTGATGTTCAGGCTGTATGGAGACCCTTTTAAAAGAGGATTTTTCTGTGATGATGAAAGTCTAAAGCACCCCTTCAAGGATTCAACTGTAACCTCCTTCACTCTCTATTTTGTTGGCTTTATGGTTCCTGTAGCCATTGTAAGCATTTTTTAATTCACTATTTTAATTACTTGGATTAAAGTAGAAAATTTTGGAGGACACTATATTGCCCACTTGGGAATGATAAGCACATATGTGCTTAAATTGAGAATATATTTAGGGTCTGAAAAAAACTTATTTTTCATTCATTTAACAAAAATGTGAAAAAAGGTACATTCCCAGTTAATTTATGATATTTAACAGAACAAATGATTATATTTTGGTCTGCTTAAACAAGGGATATAAAATTGAAATTGTTATGCTTTCAAATAAATGGTAATTATTTGATCATATAATTGGGAAGATTTGAAATTATGAAAGAAAGAGTGGACCTTTAGATTTGGGATGTGTCCATAAAAATAACCTGAAGCATTTAGTTAACTTAACGCATGATTTAGTTAATTTAGATCTGAATCTTAATCAGAGACTGCCTGAAGTATCAAAGTATGCAGATCAGATTTATCAATTCCATCTGAATTTGAATGTTACTTAGAATCAAATACTGTATATGGGAACATTTCTGTATGGTAGCTTTTAAAATGGCATTTGATTGGAAAGCTTTATGATACATAGGATCCCAAGGACAGGGGCACTGTGTCCCCATGTCCTCAAAATCTGGGGATACACAAAAGTTCGAACGGACAAACAGAAATTACAAAAATGCTTGAGGCACTAGTACCAGTAAGAAATGAGATTATGTCATTTGCTTAGATGATTTGGTCATTTTAACATGGTCATCTGCACTGCATTACCATCTTTCTATGGATGCTTCTATTAGAGCGGGGTTGAGGGTATTCAGACATCTAAGCCATTTATACATTTTATTGGAACATACTTGTGATACATGAGTAGTGACAATTTTTGTAGTAGCTGTTGGAGGTTTCACTTATAATCGGAAGTGTTTCCAATGGTTATCAACATTGATCATGTGATTTTTCACTCCCTCGGATTTACCCTGTCGCTGTGTCAGATTTGATGGTTTCAGGTGAAACTGGACATGATGTCAGGTAATGTCGGACACATGTAGTATTTTAAAAAATTGAGACAATAAATTATATTATTGTTTCAATCAGCAGAGTTAGTTACATCTATTCAGTTATCAAGCTGTACTGTATGATTCTTATTTTATTTGTTGTAGAGGAGATTTAAACCTTGTACTTGTTTAAATCACAATGATTTTTTTTTCAGACTTATATACCTCATTTAAAGTTCATCGAACAAAGGATGTTGTAAGAAACAATTATTTCCTTTCACAAAATCCTGACAAAAAATGGACAATTAATTGGGCAATACATAACATCACTACAAAAAACATTTGATTCCAGTAAAATCTTAAATCATTGTTCAGGTCCTATTTTATGCATCTGATAATGTCGTAGAAGAGACAAATGTGTGAATTTCTTGTAGTGTGAATTCGGAAAACCCTCATGCTTCTTTTAATATGTGCCATTACATGATGTCATATCAACACATCGCTTTCTCTAACAGGTGACTTGCATGTATGATGTGATTAATGAGTATAAAAATAAAATGCTTCAAGATGGTTGGTTAAATGTTTACTCACTGCATATAAGCGCATGTATAATAACATACATGCCTGTCTAGTTATCCAATAACTGTAGAGATAGCATGGTGAATTTTCCCATGGTCTAAAGCAGACAATGCATAGATGAAATGAGGAAGTCTACTCTTGTTTTTAGAGTGCATGATGGGAAGTATTTGCATATCAACCAAAACATACAATAATAAATTAGAAAGTGTATGGATTTTCCCAATGGTCTGAGGAGACCCAACCCCACTCAGCTGTCATTGTCTCAGGTTTTCTGACACCGCGAGTTTTCTGACACCCTTAATTTTTCTCTGAATAATTTTTAATGCACCCGAAGTTTTTGGACAGTCATGGTCAGTAATTTTTTTTTTGAAAATAATTATCAGACACAAAATAAAATTGGTGACAGTTCATATTAACAAACAAGAGCTAATTTAATTTAATACAGTGCCAGGTATTTGAATAATGATATATACTACCTCTAAAAGACTGTCAGTAGTTGTCATTTTCAGATTGTCAACCATAGTTTTACGTAAATATCTTGTGGAGCAATGTCTGAAAATCAAGATTTCTTCAGTTTTACAGGTATTATTTGCAAGTTCACATTGATTGCTTGGCACAATAAAAGAGAGATTTATGTCAGTTGAGGTTAGATGTTCTGTTTTAAATTAATTGTTTCCTCAGAGAAGCACTGCATTAACTAGAAGAAAGAATACACTGATAAAATGGGTATGCATGAATTGTAATTCCTAATACCATTTAAATACATTTTGAAAATCAATTGGATCCATCCTGTGTAAGTCAATTAAAGTATTTTTACACAGAAAGGGAATTCCCCATTCTGGCATTTTCGTAAGGGAGGATTGTCAGTTTTTAAGGGAGGTATTTTTTATATGAGAACATTGCCTAATAGTAGACTTCTTATAGTATATTTCAATAAATGTATTTAATAAATAACTTTTAATGAATAATGTAACTTACAGTTGTTTATTGGCATTATCGGCACAGCAGCAGTGATCATGTGTTGCTCAATTGCAAAAAGTCAATTTGTAAGCACCTTATTAATTTAGATTAAAATTGATTTAGAAATCAAGCACTCACATAATTAAATTGAGCTTTGTTAATATTAATGAACATCACAGGTTTTCTTACACTCATGATAAAATGACTCTGCCAGATTGTTAATGGGAATTAATTAAATTTAGGTAGATTTGTGGAATCACATCATGGGGAAAACACTGAGAAAGACAAGTAGATATCTTATTAGTTTAAAAATAAAAGAATAAAATGTTTTGTGCTTTTAGTCTTTTATGAGACTCTTTATCAGCATGTGGAATATTCACAAGTCCAGAAATAAAACTACCATATGTGCTCGCGTATAACCTGGGTCCAAATGCAAGCAACATAGACCCTGATCTGCCGTCGCATAATGCGCTGGTAGATCAGAGTCTATGTTGCTTGTTCTACTGATTAGTCCTTAAAAACTGCATAGACCCAGATCTGCCAGCACATTATGTGATGGCAGATTTGGGTCCTTGCAGTTTGCAGTTGGTATAGGATTTTACATGAGTATATATGGTAGATAATTTCTACAGCAAGGATAAGCTTGAGTTGCATTTAAGAAGACTTTATTGAGCTGAGATACAGTGCAGAGGAGTATCCTCAATGTCCAACTATATAATGTGCCGGCAGATCAGGGTCTATGTTGTTTGTTCTACTGATTAGTCCTTACAAACTGCATAGACCCAGATCTGCTGGCTCATTTGCAGTTGGTATTGGATTATACGCGAGTATATATGGTATTATATATAGTTTTAAATCAAAATCTTGGGTAATTAGTGTCAATAAGCTCAGATGGTAAGATGACTACTTACTGTGCAAGATATTGTAGTAATTAGTATAAGTTGCCCAGATGGTAATGTGGCTGTTTGCCATGCAATATATCATAGATTGACTCCCATATCAGATTTATACAGATGATGCTGATCTGCCATCAATAATGGCTGCCATTACTAAAACATAAATCTTTCCAATGACTTTTAAAAAACTGCTAAACCGATTTTTTTGAAATTTAACATCAAAGCATCCAGACATGAAGCCCTTTTAAATTTATAAAAATTATGCTGATCTGGCCAAATGCATTTTTGCGTCATTGACACAATGATTTGTCCATTGACCTAAAAATATCAGTCACTGCATTTATGATCATGAGTGTGTTTTAGGTCACATAATGTCATTGGTAAGGAAAGCACTTTATTTGCACAATAATTACCACTAAACCTCTTAGATCACAAGGTCATAAATTAGTCACATGATGAAATCGAACCGTTTAAATTGCTGAAAAACTTCAAGAAGCTTAAATTTCCTCTGGTCATCCAGAACTCAGAAAGTTTTGTTCTGAAAAACTCCAGAGTGATGTAAAGTTTACAATTTCTTAAATGAGTCCTGAATTTGTGTTGAAGTATATTTAAAAAAATGAATGATTGTAATGCAACAGGACTTGATATGATTTGACCAAGTCTACTAAAGACAGCTGCACCTGTTGTGTTGTAGTAGAGAGTATAGCTTGTATTTGCAATCAAATTATTAGGTTTTTAAATTCGCAGTCTTGGAAAACTGCCAAGGTAACTCTGTTGCATAAAGCTGGAACAAAAGACGATGTGAATAAGTACAGACCCATCTCTATCCTTCTTTGTGTTTCCAGATTACTAGAAAAACATGTACATAATTCCTTTATCAACTATTTGAACACTTACAATATTTATTTATGATAATCAGTCTGGCTTTCAGCAGAATCACTCGTGTGAAACTGCACTTATATCAATATGATTGATAAAATGGTTGAAAGCATTAGATAAACGAGAAATGGTTGGGACTATTATGGTTGATTTTCATAAAGCTTTTGATCTTGTAGACATGAAATTTTTCTTGAAAAACTGAAAATCTGTCAATGTAATGAAAACTCTCTAGACTGGTTTACTTCTTACTTAACTGATAGAGTGCAAAAAGTGTTTTTAAATGGTTACCTTTCTGAAGGTAAAAATATTGATTGTGGGGTACCACAGGGCTCTATTCTCAGACCACAGTTATTAATTCAATTTATCAACGACTTAGCCCTGAAGATATGGAATTCCGTTTCTTCCACTGACCTTTATGCAGACAACACTACACTATCCAAGTCATGCAAAACCAAAATTGAATTTGAAAATAACTTACAAGATGCTTTTAAAAGACTTGAAGTATTGTGCAAAGAAAATAGTATCATTATAAATACAGAAAAAACACAAGCCACACTATTTACAACATGGCAAAAAAGACCAGGGCTAGGTGCTAACCTTACTATGATCTCTTGGGATACAATTCTTGGTGTATTTGTAGATAATGATCAAACTTGGTCTATTCACATTAAATATGTTTCAAAAAAGGTTAATTCTTATCTTAGGCTACTTAAGAAAATCAGAACATTCATTCCTTTTTAGTACAGGGTCATCTTTTATAAAAATTATATTCAGTCATATCAGGACTATTGTAATGTAATTTAGGGTAATACTTCTAATGCAAACATAAGAAAACTTTAAGACTCCAAAAGAGGTCCTGTCATTCAATTTTAGATCAATTTATAGACATTTTTCAGGATGCAATTAATTATATAAAATTTGTACCAATACATGAAAGAATATTCTTGAGAAAGGTCAAATTTATGTATAAATCGTCCAGAAATGCCATTTCTGTATACCCATATAATATCTTTCACCAAAGAGATGCTGATGCTATTCCAAATTTAAGGTCAGTTTGAAGTAATAGTTACATTATACCAAAGCCAAAGAAGGAATTGTTTAAAAAGAGCTTTCAGTATACTGGTCCACTAGTATGGGACAACATTCCCAATGACATAAGGCAGGCTCCTAGCATTTCTTCTTTTCATAATCATTGTCTCCAAGGGATGAAATCTTAAGACAGTCAAAAAGTTCTAAGTAATATAAATACCTCCTGCTTTTCTCTGCTCATACAGTTTTGTGACATGAATTTTCAATACAATATTTTATATATGTTTATGTGGTAGAGCATCAGACTCAATCCAAGGGTCACAGGTTCAATACCCTCCCAGCCCAGCCTGGGCTCGCTGCCTTGGTGTGTCAATGGGAAAGGCACTTAGCTCCTATTTCCTCAGCATGATAGAGCCAATAATGTGTTATAAGTGCCATTATTACCACTAACAAAATTATGTCCTCACTGATGAAAGTGCTTATGGGATTGAAAATTTGTTTGATTTTCAGAATAACTCAGTTCTTTAATGTTAAGCCAGATTTATCACATATGTACTGTATGCGCTGTATATATAGTACATAACAGAATGCCTCATGGTAGATTAGTTCTTGTAACTAATTGAGTTAACTTCTCTAAATGAAGTCATTATTATTATTATTATTATTATTATTATTATTATTATTATTATTTTTAAGACTTGCTGGAGAAGTTTTACATGACCTCCAAAAATTAATTTTGACACCTAGAAATTCCAGACTACAGAGACACTGGACAACAAAATGGCGACTATAAATACTAAAATATTGATACTGTGGAAACAGAAACCTTAAAAGACTTTTTTTAAAATAAAAAACGGCTTAACAGAATTGAACTTTGATTCATAGCATAAAACCGGGCATAAAGGCCTTTTGGTTTTGTACAAAATGATGATGAATTTTTTGTCAATTATTGATAAAGATACAGAAAAATGGAGAAAAATGAGAAACCTGTCAAACAATTCTTTTTTTTTCATAAATAGTACATGACCATAAAACGTTAGGAGTCTTTTCATTACCTTGCAAATCCAGCTCTCCCAAGCAAAGACAAATGTTGACAATGTCTTTTAGCTTGTTTTACCACTAATATTGCAAAGGTTCTACTGTATAGTTTCATACTTTGCACAGAGTTTGATTTTTAAAGAGAAAGTATTTCCCAGGATTTCCTCACTGGTTATCCTGTGTTACGACCCTATGACTCGAACAAACGTAACAAAAAGAAAGTGAAACCAACAATATTTGTAAAAATCAAAAAACAATTTATTCTAAATAATTAATGTGAAAATCAAAATACACTTACAGTATCATGTATTATAATCCAAATAATCCAACAATTATTAGTGTCCTAATCACAAGTCCTGTATATACAGAAACTATAAAATGTTTCAAATGAATGAATGTTCCAGGTTAATGAATGTTCCAAATGAATCTTCGTAATGAACGGTTGTTCCAAATAGATGATGGTTCCGAATGAATGAGTCTGGACTGTCATGATGTTCCAACGATAATATGATCCAGGTAGCTCTGTTGAATGGTCCAATAAATAATTCCTTTCGAATTATCCATACAGCATGGCATTACAGCAGCACAGCTATTATTTGAAACAATCTGGATTCCAAAAGCTGATCATAAAAAAGTTTTTTTCAACTTGAGTTCTAAAATGGAATGAGTATAATCCGTATTTTCAGATCTTTTATACAACTTGCGAATGGCACATTTCACAACAGGAAACTTGTCATATTATGACCCAGAATGCAATACTAAATGCATCTATTTCATGGACTATTACTGAAGAATGATCAACAACTCTGACCTTGAACAAAAGGTCAGTAAACATGTTGTTATTTGATTAATAGTACAACTAAACCCAACTTAAATATGACTCGCTATTTGACACAACTTTAAAGTAGAGTCATAGGCCAAAAGTCTAAGCACACTATAGATTCCATATACATAATTCCGTAACACCTGGTTGTTTAAAAAAGACCCTGTATATCTTAGATTTTTGTTAAAATGATTTTTATTTTGGTGTATGATTGATGAGTGTAATTTGGGTTTTAGAAAATACAGCTTGGCCTTACTTCAGATGTGCATTTCTCAAAAGACTGCTAGCTCTGCTTGGTCAATTTCACTTCCTGGACTTTAAAGGTAAATTGGAAATAAACTAGCCGATAATTTTTTTTAATAGTTTTTTTTAGCTACTGATGATAGTAATAGACCAGAAGAGCTTATGGGATGGCCTGTTGTCCATCATCTGTTATCTGACATCTATCTTCTGATGTCTGTCTGTCCATACATTAGCACAAGTTTGTTATTGCAACTCATTCTAAACTGGGGGCCCTGGGTGGCCGAGTGGTCTAAGGTGCTTGCTTTTACAGATCACTGACATCTCACCTCTGTCCGCATGGGTTCAAGTCTCGGGCTCGGCCAACGTGGGTATGTGAGAAAGCTTGCCAGTAGCTTCCCGTGAGTCAGTGGTTCTTCCCGGGGCTTTCTCGAGTTCTTCCTCCACCAGATATACTGGCCACCATGTATAGGCTATCATGTGCTGAAAAATGGCGTTAAACACATAACAACCAACCAACCAACCTCCTAAACTACTTGGAGGATAGCTATGAAACTTTACACACACATTCATCCCAAGGTCTAGTTGTCTTTAAATGAAAATGGTGCTGCTCAGGCTTCTAATATGGCCACCACAGCAGCTATCTTGAAATGTTGTTATTGCTACTCCTCGTTATTGAATGGGTATATCAACATGGAGTTTTCACTAAAATACTTCTTATGATATCTGCTTGGCTGAAAATGAAAATGGTGCCAATCTGACATCCAGTATGGCTGCCATGGTAGTCATCTTGAAAATCTTGTTATCACTTCTCCTCCTGGACATAGGTTTTTCACCAGAAGACTTCTTATGATGTCTAGTTGGTCCTAAATGAAAATGGTTTTACTTGAACATCCAATTTGGCCACCACAGTGGCTATCACAAAAATCTTGTTATTGCTACTCCTCCTGAGGGTTTTCACTAGAAGGTTTTTTATGATATCTAGTTGGTCCTTAATGAAAAGGATGCCGATCTGATGTTCAGTATGGCTGCATCTTGAAAATCTTGTTACCACTACTCCACATGAATGGAAAGTCGTATCAGCATGGGATTTTAACCAGAAGACTAAATCAGATTCTAGTTGGTCCTAAATGAAAATGGTGCTGCTTAGACATCCAATATGGACAGGAGTATATAATCCAGAACAAAGACCTCTCTGACCTTCCAGCCAGTTTCGACTTGTCACAACTGAAGGCCTTGGCCATTTGTCCAAAATGAAACCTGCCATGGGTTTTGACATGGATAAACAAGTTGCCATTTGAACCACTGTACAAAGCTTCATGGACTCACCTTTTGTATAAAACCTGCTTCCTATTCACCCTAGCCTTAGCTGGCTGGCAGAATTGGTGAAATTCATGTCTTATTGGATGACCTGAACTTATTGCAGTTCAGCCATGATGCTTTGGTTTCTCTCATGTCAGCCTCTGGTTTCATTGCCCAAACCAGGCTCCTGTTCATGTGGAACCAGGCTTTCATTTTGAAATCTTTGTTTTCAGTAGACCTTTTTTTGGCATGGACATTGCCAGGACCCCATCAGAGTGTTAAAGTAAGAACTGAAATGTACTGAGCCAATCAGACCACTGAAAGAAGGGAAGGATATTTCTGCTCTGGCTCTTTTGTCATGGATTCATTGGGTTCTTTGCCTATGAAGAATTACCCAAGACCATATGAATTTCTTGCACATATTGGCTCATGAGGTGACGGCAGTTGCACCATCCTAGTGTTTGACTGACATTACTCAGGCCATGTGATGTAGGTCTGGTATGACATTCGTCAGCTTCCATCTGAGATATCTTTCACCTCAAAAGGCTCAATTTGACCTAGTGGGGACTATATCAGCAGCTCAACAGGCTTTCTTCCCATGTCCGACAGCAGCTTTTTAACATTGTGAGTAACTATCCTTGTGCTGGATTTTCAGGAGCAAACATATTTTATTTAACACTTTGTCTCTATATTGATCTGTGGTATTCTTTGCCCTTTTGTCTCTATATTGATCTGTGGTATTCTTTGCCCGTATCTCATGTGAGACTCAAAGCTGCTCTCATACATTAGGAGGCGGCCAGAGCCAGAGCCAACTCCAGGGTAAGGGGATGTTACTCCCTCCTCCTCTTACCTATTCTTCTAATGTATTATGATTAGGTAATATATTTGAAGAAGAAACCAATTTTTTAAGTAAAAAATGTTTTTACGATAATACTTACCCGATCATGATAAGGGTACTCCCTCCAATGCCCTTCCTACAGATACATCCATGGAAAAGCATACATTTCCACTGCAGTAGTTCAGTAGTAACTGACGAATGATGGGATTAAGCACCAATCCCTCTATCAGAGAGGAAACTACTCTTCTCTGACTTCTATTTCTGTAAGCAGATGACATATTAGCATCTTTAATGCTACAAGAAGTCAAAAATCTTTATTTGCTTGGGAGGGCTGGATTTCCCAGGTAGTGGAAGGACCCTGAACCTGTTATAATCTGGTAAGTATTATTGAAGTTACATTTTTTACTGCAAAAATCATTTTTCATAACCAATAAACAGAATTTGAAAAAAATGTTGACAGTAGGCATCCTACTTATTCCAATTTCTTGGCCAACTGCTCTTTCATTGGACTATGAGGCAGATGTCATCCAGGTGAGCAATCTAAGACCAAATTGGGCCTCTTGTTTTCTTATTTCTACACTTGTTTATCAGTGCGAACTTACAAGGATTTACCATACAGCTATAAGCCAGTAGGATACTGGTAGACATCTGACATTTTCTTCGGTGAGTGCAATTGATTATCATCTGAAGTCAATCTGTGATGATGTGCATACATTTTGAATGTTGACCTAGGCATTGTACCAACTTGCCTCGAGTAAGCAAATGGGAAATTTTATTAGAGCTGGTGGGAAATTGTATTTGAGCTGGGTTTATCCCATTATAGGCTATTCTATTACTATGAATAAAAAACTTGTGTTAGAAATCAACAATTTCCGAAATGCATATGAATACATATGCCAGGGCTTGATCCTATATTTCATCTCAGACTTTTAGATTTGTCATGTAGTTTTAATGCTGCTTGAATCTCATGGTTTTCAAAGGGGCAGCAGACCGACTTTACTGAGACCATGGTCAAGAGGAAATAAGTTGAGTTGGTCAGAATGCCTGTATCATGAATGTGCAAATAGTTTATTATTTTGTTGTGAACCATTCCAGATGATTGTCGTGGAAGCATTCCGGGTCTGCATGCAGAAAATTCCAGAGCAAGAGAAGAGTATCAAGAAGCACAGCAAGCTAATTGTGTATGTAAAAGACTTGTATTTGTCTGTGGTGCCATTTTTATTTGGTGCCATTGTAGAGCACCTTACTACAGACATTGGAAAATACTCAATTGGTCGACTGCGCCCACATTTCTTCTCAGCATGTAAACTGGACTGGACCACTATCAGCTGTGGAAATAATGCGTATATAGAAAACTTCACATGTCATTCAGATGATCAGGATGCAGTTAGAGAAGTTAGGTAAGGCAGTTTAGTTTCATCATACCACTGTAAGTGGCCATAAGTTCTCACTTCTATAGTAATTAACCAAGAATCTGCCAAATGTTAGATTCATATTAGGCATGTATCAGAATACTTTGCATTTCAGAAAACTTATGGAAAAGAATATCAAAATGTATGAATTTGCAATGAAAATGAAAATCCATGATAACTTCAATAACTCAGATGTCAACTACTCTGATAATCAGCATTACTCAAAAGACTTGACAAGTTCTAGCGTGAAGCCTTTTTCCTGTGACCTTGATTAGCTCAAACAGCAAAAAACCCAAACAAAAATTTTTGTACCACAGCACTTAAGTTTATAAAGTTCTACAGTACTTTGACTACAGTTCTACAGTGCTTTGACTACAGTTCCGCAGTACATTGACTACAGTTCTACAGTGCTTTGACTACAGTTCTACAGTGCTTTGACTACTATTGGTGATAAATTGTATACAACTTATAATAATTCAGGGAAATGTTCAGTGACCTTTTACAAATTTGGTGTCCATATTTCTGATAGCCTCTCCCATTTGCCTATCAAATGTCAAGAAAATTGTATATCTTTCAAAAATAGTTTCCATTTTCATTAAAGTAAGGATACATTTATTAATTTTTAGCTCTACTGGTTGTAGACTAGAAGAGCTTTTGGGATAGCCTGTTATCTGTTATTCGTTTATTGTCTATCTGTTATCACACATATGTTATCACTGCTCCTTCTAAACTAGTTGGAGGATTGCCATGAAACTTTAAACATAGATTCATCCCAAGGTCTTATTGGTCCTAAATGAAAATGGTCATGCTTGGACAGCCAGTATGGCCACCAGACTGTCCATCTTGAAAATCTTGTTATCACTATTCTTCCTGAACAGATCATCATATCAACATGGCATTATCAATAAAAGACTTCTTATGATATCTAGCTGATCCTAAATGAAAATGGTGCCGATGTAATGGCCACCATGGCAGCCATCTTGAAAATCTTGTTATTGCTACTCCTCCTGAATGGATGTTCTTATCAACATGGGGTTTTCACTAGAAGACTTCTTATGATGTCTAGTTGGTCCTAAATGAAAATTTTACCTATCTGATTTCCAATATGGCCCCCACAGTGGCCATCTTGAAGATCTTGTTATTGCTACTCCTCCTAAATGGATGGTCATATCAACATTGGGTTTTCACTAAAAGACTTCTCATGATGTCTATATGAAAATGGTGGTGATCTGACATCCAATATGGCCACCATGGCAGTCATGTTGAAAATCTTGTTATTGCTACTGCTCCTGATTGGATGGTCATATCAACATGAGGTTTTCACTAAAAGACTTCTTATGATGTCTAGTTGGTCCTAAATAAAAATGATACCAATCTGACATCCAGTATGGCTACCATGGCAGCCATCTTAAAGATCTTGTTATCACAACTCTACTTGAACAGAAAGGTATATTGACGTGGGATTTTCACCAGAAGACTTCTTATGATATCCAGTTGGTCTTAAATGAAAATGGTGCTGATCTGACTTCCAGTATTGCTGCAACAGCAGCCATCTTGAAAATCTTCTTATTGCTACTCCTGAATGGAAAGTAATATCTTGAAAATATTGTTATCTCTACTCCTCTCCAAACGGATGGCTATGTCAACATGAGGTTTTCACTAATAAACTTCTTATGATTCCTTGTTGGTTCTAAATGAAAATGGTGCCAGTCATAGATCCAATATGGCTGCCATCATGACTGTCTTAAAAATCATGTTGTCACTACTCCCCCTGAATGGATGATCATTATGACATGGGGTTTTCACCAAAAGACTTCTAATGATGTCCACTTTGTCTTAAATGAAAATGGTGCCAAGCTGACATCCAATATGTGTATCACAGCAGCTAATTTGAAAATCTTGTTAGTCCTAAAGAATATCAGAGATGGTTTCAACACTCGACAGTTAAAAGGAAGAAATGGTCTTATCTTGAATTCCTGGAAATTATTTTTGCCCAGTAGAGTGCCAGTCCCTTCTTGTTACCATTTTGAATATTTGAAAAACTACATGTACAGCTGAACTGCTAGTTTGGTTTGGTTTAATGTTTTATGGCACAGCAACACAATTAGGTTATTTAGTGCCTAGGCAATTGGAGCAAAGTGCCTTGCCCAAGGACACACCATGGTGGCTGACCCAGGCTGATCTGATGGTAGGATTCTAACCCACACCCTTTCAGTTATGTGTCTGGCACACTAACCACTGAGCCACCGCAGCTCCATGTGAACTGCTAGTGGATGAACTGGATTGAAGTTATGATTTCTTGATTCATATTCATAATTGTATTCATTCTGAGCCTTGTCTATGTCATAGACAGCATTGTGTAAAAGTATTCTAAAATTTGAGCTTATCACTTTCATATTGAATAGCAATACTTCAACATTGTTGTTATCACGCCAGTTACTCTATGCCCTGGTTTTTCAAGGTTGTGTTCAGCATCATCAATAGCACAACCAAAATATGACGGATCAGAACTTGAACATTTATTTTGCTCCACACCAGCTTCTAAATCATTGATGCCTGATAATTTTCACTTTTCACCACTTTTTGGCAGAAAACAACTTGCAGTCTTTCTTAACAGTTCTGACCAGCTACATTGCATATTGGTATCTAGGAAAGACATAATTGAATGATACAGTAAGCATCAAACATCCATATCAATGAGCAGTTATTAAAAAAATATGTTAATAAAGTTTTTTACTGACCAGCAGCCTCAGCAATGTTTATAGAATGTATTGGTTACAACTATTTTGTTTTTAGGTGATGCCGTTTTTTTTCTTCTTAAAATGATAGCTAGGATAATTTGTGACGCATATTTGCGATTGGCTGTCTTTCAAAAAATACTAGCAAAACAAGTCATCAGAGGAGGCATAATATTAGATTTGATCTAAGTGATGATAATATCAGATAGTTTTTTGTGTGCAAAGAGATAACCATGCTTCCCCTTGAAAACATAATGTTTGTATCTTAGTTCACAGTATAAGGCTATATGCTAGAACATTTATCTCATGGTAAAGGAAACATTGCCAAAACCAACTTCGTTTTACATTTGAAACTTATGCATTTATTTGTTTTGGTTTGTTTATTTGTTTGTTTTTTTAAAAAGTATTTACATGCTGTAAAGAGTTTTACTAATGATTTGCTGTATATTATGGGCTTGTGATTATTATAATTTCTTCCATTTATAAATACATTTCCCAGAAGCAAGTGAAAATCTAGTCTAGAGTCTAGAGAATTATTTCAAGTATACAAATACCACTCTTTTAATTCAATATATTGTGGACAAAATAAAATGGTATGGTATTTATTTTCAAATGTGGAGATATTTTCATGATTTAAACAATAAGAAGAAACCCTGCTGTCCCTACCTAGCCCCTTATGTTTGTCTCTATTCTAAATTTTGGACACAAACACCTGAAGCAAGCAAATACTTTCCTTAAATAACATGGGCATATCAATACGTAAGTATCTTTCAACATTCAATAAGGTTGTAAACTATTTATAGTGTTCACACCTAATTGATTCTTTGATATTAGCAAGTAACGCTTGTTGACAACAGTCAGATACTCTCATCTGAAATTGCTAAATAAAAATGTTGATATGACCAATTTCTTGAAATACCCAAATATAATCATAGCCATACTTGTACGGTAATTTTCAAATGACCTGGTCATTAGGTCAAGTGAGCTGATGGTATGGTCCTTTGTTTATTGAGCATTTTGTATCCATCTGTCAACAATTGCTTGTTATCACTCTGGAGTCCATATTTCTGATCCAATTTGAATCAAACTTGCAATATCGGTTTATATCATCAAAATTTCAGATGAGTTCGATAATGAGTTAGATCTGTGCATATTGTATGTAATAAGGTGATGTTGCATCTGATTGGTTAATCTTGTTACCGCTCTGGAGGCCGCATTTCTGATCCAGTTTTAAACTTAGAATACATACTTATATCATTAAGATCTCAGACAAGTTCGATAATGAGTGAGATCCATGCATACTAATTAGGTGGTTTTGCATCTGATTTGCTGAGCTTGTTACCCCTCGGGAAACCATATTTTTGATCTGATTTTAATTCAAGTTTAAATATGGGCTTATATCAAGATCTTTGATGGGTTCGATAATGAGTGAGATCCAGGCATATTAATAAGGCATCTGATTGGCTGACCTTGTTATCACTGTCGAGGCTGAAATAGCATTTTGCATATTAAACCAAGGGAAGTAACCTATGATCAGGTCTATTGAGAATCACATGTTTTGGATTGTGACGAGACTTCTTCCACTTGGAAAACATTGAAAACAATAATTTTAAAATACATGATTAATAAATTTCAATTCATCTAGTTATATAAATTAGCAAAATAATAACCTTAGAGATTAACTTGAATAATCTGTAATTTAAAGCTGAAGAAATATATAAAATGAAAATATAACATAAAAATAAATATATAAAAACCCCTAATTATAAAAACTAATATGTTTTATATAAATTACCCAAACCAGGTAGGTATTATTTGTGTTTTATATGCTTTATAGAAATTACCAAAACCAGGTTGGTATTATTTGTATGTTTTTGACGAGCTCAAGTAACCTCATTACCCAACAAAGCTAAAAAGCTAATAAAAATATTTAAATGTTATTGCTGTCTTAAAATGCCTGTTATAACATGTCTATGCATTATTTTATAGCATTTCATATATTAAATGTTGTTAGTCACATTATTTTAGATTTATATTTGGTATTATTGTCCTTTAATAAACAAAATAAAAACAACAACCCGATACGTTTTTCTCCTAACCCACTTCCAAATTTAATTAATGTCATGAATCTAAATATGTGGACCATGCAATTGTATGGCTGCCACACATTGAAATGTTCTGACAATAAAAGACAGAATTTAAAAAAAAAACAAAAAAAAACAAATACTAGATTTTCTGAATGTTGTAACCAGACTGCATTTAATTTTGTTAAAAGGTAACAGTATTAATAATAATAATACGATTTTTTTCAGAGGGTACAACTCATACAACATTCTATACATGTACACAATATATATAAAAGAAAGAAAGAATGAATGTATTAATTATGGGTTAATGTCACACAAATAGTTCACTTAAAGCTTGCAATGTGTATTCATGTATATCATTGTAACATGTTTGTAACTGATTTATGTTTACACATAAAAACAAAGGAGAATTGCTGGAATATTTGGTTTAACATATTATATGTTCAGGTATTTAAAATATCGTGGTTTTAACAAGGCAAGATTGTCAGCCTTCTTTTAGTTCAAGTGGTAGCTGATTCCATTCAGAAGATCCTGTATGTAAATGTCTTTGTCAAGGCATTAGTTCTTGGTCTTGGTAGTTTTAAACATAGGCCTGATGCTGATTTTAAAGAATACACAGAGGCAGTAATTTGCTGGTTTGGACAAGCATATCCTTCAGGTAAAGAGGCATTAAGTTATGAAGGGCTTTTAGACCAAAATACATCCTTGATCTGAGGTTCTTTTGTCTTAAGGAAGCCAGTTTAAAGACTTAAATATGTCAGCAGATGGTGGATCAACATCTAGTATAATTCTAGCTGCTTTTGAAGTTTGATTATACCATTAATACTAGTTGTGTACATGAACCCCATACTGTGCAACACTAGTCCATAATAGGTAATATGTAAGTTGAATAGAATAGTTTCCTTGCTTACACTGGTAGATAGTTCTTCAGTTTTTGTAGTAGTGTTAGTTTGGAAACTATAATGTTACAGACATGATCAGTGTGATGATTCCAAGTTAGTTTATCATCAACATAAACTCCTAGGAGCTTATGGCATTCTACATTAGATATATATTATTGTCTACATATGATAGTCTACATATGATATTTACCAGTATTGTAATGAAAACAGAGTTTTTCCTTCGCTGTCATTTCAGTTTTTAGTATTTTTTGATTATTTTCAAATACTCAGTTATCAGAGAACTCATACAAGATAATAATATTTATCATTAACAAGGATGCTGTGTAAAATTATTTACTTCTTTCAAAGAGATTCAATTACCATTACTGACCGTTTATACTCGCATATAAGCTAATACCAACTGCAAACTGCATAGACCCAGATCTGCCTGGGCATAATGTGCTGGCAGATCTGGGTCTATGCAGTTTGTAAGGACTAATCAGTAGAACAAACAACATAGACCCTGATCTGCCGGTGCATTATGCAATGGCAGATCAGGGTCTATGTTGTTTGAATTTGGACCTGGCTTGTACGCGAGTATATATATGGTAAATTACATAATTTCAGGTTATCCTTTCCCTCAGGACATGCCTCATTCTCTACATATGTAGCAGCATACACAGTGGTAAGTTTTCTTATAATTCATAACAGTAAATCATACTCTGGCAGTTCTTATACCATTACAGCCTAGTCTGGTTCATTATGTATTGAATTTCAGTGATTGAAATAGTACTGAATAGAATTTAGATGTGATGTAAATAACTGAGATTATTTAAATCCAATAATATATATATATATCCTCATCATGGGTAATCCTGATTTTGATGAGATTGTGGCAACATGTTTCTGACACATAGATGGAACTATCAGTCACTGAAAGTTAAATTATAATGACTGGAGTTTGGTATAAATTATCCTCAGCAAATTGCCTAGTGTGTTAGTATTTTCAGTTTGAAACCCAACTGGTCTTGTCTAGATATAAGACTCCTCACAGGTTGTTGATTATATTAGGCCATGTCAGTATGTATAGCTTTATTTATTAATTCCCCACCCCCACCCCAATATGTAATGGGGAAGTGGGTATAGTTATTGCTATGTCCATATGTCTGTCTGTCATCCATCTGTCTGTCCATAAATATTTTCATTTCTGGAGCATCACTCTCAAACCGTCCAGGGTATTTTAGCCAAACTTGGTACACATATCAATCAAGTTTTGTTGAGGGGCATTTTGATGCTGGTGATTTTTTACATGCAATAGTTTTATATTGCTATTTAAACAATATGGAAACAAAAAGTGAGAATAAGTAGTCTGTCCATCACACTTTTGTTTCTGGAGCTGAACTCCAAAACCAGCTTAGAAGGGGGAGTGGACAAAACTCTAGATGGCAGAAGCTGGAAAATCTCAGAGATCATTGTGTGGAAGTCTTCTGTGGACATTGTCAGATTGAAAAGAGAATGGGAATATAAAGGTATGCATCCCAGAGGTCTAGGTTGACTGCAGTAATGTCCTCCTGAACAGTGTTGAGAGCCAGTTACGGTATCTTGTGATTTGTAATCTTTGCAGATGGAATAGTGGGGTGATAGGAGAGCCTCCTGTGAGAGATACAGTGACTTAGAAAGTGAAACTGGTTGTGTGGGATGGTGAAGAAAGACTGGGAGTCTCTCCTTGTTGGGAACTATCTCTGGGTATTTCATTGAGTGCATCACCTATGGTCTGGGACAGGTACCGGGCATCTGGGACCGGAGGGTTGCCATAGCTGGTACAAGATGGTGATGGAGCCAGGACTGGTGATGGAACTTGCTGGTGTTTATCAGCTATACTCGTATGGACCCAGTACTGGGTAGCATAAGATGCCTTCACAATGAGTGCAGTGAATGCATTAGTGAAGCAGCCTGAGCAGGGAGGTGAAAAAATCTTGGAGTTCATCTTTATTGGGATACAGTTATCTGAAGATGTTCACTAAGACATCCTCCATCATCCTGGTCCAGTATCAGGCATCCAGTGATGGACCTCATGATTGTTCTTTTGTGAAACAAGTTTGGGCGTGGTGATAGGGGTAATAGTGGAGCTGGAGCTTTGGTGGCTCTTGATGTTGCACAAGTGGAGATACTAATGGCATCTGAGTCTCAGATAGATCTTTTCTCACCCTATTGTTGACCCCAGGAAAGTTGCTTTTTGGAAATGGTCACCATTTTTCCTCCAGCCAAAGTGTACAAATGTTGTACATATGTACTGAGTTCCATCCTGTGCAATAAATGCAGATGGGGTGATTATCTTCTGCCAACTTGAAATGCTTACAATTGCTTCACTTAATCCTGCCATTGATACATGGCATCTGTAATCAGAGCAAAAACAAGGGCATATACTGGTGAAAATGAGTCAAGCACCATGTTATCTACCGTATATACTCAATTATAAGTCGACCCCCTCTTCCTTTTTAGGGCTGCAAAAAGCCAAATTCTCATTGACCCTCCTATAGGTCGGGGCATATTTTGCAAGTCAAATCCATCCAAAGGGGTGGCTTTTCATCGCTGAGTCAGAGTTACACTTTCAAAAAATAAACAAGCCTGACTGGAGAAAGAGAGAGAGAGAGAAAACCAGTGTCAAATACAATTATATTATCAAGTGGAATATGTCACAAAAATTATTGACAACTTACAATTTGTCCATTTTCATGTGATAAAATCCATTGAAATCCATAATGCTGGACATTTATATGATAAATCCATGAATTCAGTTATAGGTCACATACCAGTATAACAGTTCAGAATGTTCCGATTCACAATATCCCGTAATATGTTAATTCCATATGTCTTACAAATGAACAATGAAAGTTAAGTCCACATTTTTGTGATTCACAGTATCCTATATATGTCACTATCTAATGTCATCTGGTACAAAGTCCAAGAATTCATCCTCATTGTCTTATAAAGTTCTGAAATCCTCCATCATCATCTAGTCATTGTAATTATCGTCATCTAGTCATCATAAATATTGTCTGACTCTGATTCCTTGGCTTTACTGTCATATGTGGGTGCTTATATAGAGACTGAGCTTGGGCTCTGTAAGTGACACTTTGATCATAAAGTCTGTGAAATCTGTTAAAGGATGCAACTGAACACATGTCAATTGTGCAGCAAGATCACAGGAAGTTCAAATAACCACCCTTGGGAAAACAAAGAGGGTGGTGCCTTTACAAGCTAAGGGATTAAGGTCAAACATGCACAGGAAGTTGTAGAACTCTTCTTGGCACTGAACAAGTATTAAATTCATGGCTCGAATAAAAGGATTGTCAACTTGAAAACAAAGTGAGTGCTACTTTTATAAGCCAATGGCTTATTTCCCACGTGGACTGGCAGATAACTTGAGAAATATCACTTGGGATTTAAATCTGACTTATGGAAAAGGAACATACAAATTAAATCAAAACTTTTATTGCATCAAACACGGTGTTTATACAACAAAACACAAATATTAATACAAATGCACGTTGTTCTGACTTGCACGAAAATGGAAGCAATATACTTGCTAGTAAACACCCATGGTAAACAACATTGATGAACACTTCACTTTGTGCTGTGTAGTATTTAATTTACCAGTAATATTTTCAAATTATTAAAATCCAAATAACTGCAGATACAAGTATTGTGTAATGAATACCGTCATTTATGAAATGGATAAACACAGTGCATACCATATATGCATTTCTGAATGGCAATAGTGGCATGTAAACATAAAAAATATTTGAATTTACAGTATTTTTATGTGCTGCAAACATCTAGAGCTTCCAACATTACCCCTAGATTTATAAAAATTTTGTGTATGTCTCGCTTATAAGATGACACCTACACTGCATGAATGGAATTTTCAGTTTAAAAAAACTTCAACTTATAAGCAAATATATACGTTACCTGTGAAGGGGGACACTAAACCACTGAAATAGTTCAGGAAATGAAGAACAGTGCACTACACTGAACTACAAAGGTACCAAAGTATGAATAGAAGGCAGATTATTGGTAAAACTAACAAAGAAGGGTCAAATACTGAATTGACTTACTAGTACTACTGATCAATATGCAAACAATTAAGATGGCACCGACTGAATCATTGCATGCCAAAGTTGACAAATGATGTGATTAATATTTGTAAGTAATTAAAGTGGAGTGAGAAAAAGGTAGAAAAAAGTGGTGTACACTTCCCTGTAGTGAGAAAACTCCAAGAATTCACTTCAAAAGCAAAGAGGCACCAGAAGAAGTGAAATTTGGAAGGCCTTCGTAAAAAGCATGCACTTCAGAATGAGCAGAAGTAGTAACTGTTGGCAGTAGGATTTTTGGCAATAATTCCTTTATCCAAGGGAACACTACTCTCGTCTGTTGCTTTTTAAGCATGCAGACAATCTTTTAGCAGCATTGTTGCTAAAACAAGCTAAGATGGTTGTAATGTCTTTTTTTTGGATGTTGGCAGGCTGGATTTGTGATGTATTGGACATATTCCAAATGTATTTGAAGAACTTAAAGCAACTTTTCAGAAACCCAAAAAAAACACACACGCACACACGTTAACCACAGCATTATCCTCTTGTAAATTTACTATGAATATTTACTTGTTTGACTCATATATTTTTCCTATCATATTTGTAAATATTTGTTTCAGATTTATTTACAAGTACAACTGAAACTTAGGATGCAGAACTTGTTAAAGCCAGCCATTCAGGTGTTAATTCTCTATGCTGCATACTATACATGCTTGTCTCGCATCTCAGATTACAAGCACCACTGGAGTGATGTCCTTTGTGGCATTGTTATTGGAATTACTGTTGCAGTCATTGTGGTAAGTTAGCCCAATTACTTGTGGTATTGTTATTGGAATTACTGTTGTAATAATTGTGGTAAGTTAGCCCAATTGCTTTTTTTTTAACAATGTTGTCATTAGACAATAGAAATTGTGATCATAATTAACAAAGATAATATGTCATATTTTAGATGACATTTCTTACATAAAATTTATTTAATGATGTATCTTTTAATATAGTAGACATTTCAGACAGCACCCTTGTGCATTGAGAATTGTAAAAAATTATTAGTTACTACTATCTCTGTTTACAAGGATTCAGTAAGCTTGCTTATAGTTCACAAAGATTCAGTAAGCTGGCTCATAGTTCACAAGGATTCAGTAATCTGGCTCATAGTTCACAAGGATTCAGTAAGCTGGCTCACAGTTCACAAGGATTCAGTAAGCTGGCTCACAGTTCACAAGGATTCAGTAAGCTGGCTCATAATTCACAAGGATTCAGTAAGCTGGCTCATAGTTCACAAGGATTCATTAAGCTTGTTCATAGTTCACAAGGATTCAGTAAGCTTGTTCATAGTTCACAAGGATTCAGTAAGCTGGCTCACAGTTCACACAGCTTTGTGTTACTTGGTCAATAATCATTTGCTGCTTTCTTGATACATTTTCTAATTTACTCTGAATTTGATTCTGGTTTCAGTCCTTAAACAAGATGGCTTTACTAATGATATCACCTTTACTAAAGACTTCACTGTCACAGAGTATCATTGTATAGCTCATGCATTATAAAACAAGTTTCTTATCAGTTTAACATTTCATTGAGAACATATTCTACAGTCCACTCCTCTCTCTTTTTTCTGTCTCAAAAAGCTACAAATAAACACTCTTCTGAATACATATAATCTCACACACTGACACAGTGTAGATTCATTCATATCTCTCTCTCTCTCTCTCTCTCTCTCTCCCATACACACACATTCACTGAAAACAACAAAAGTCATTTTGGGCTCTTTTATTTTGTATTTTACTTTGATAATGAGATTGCTGTTGCTGTAAGAATACAAGTTACACATAACTTTGACAACAACAGCTCATATCGTTGCTTACAATTTCCCAGTAAATAATACATGTACATGTATTATTTACAGGTAAATTGTAAGCAACAATACAAATTCCTGTAACTTTGACCATCTTAATCACATTGCCAGCATAATACACCATAACAGCTACTAAGAAATTTAGTCTGCAACATTTAGCAAAATGTCTAAATGTGTACATGGTTTACTATATAACCGAAATTATGATATTTAATCGAAATGATCAGAACTTCAACTTTTCCCCCTATCTACCCACTAGGCTTACTAAACAACTGACAGTGATTATAACGTGCCTGCCATGCCTCATTCAGCTTGTGATTGCTTCATTTATTATGCAAGGGTTTAGTTTGTAAGACATGTCTTGGTTGAATATATCTGACAGTTTCAGTAAAACATCCCTAGGATTGTACTGATATTGTTTCCAACAGTTGCATATATGTACATGATGAAAATATCTATAAAGGAACCAGAGATAAGGTGTAGACATGAACATGGGATGCTTTTGTAGGACTAAAGAAACTATGCAGAAAAGAAATTTTTATCAGTATTATCAATAAATCAACTTGATGTGTAATATTGTGTAATGTGCACATTAACTCAACTTCTGTTATTTTTCTAGCAATGATACATTCAGTATGAAAATCATAGATACATACTTTAAGAAAACAATTAGATTAGAAATCCTACTAAACAGTCCTTGAAAGCAAAGATGTGGAAATATATAATTTAATTGGAATGGCTAGTTCCTGTGTCAGGGATAGCCACATACATGTTCGTTTACACGTTTACTAATTTTGTAAACATTTACTTTCTATAAACTTACTTAAGCCATTTACACATGTAAACACCATCGCCATAATAGAAATATACTCTGAATACATATGATCTTACATGCTGACACGTTATTGTTTCATCAATCTCTATCTCTCTCTCTCTCACACACACACATTCACTAATAACAAAAGTCTTTTTGCATACATTTTTTTTAAAAATTGTAGTTAGACTCATGAGGTGAGAGCAAAACGAGACAACAATTGTACATTTATTGTTTACATTTGTCCCGTTAGGCTGGAAAGTATTGTATGTCACGTAGACCTTGTTCAGGTCTGATCCCTTTATTTTTCGTACACAGTCGGCACTCCAAAATTAATAATAATTTTTTTACATATAAATTTTCGTACTCAGAAACAAATAATTATTTTTTCATGTATGAAAATTACGAGAATTACGGTAATCCTACACATGAAGATAATATGAGTATCTCTCGTCTTCAGGCTGTACATGTATCCAGTCTTTGGCAGTACAGTTCATCAAGTTTACGGACATCTCTAGGAGCTGATAATGAGACTAATGTTTCAGATTTAGCAGCGTTGAGCCACGTCCAGGAAAATAGCAGAAACAGTTTACTGACTGAAGAGGTACAGGGAAACATAGTCACTACAACCACTATTTCAGAGAGTTCAGGGCCTACTGTCTCTGCAAAGATGTGATAAAATACATTTACTTTTTGTTTTGCACTAAAGAATAAATATAATGAGAATATTTAAAATGAATCTGTGGGTTGAAAATGATTCAGCAAAAGTAACAATGTGAGCACTTGATGTTATTAATGCCCTTGTATCACAACAGAATAATTTGCAAGATTTATATATCAAAGCAAAAACTTACACTTAACAAAACATATTATAGTGAGTGTTTTCTTTAAATATCAGGTTATTTACAGCCCATTTATTATACCTCTATCTTATAGAAGCATGGTTATATAATATTTCAAGTGTTCATCTGTATCTACCTCTGCCTTATAGAGGCATGGTTATATAAGATCTCTAGTGTTCATCTGTCTATACCTCTGCCTTTATAGAGGCATGGTTATATAATATTTCTTGTGTTCATCTGTATATACCTCTGTCTTATAGAGGCATGGTTATATAATATTTCTTGTGTTCATCTGTATATACCTCTGCCTTATAGAGGCATGGTTATATAAGATTTCTAGTGTTCATCTGTATATACCTCTGTCTTATAGAGCCATGGTTATATAAGATTTCTTGTGTTCATCTGTATATACCCGTCTTATAGAGGCATGGTTATATAAGATTTCTAGTGTTCATCTGTATATACCTCTGTCTTATAGAGGCATGGTTATATAATATTTCTTGTGTTCATCTGTCTATACCTCTGTCTTATAGAGGAATGGTTATTTAAGATTTCTTATGTTCATCTGTCTATCTAATCACACAGTGTTATGAATGTAACTTAGTCTTACAGGTTTTTACTCACCTGGTCATAAGGCCAAGTGAGAATTATGGTATGGTTCTTTGTCCATCATGCATCGTCTTGTCACAATTGTTATTTACAACTTCTTCTAAAAAATGCTTGATCCATTTGCACATAATTTTACAGGAAGCATTCTTGCTTCAAGGCTTTTAAAAATATATTCAGTTGATGCTGATCCATTATGGCTATGACTAAAAATTGAAGAATCTTAAACAACTTTTTCTCAAAAACCACTAAACAAAGGACTAGGTACTACAAGGGTCAAATTTGGCCCAGCCACCAAAAGGCTCTAAGTTTTGTACAAAGACTCTTTAGGATGCATTTTGTGCAGAATAATACAAATTTTGTTGAATTCAATCAAATTGTGTATGCTGGAGGCACCAAAAGTTTACCTACATAAAATGACGTTACTTCTGGTTCCATTACGTTATCGTGATTTTAATGACGTCATGCATGCAAAGTTTAATTTTTAAAGACTTGTTGATTATATATATATATATATATATATATGCAAATCTCCGGGACTAAAGGACTTTGACAAAAGACTTCTGCAAATATCAACAAAACATCCATAAGAAAAAATATTTATTTTATGCTAGGCAGTGAATTACTGGATTTTCCGAGTGAAATAATTGTAATATTTCACTGCAGTGAAAAATATGATATTTTTTCACTGACCGTCAATAGAGATGGATAACATTATGAGTAAGACATTTCAATTCTTTTTGTAAGATCCTTGCCTGGTGTAAAGGTTAAGGTGGCTGCTTTGCATCCAAGCGAACCGAGTTCAAATCCACGAAGGGATGAAAAAAAAATCTTTTTTTTTGTCTACTGTTAAACCTTCAATTGGGAAGGAGCATTATGTAACTACTGATATCTACTGATATTTTATGTGCAAATATACAAAAAAAAACCAGCAGAACATAAACGGTAAACCGCTGACATTATCGTGCGGGATGCAGCAATAAATCAGCTACTTCAGTGTTTTATACAAATTGTTAGACAATACGCTTGAGCGTAAAATAAAAAGAATATTTGCTTGCTCCGAGTGAATAACGGATATATTTCATCTCATGGGTGAAATAACTTAGGTATTTTCACTCGTGGCTTTGCCACGCGTGAAAATACTGAGTTTTTCACCCACTAGATGAAATATATCCGTTATTCACTCGGAGCAAGCAAATATCCTCTCTATATTCAACTTCACTGCGTTAATTTATTTATTTAGTTTTATCCAGAATGTCAGTACTTACCCTAAAAACAAACAAATGGTGTGAATTTACATGCATAATGTATGGTAAGAAGAATATTGACATCAAGTCCCTTGTCGATAACAATTCCAATACAAATGAGCTAACTACATAGCAAATACATGAGTATTTCGCCATACAATTATCGTCACAAAAAATCTAAATGTTGTACATCATCACTGTATGTTTAAAAGAACTAATTATGTACACATGTATAACTAGAACACATACAGTATATAACTTGACTGGAATGTACAAGGCAATACTATTAAATTACTGTTTGGTTATTATTCTAAGTTTTAATAAAAATATTAAGCAAGCAAATGCATGTTCTCGTAATGACCTATTCACAAAGAATATTTACACAGTCCAAAACAGTATGTACTTAGATCTTTCAAAATGATATATATTATTAAAACCACAGAGAAATCTGACATAACAATATTGACTGTTTTTTTACCTGGACTAATTACTTCACAAGCAACTTGTAACTTATTTTTAATGATTTATTACTCTTCGATGTCAGCTGTATCATCATCATCACCACTGGTATCATCATCATCACCACCGGTATCATCATCATTATCATCATCATCATTCAACTGAGGTTCAGGAAGGTATTGCGCATCATTCAAATAAGAACTCCAATCAGACATCAAATTAAAAGGTGCATTTTGATGACGTGCATATCCAAGGTACCAGATGATGGCTGCTATGTGCGCACACGTACCAACAACACGGGCTCCGGATCGACATTGGCAGTACCAACCTCTGACTAAATATTGATCATAATCAAGCCAGAGTTTGTAGGCTCTACTGGACACATGCCGGCTCTGAATTTTTGCCATTAGAAGTTCATTCCGGTCTTTACGCACTAATAAATTATAACCTTCATTCTCGCTAAGGTGCTTACGGGTGTAAGATTTTGCTAACTTCAGTTGATATACTCCAAAAGTAATATTTTGCAAGTCTTCCTCATCAAGCCTTAGAAAGTCAGGAATTACGGTATCTGAGGCATCTATCTTTTCCCAAGGATTTCTCATCTTGTCTAGACCCTCATGTTCCACATTCTGCATGAGCTCATTACCATTAAGATTTTTTCATATCAATGTGGAAAATAAAGTTATTACGGATTACTATCTGTACTAAGTGGAACGAAGAAGAAAAAATAAATTTCTACTTTCCTGGGAATCGTACCCAGGTCGGCTCTGCATGTAAGCGGACATTTTACCATTGGACCACGAAACTATGTATACAGGACTTGTATTTATATGAGCTATATAAAGTTTTTTGTATTCTGTAGCAGCCACATGGATTATCTTTCTATTAAATATTTATGGTGTTTAGCAGACTGTTTATATAAGATATAGTTTTATACATGTTTGCAAATCAATATAAATACTCTTTTCATAGTGCGTTTCCTCACTAACCATTCCAGTTATAAACATAGTGAGTTTGGAACTAGAGTCCCCTAGAGAATCTGGCACCAGTTACAGCACTGTCGTTAATTCTCATGGATTATCTTTATTATTGATGAGACAAAATGTACCTTATATTGAATGTTAATTATTTATTCTGCCATTTCAAATTGTACTACATTGAGTCTTCAATAAGTGATGAATGTGAGGTAGGCCTGACTGATTCCGTACAGAAACTGCATAGACCCTCAATCGCTTTTTATGATTGGAATTTTTTTACCAAACAATTCAAAACGAATTAACAAAAGTTTCACAATATTGCAAACCACTGTATATAATGCTCTTATAGAGAAATATTTGTCCAAAATACCAGTCTGATACAAATATTTTATAAACCAAGCTGGATTTGCTTATTTCTTCATAAAATTCGTCGTCTGCAAATCAACACCGCCTGATAAAGTAAAACAGCATTTAATTTCATACTTTACTCATTTATTGTGACATAATATTTGTAAAATGAAAGTTACATACCTTGTAAACTGCTGCTGCGATAAAAATGTCACTGTTACCTGCCATATTATCTAACCATTTTCCTTAAAATTACCGTATCCCACATGAGTGAAACAACATACAATTTTCTGAGATTACAACTTATCTAATAAGGGAAACATCTTGAAAGTTTCCCGTTGTTTCATGGCTGCGGGAATAGTTTAATATATATAAATACATTATAGTCAGACAAATTTTTCACATTTTCTGCATTCTATGCCTCACGCGCGGCTGCAGATGACGTCATCGCACGCGATAAATATGAAAATAAAACGTATTATTAAAGACAAAGGTATGTCTATACAAAATAAATAAAACAGCTTTTAAAATAAAGAAAATACATTTTGGACATTTTCTGAGGCCATTACAGTGATCTAGAGTCCCTAGTCCTTTTGTTGTTTATTACTGGCATCAGTACCAAAACAGGAGTGCAAAAGCCAATATTAATATGGTTAAATTTGATTTAATACACTGGAATTTTTTTCTGGAAAGTGACTCTTCAAAGGAGGAATTACCCATTTTTTCCTCAAGTGAAATATTGTGGGTTCACATGGATTTGAGGCCATGTAGTATTATTACTACATCAGGTTTGGAGATTACAAAATCAGTGTTACATTGTTATCTTGAAAATAGGGCAATGTTACTGCATGGGTTTGATGATTACCAATGTAGTATTGTTACTACATCAGGTTTTGGAGATTGCAAAATCAGGGTGTTACACTGTCACATGGAAATAGAGTAATATTACTATGTGGTTTGGTGATTAGTAATATAGTATTGTTACTACATCAGGGTTTGAAGATTACAAAAGTCAGTGTTACACTGTTGCCTGGAAGTAAGGTAATGTCACTACATGAATTTGGGGATAGCAGTGTAGTATTATTACTACATCAGGTTTTACATATCACAAAATCATTGCCTGGAAATAGGGTAATGTTACTACATGAGTTTGGGGATAGCAATGTAGTATTGTTACTACATCAGGTTTTGGAGATAACAAAATCGGTTTTACACTGTCACCTGGAAATAGGGTAATGTTACCACATCGGTCTGGGGAGCAATGTAGTATTATTACTACAACAGGTTTTGCAGATCATAAAATCAGTGCCTGGAAATAGGGTAATGTTACTACATGGGTTTGGGGATAGCAATGTAGTATTGTTACTACATCAGGTTTTGCAGATCACAAAATCAGTGCCTGGAGATAGGGTATTGTTACTACATGGGTTTGGGGAAAGCAATGTAGTATTGTTACTACATCAGGTTTTGCAGATCACAAAATCAGTGCCTGGAGATAGGGTATTGTTACTACATGGGTTTGGGGATAGCAATGTAGTATTGTTACTACATCAGATTTTGGAGAACACAAAATCAGTGCCTGGAGATAGGGTATTGTTACTACATGGGTTTGGGGATAGCAATGTAGTATTGTTACTACATCAGGTTTTGCAGATCACAAAATCAGTGCCTGGAGATAGGGTATTGTTACTACATGGGTTTGGGGATAGAAATGTAGTATTTTTACTTCATCAGGTTTTGGAGATCACAAAATCAGTGCCTGGAAATAGGGTATTGTTACTACATGGGTTTGGGGATAGCAATGTAGTATTGTTACTACATCAGGTTTTGGAGATCACAGAATCATTGCCTGGAAATAGGGTATTGTTACTATATGGGTTTGGGGATAACAATGTAGTATTATTACTACACCAGGTTTGCAGATCATAAAATCATTGCCTGGAAATAGGGTATTGCTACTACATGGGTTTCGGGATTATTGTGTGTACACAAATTTAAAATTCCTTTAAAAAGGACAAGCAAGCAATTCCTTTTTTTTTCTGGAAGCCATTTTTTTTTTTTTTATTAAATAGTGATATAAAATATAAAATGTTCAAGTTCATGTTTTAAATTATTCTCCTTTTGGTCTGTAATTATCACCTAAGGATAATCTGTTAAGTGTATTTAACTTGTCTCAGTACAAAATTAAATTAGTATTAACGCACTGTACCAACTTAGTGTACAGATATAAAGAAAGACAGACAATTTAGAAACCATAAAACAACAAACACACAGCGACAATAATACCTTAAGGAGATGAGAAAGGTTGCACCTATTTAATAAACTTTCTTTTCCTATGTCTATGGCATCACAGAAGCATAACTGCACAAGGTTTGGTTGCGTTTACAACAATTGGGGTTTGCTGCAGAGAACAATTTATATTACAAGATAGCGGTCTAAGTGGGGTGTCATATGATGTCATTGCTGACAAATGTTAGATCCAAACAAGGGGACTAACTTCCCATACTCATCAGAAAATGAAGCTTCCTGGATGTATGAGCTAGTTATAATAAATTTCTACAAACAAATCAGTTTCATTTGTAAAGACAAATTTTACTCAATGTTAGGATACATTGGTTCATATTTCAGTTTAAAAAATGAAGAGAATTCAGAATGTTTGGCGAAAATCTCCATCCAGTTTCTTGCCTTGAAAGGAGGAGGATACCACCAAGAAGCTTAAAATGAGCTTCTATTCTCTCAATAAATGGATCTGAAGAAAGTATATCTCTTTCGTGCACCTAAGGTGAAATATGAAAAGTTGCTAGATCCATGGGACATTTCTAGAAAGACAACACTACATCGATATTAGTTCTCTTAACATTTGTATACACACTTTGGAATTAAAAAGAGTGTCATAAACTCATTTTGTATGTTTACTTCTAATTGTCAGAAGACATTGAAACTGTTTCGAGTGGTAAATAATCTGATGATTTAAGGGTCAAATATTTTACATGTTACTCACAATTGACTAGGCTAGGCAACTCAATGTATGCCTTATCACCCTTCTCTGTGTCATATTGAACAGAAAAATCAAACTCTTTTCTATAGCAAAAGGTCACTAAATGTATGAATGTTTAATTTTTGCCAAGACAAACTAAGCATTACTCTAATTATGATGCTGATTCCTGAAACAATTACCATTGTCCCTGCAGATTGTAAGATTGAACAGTCGGCATGTGTCCTATCCAACCTATAGCACTACCCCATGGGTGAAGAAAACACATCAAGGTAATAAGTATGCAATCATATTTAGGTTATCAACTTTTTCATATTTAAGATGACATCCATTGCATTAGTTGTAAGTTCAGATACATCTAGACTATCTTACTTATGGTAGGCACTAAAAAATCAATACTGGTTATGTTGCTTTTTCTGGAAATAGTTGCAATTTTTAAAAAATGACAGGAATTTTAAAGGCAACTGACATTACGAGAACCGGCTCAGTCACACCTCTTTGCTTTGAAGAAATGTCAAATGTTTTTGGCCAAAATCGCCACCTAGGTAGTTGCTTTGGAAAAAAGATACAAAAATAAAACTCTTAAATGGTACTTCTTTTTTAAATAAATGGATCTGAAGTATATCACTTGTGTCGATCAAAGGTAAGATATGCAAAGTTTTTATATCCACGGGCTATTTCTGGAAATACAATACTGCATATATAGTAGTTCCTTTAACATTAGTATACACCATTTGGAATACAAAAGTGTTATCAACTCAATTGTTTGTTCATTTCCAATGGTTAGAAGATATTTAAACTTTTGTGAATAGTCAATATTAGAATTGTATACTTTCAGAACCAAATATGTAGAATATTCCTCACAATTGACCATCCAGGACACCCATTCTATGCCCTATTATGGCTCTCTGTGTTATCTTGAGTGAACAAATCAGATGCTTTTCTAGACAAGACAGACTAAACATTCCTATAGTTATGATGCCAGTTCCTGAAATAATTACCATAGCTCCACAATTTTAATAACTGAACAACCCACATGCGTCCTATTCATCCTAAAACAGCATCCTACTGGCGAAGAAAACACATTTCAGCAATAAGTATTCAATCCAGTTTTGTTTGCATACAAAGTTTTAAGTAAATTCAAAACTATGTAACAATGTGAAATCTTGCTGTGTATAGTGCGTGCATTTGTAAGAAAGAAATATAGTCAAAGTCTGATGTTCCCATCTTTAATAGTAGCAAATAATGCATTCTTCCAATTTGCACCCATAGAACTGATTAATTTACTGTTTTTAATTGCATGCATTAACAAGATTAGCTATGAATGCATTTTGGCTGCTTTATTTTCAAAGTGATGTGTTGATAATGGATTTCAAGATATCACTGCACTAATAAAGTTAATTATTTAACTCCATCATTTTTCCATATCTTCGATGAAATCCAGTGCATTAGTTCTAAGCTCAGATGCACCAGGATGATATTAAGTATGATATTCACGAACTTCGACACAACATATGCAAAACTCGGCATAGGTTAAGTTGCATTGTCTGGAAATAACATCATTTGAATGAAATCACTGGAATGTTTAGTGCAAGTGTCATCCAACGTAAAAGTCCAGAAGCTGAACTCAATCAACAATATATTTTCTGATTAGGCATTAATGCTGATTTCTATTGAATGCAAGTAAAATAACTCACTGGTCAGCATCTATAGGAAAATCAGAAGAAAAATATTAATGAGTTTAGGAACTACAATGCAATAACAGATAATTGGCTCCATGATTATAGTGATACCTAACAAAAGTATATGTATATATATATATATGATTTTTATAGAAATCAACTGGAAACAAGAGAACATATATTCAGACAATATAAGAAAACTAAAATTTTGGTTGATTTTTAGGATAATACATTGTATAGATTGAATTTAACAGAAAAATGTATAATGTTTGTTTTTTGGGAAATTAAGGAACAATTGTCAAATACAATATTGATAATAACATAATAGTTCATTTACACACTGAAAATTAAGACACTTTTGCCACTTGTTGAGCAATGTAGGTTTTTTTTATCTTAAAGAATCTTAGTTAGTTTAAAAAATATATAGTTTGCAATAATTTTGTGAGGATCATATATTTAGCCAGCATTGGTTTAAATAAAAACAAAGTACCTCCCCAGAGACATGGGGTAGAGACTTGATATTTTAAGCATAATAAGAAGTACATACTCTCCTTTGTCCCCCTCCCCCCCCCCAATAAAACTGAGACTTGTTTACAAGAAGTTAATATTGACATATTCGGTTTCATCATCATCATCAACTCTCAAAAATATAAGATATAGACTTTATGTATATTATACAGATAAAAGACGTCAATCACGAATACTTAAAATAAGTTCTATATTATTGGGAAGGGTTATATAACATTGGTAAATATTCCTAATAGAAAGACAAAACAAATTATATAATCATACCATTTTACTAACAAACTCAATACACGTCGCTCTATCGATCTTATCATGTGTTTTTTTTGTGCAAATTGTACATCATGGAAGAAATTGTATCACACCATAAAATATCTAGCATATAGTGTTTGTATCGTTGATTTTTTTTTTCAGAAGAGGGTACGGTAGATGGCATTCGATGCCACCAGAGCGGTGAAAGACCCTCGCACTGGAAGTATGCTGTTGCAAAGGTTGTTGTTGCATGTGCACGTTTGAACTTTGACCCTGTACAGTGTGCTTTCATCGCATTGATTATCAAATTCCAGACTCGGAAAACATCCTCTTGTAACAACTGCAATGCAGAAATATGTTCAAATTAGATAATTCATGAATGATGAAACTGCATTTTGATTTTTTAAAAAGTCAAGAGTACTACTTGATAATGTATACAATATTATTTTATTTCACTGTATTTCCTGTGGCAACATGTATGAGACTAATGATACTCAGGGGCGGATCAATTATTCCTCAATGGAAGGGAGCACCAAATGCCACACATAATTACCTACCTATGTACCTAACTAACTTACTTAGTAACTAACCACATACCTTAACTACATACAGGCAGACAGACAGGTGTATATAAAAAATATAAATCATACACGTGTGACGCCCTTCTCCACACACCAGTTCCGGACATAGTGGAATGGAGGACTGGGTCTACCACAGGTACTTTAGTAGTACAATTGTCCATATACCATTTGGAAGATAAGAAGAGGAGCACAAGAATTTGTGTTAGCTGATGCTTTCCAAGCTTTTATTCCTTTGCTATATCGCTTAATATTGAAAGAGACTTGAAGAACTAAGATAACACCATATAGAATTGTGTTAAGACATGGCGCTTTGATAGCCTATGGTAACAGTTTCACCATTCCATGTCAAATACATTTGGATCAATTGGGCTTTTCTGCATCAGGTTCAAAATCTAACGCGAGTGAACAACAGGCCTAACTTCTGGAGCAAAATAGAGTTGTTCGGGGAAGAAAACCAGACGTCATAAATAGCAGCTACTTTTTTGTCAATGATGTGATAACTTTGCATATATAAAATTAGAGACAAAACATTGCCACCAATCGGACATATTTTTTTCAAGATAGTGACTTCTGTTGTGAATCATGTTTTCGGCCGTTATTTTACTATCATCAATATTTCATGAAATTGATGTAGCGTACTAGAGGCACTGTGTTGGGATCTATTAACCTTGACTATTTATCTTGTCACTTCGACCAATCATTGTGATTGTCTGATACATAAAGCCAACGCCAAAGCTCGAAGCATTTTGAATGATCTTGAATTAGGGTGGTGAAATGGAAAGTTTTCAGTTTCTTCTTTCTTACGATAGTGCAATAGTATGCACATTAAACAGAAAAGCTTAAAGGCACGAACTCAAGCAGTTTTTATATTTGCACAATATTCATACAGCATGTTATACATAACAACATTTTTGTAAGCATCGACAAATAGGAAACAAGTAACAAGCTACCCTAAAATTAACAGCAAAATATCTCTCCTTACTATACGGCAAACTATTAAGTTTTTGTGCCACAAAGATTCACCATGCTTTCAATCTGCATATTCACAATTGATAGTTGAGAAACTGCTCTAAGCCCGCCCACGTTCATTTACATAAGGAAATCATTTCTAATATATCAAGATGAAATTGTAAGGACATGCTGAACTAAATATTAAAAAAACCAAATTTGAGCAAAATTAGATCAATGGTTGCTATGTTAATTTAGCTTCAAGTTACTGTATATTCCCCATATTTTATTTAAAACGTGGGAGTAAGTCCCATACAGCAACCCACATTATGAAACATTAGGCAATTACTCGTACCTGACTTAGCTTACAGTATTATAGAGGATCTATATCCTGGATCAGGTCACAAGGTCACAAATGACCTTGTTTTCATTTTTAAAAAAGCAACATCTACCACCACCCCGATCCCCACGAGACAAAAGTAAGATAATAAAAACCATGAACCCAAGACCCGTATAAACTCTTTCTTTTTCAAAAACCAACACCCTACCCTACAGAATATTTTCTTAGACTGTATGCCTCCTGGCTCTGCCACTACAAACTTGTTTTTATTTTTCAAAAACCAACACCCTACCACCCACCTCAACGAGCCAAAAGTATATTAATAGCAACTATGAGCCCAAGGCCACTCACATATCTTCTTTTTGTTTTTCAAAAACCAACAACAACACGAAAACATCTTGCCCCTATGCGTCATAGTTTGGGCCACCACATTAAATGTTTTAAAAAAATAAACATTAAACATATGTGCTCTGAGGTTATAACCATTACTGAAGAAATAATTAACTCCTACTGCTTTTGAAATGGGTGAGATATCGTCTGTGCTTTTTTAAGTCAGACACTCCTTGGGTTAAAACCCATATGCTAAATTAGATAAGTAACAGGGTATTAGATGCCAGCTCTGGCATTATAACTTATTTTGTAAAAATTAAACATTATTAAGTCCAGAGCTACTGAGACCATGACAAAGTAGCGGATGTGGGTGAGACACTGCAAGCCACGCTTTAATGAACAATTTAGTACAATATTAGGGTATTAAACCACATGCTAGAATAATAGATGAATGCCTACTATCTATTATTTTAGATTTTCAAATTAAAACATTTGTAAAATAAGAAAGAAAATTTAAAATGTTAGATAAATAAATAATGTACTATCATTTAAGACAAATAACAAGCAGTACATCTTACCCATGTGCAGCAGTTTAAAACATTAAACTAGCTAACAAGAGTTATCGAAGTTAACAAAGCAAATTAATTTAACAAGATACAAATATATTAGTCACATTATCATCCAGCACAGTTCAGTGGTATGCTGTGTGTGATACACATCCGTGCCAGACTATCGGTTAGAAACTGGCTGCAATGTCAAACTTACATACTGTTACAACAGTTGTCCATGATACCGTCGTAAGCCACGAGCAAAAAGAGAACGTTAGCAGGGCGTAGAGGATTTTTCGCCCGTAACTTGCGACAATGATGATACCCTGTAATCTGTCCTCCAGGCAAAACACAATAACCTCTCTCTCTCTCTCGGTACTATATGCAATTTGAGTGCTTTCTTTGGGTCTTTGTGTGAGTTGATCTGAGCGTTTTTAGTCTTTTACCCATCTCTCTCTCTCTCACACACACACACACACACACACAGCTACTACATTTACGCTTTTTTATTTTCATGTGAGTATGAAATAAGGACACAATCTGAATCGTTTTTATTTCTAATTTCTCATTATTTCATGAAATTGAAAAAGTCATGAAACGTAAAGAAATATTTGTTGATTGTCTGATGATCTTATAATTCCCACAGCATGAACACCAAGCAAACAACGTGATATACATACACGGAAACAATGTTTAAACTTAATCCTTTTCTTGTTAGTCATGGTAATTACAGCTTTAAGATACGAGAAATATTTCCGTGGGAGATGATCTTTTCTGCCAAGATTCTTGTTACACGTAAACCATGTCCCATCATAGTTTCATGGAAACCGCATTGTATATCTTATTAACCGTTATCAAGGCATAATAATGAATGAGGTAGACTGAAATAACACAAGAATATACATGATCTGTCACATATAATTGTCATTTCCTACTATTTTTGTTTTGAAGTTAAGAAAGAAAGAAAAGGTACTTTATTTTTACCCCTTTGAAAATGCCTCTGGTTAGCGATATCATAGACCCCTTGTGACTATCAGTACACAATACATAACAACATATGGGATTCTCAATCCAAGCCAACGTCAATGTTTGTGTCTTCATTCAAAGATACACCTAACAAACAAAGTATCCCAGTCATACAAACTGACCGATATGAACAAGTAAACTATTGGTATCCTACTCTCTATGATAAAATAATTTCTCTCTAATTTATAAACTTAAAAGAGAGAAATCGTATTAAAACCAACCCAAGTACACACAGGCACAAGGGATCAAACCTGGGAACCACAGGCACAAAACTATCTAGATTGTTACAAATATATAACAAATGTATTTCCAGAATGAAATATTGGATACAAGCCATGTTCGCCAGATTTGTCGCCTCTTTTATTGAGAGGGTCCTTGCATCTGTCCGAATCTTCGCATTCGTAACAATCAAAGGTATTCGCTGTAAAGATAGACATATAACCACAAAAGTGCACGAAAATTCGCACAATGAATGTGAAAGTTTCAAAATCGGCAATTCGTGTAAATATGTTTTCGAACATTATTTACATCACAAATGCAAAATGAACAAGATAATGCTCAGATGTGAAAGTACAATCAAGATTGCGTTGAATGTTGCAAATAAGTTTTTTTAAAAACAGGTGCAAAGAAACAAAATAAGCGTTAAGATATAAATAATACCCAAGCTTATTATTAGTAAAGAAGTGATTATTACATACATAAATATAAATAAATGTGTATTTATTTATGTATTTATTTATTTATTTCTTGATTTATAACATACCTAAGTTATTACTTGAATAAGAAACTTAATATACTTATGACTGAAAGAGAATTTTTAATGGTAATAATAAAATACTTCAACTTAGGAACACCTTTTTTCACATTCCTATAAGTGTATGATTATGTTTTCTAGTATAGAACACCAGTGCATGATAATTCTATCTTGTCTCATACGTGGCCTTTATCCTGACTTGTGGACTATGCAGACCTTCTACTGCAATCATAGTGTGCACAACATTGCAAAAGCTTCCCACTTTCAGTCATCACATGAACATTCTTTTACAATAATTAAGATAAACATTAATTATAGCACACTGGTTGAAGTTAAGTGTTCCACAAAGAACCCATTTTGCAATGATCGACCTAGCTACATGTACGTCTTCTTTAGTCTTATCGAGTCGAAAAAGCTGTTGTTGTAAATGTTATTTTTTTAAAATTCATATTCTCATTATTATTTTTGAAGGATAAATCAATTCTAGATCAAAGTTGAATCGAGAACTATTTCATTATTTTTGTCTGTTTCAGTTAATCTTTTGGATAAAAGTGAACTTTACTTTTTGACCTGTTCACATTTGTATCATTGCACAGGCTATCTGCAGTAAGTGTATATTCAGACGCTGTGTATTGCCATTACCTTAGCAATTTTAACCACTGTTCTTTGAAAGTTAAAATCTGTTTAAAAGTCATTGAATGTTTACATTGAATATTTCAGTGTAAACCTAAATTGTTACGCACTATCTTAGGGCAAGAAAATGTTCAATGGGTGTTCTACCGTTTGAAAGTTACAGCAGTATTCACAATAAGCCATTTTTACTTAGGCTTATTTTGTCGTTCATAAATTTGAGAAAAAGAATCCATCAGTATGCTTCAGTATATGATAGGGAACATCCACGCTCAGGATCAAAATTTTGCTTCAGACACTCGGCACAGCCTCATGTCCGATGCAAAATTCTGACTCATGTGGAAATTTCCTATCCTACACCGATGCATATGATGAATTATATTAATCTCAATTAATCTGAGTAACAAATATACCAAGAGTTGCAAAATCTCACATTACCTGATTGCAGGGAGACACCAATCCCAAAGACAACCATGCACGTGACACAGAATATTCTCATTTTTACTGGAGGGTGTCTTTATGGATTTTCAGTAATGTAAATTGCATATCACTGCATCTCCCACTTTAATATATATTGTGGGGTTTATGGGTTTACGTATTTATACAGAAATTCGATTTGGTCGATATTCTGTACAGATTTTATCAAGGCAAGCTTTTAAAAATTTGCCCCTCCCATTGGTAAAACTATCGAATGATACTGCATCTAGCAAATTGAATAGATTGTTATCTGACTATTGATTGGTTGTTGTCTGCTTCTGAAATCTTTATTCCAGTCATGCTAATGATATATTAAAATAATTTCCTATGTACTAGAGGTTACAACAAAGGAGATACTACCGCTTAATTTTTAGTTTACACTGTGGAAAAGATGGATTCATCGTTGTGATAAGTAGGTATCAAATAGGTAGGACTAGCACACTCCTGAAATTTATAAGAGTACATTCTATTGCGTAGGCTTCATTGACGCACAATATAAAACAATATCACTGTGATAAATTCTAATTCCATATCTCCTTATTTGTCAACATTGTCAGAGAGGTGATAGAAATATGTCATGATTTTAAGATAACCGGCTAAATTTATGTATTTAATGTTACATCTTTGCAACAATGCTACATAAAGTATGCGTTGTCTTTTTAGTGGTTTTCTTTGCTATTGTATTGATTTTCTCCATGTTCGTATGCCTATCTCCATATTCTTTATCTTATCCCTGTTTATAATATAAAGAGTTTCCATCCTTTGCAGTCATTGATATATGGGTATTTTACTTTGAGGAAACAATTTCAGCACATATAGTCTTTCTCTTTAATGAATTATGGTATCTTACTGTTAATTTATATACAAAATATATTTTCTGGACAGATCTGCTTTAATTGATATTTCATGCAATCAATACTTGAAATAATTTATTATGCAGTAATTTAGAATGAGATTCTTATATCTGGGCATTCCTTTTTTATTCTTTCGGCTATTCATGTGTAAATATTTAAGACAGTACATGTCTTTCGGCTATTCATTTGTAAATATTTAAGACAGTACATGTCTTTTGGCTATTTATGTGTAAATATTTATGAAAGTACATGTCTTTCGGCTATTCATGTGTAAATATTTAAGACAGTACATGTCTTTCGGCTATTCATGTGTAAATATTTAAGACAGTACATGTTTTGTTTTTTTAGGTCTGGGCACTGTAATCAGATTTGATGGTAAGCATTACCTTGTGCTTACCTTAAAACTACCAAACTACACACTTGTCTCAATAACATGGGAATGTCTCTTCATCCCGAGATATATAGAGGATATCAACGTTTTTGGAGTACATATAAGGAAATATTTCACAATGAATTTCGGTTTGCAATACATGCTCATCTATGCTCGATTTCTCCATCATTTTTAAACATGATTATGATTGTGATGAGAGTTAAATCACTACTTAAACAATTGTATTACTATATTTTTAATCAAGAGCGTTTATCTGAAACTTTTTACCGTTTGTCGTAGAGTGTAACAGGTATACAATACTGTATGGGTGACACAATATCGAATAGCAAGAGGTCATGTAATTTCAGTCACTGATAATGAATGCATTAAATTATGTGGAAAAGCAATTATAACAGAGGCACATTCTGTTGTTTGGATTTCGATTTTAGGCATTTCTTGATGATGCCTACTCATTGATTACATAAATGTATACTAGAGGGTCTAAAGAATGTATACTGTATGATCTGTTTATCCTGATGGAGAGAGAGAGAGAGGAGAAGAAGAAGAAGAAGCAGAAGAAGAAAAATGAAATAGGCTTAAAAATGGAAATACAGGTTTGAATAACCTACATATGGGCAGATATATTTCCTAAACGGGAAAAGAAAGTAGCTTCAAATGTGATATCGCCACTGATACATTTCAATGTCACATTATGAAATATATAATAAATAACTCTACCAAAAGTATGTATTTTTCACCATAGAGACTTTTGTATATGCTAACCTGTTGTATAACCTTGAAATTTCTTTCTCGCACTTAAAAAGCCTATTTTTATGACTCTAGGTCTTAAAATAATGTAACACTGGAAAACTGCACGCACTCATAGTCACTGTCTGGCAACATAATTAAGACACACACGTGTTGTCAACAATGTACTCTGCCATTTTCTTTTAACTCTGACCTTACATTACCGTATGTAATTGTGTACGAGAAGAATTCATGATGAACATTATTTCCATATGGGACAAGCAGTATTGATGCAGTAGTTATTTATTATTGTAATTAAGAAAAGAAAACAATACATTTTTTTCTTAATGATACTGTTCTACAACGATACATTTCAACAAGGATTTGGATTTCAAACTAGTATCGGCGAAGACTATTTCTTTTATTGTACAATATAGTCTAGAGTGCTTCTTGTTCATTCTTCTAAAAATAACTTACAATGGGGCAACCTCAAAATTTTGAAAAGACATTTTTACATAATTATAACAACAACAATAATGACCAACACTTAATTAATCTTGACATATTTACACATGTTGTAAGGGTATATATATATATATATATATATATATATATATAAATAAAAATATTTTGAATTGTAGATTTTTTTATAATATCAAATATAATGTGTAATATGCCATTTATATTTCCTCATTTTATTAATAAAATCTTATTTTTAACAAATATGGTGTTGAATTTATTTTTAAAAAATGGAATCACACCTCCACTTAATTACATCTCAAGAAGCAAATTATAAAAAAATTTTTAATATATATTTTAAGAATTTATGAAAATAATTTCTTGTGTATAGCTTTCATTTATTTGATTAATAATAATAAAAATAATAAATATTTTCAAACGTTGACTCAATTAGTTAAAAAGAATGTTATCTTCTGGGCCTCATTTATAAACATATATACCAGCTAGTAAGAAAAATTATCCTTTCACACTCACACAGACAGACATACATACACACATTACACTAATAGAAAAGACAAACTTCACTAAGTATGTAATTTTTTTAAATTTCCTAAACAGGATTCCCAAATGTACTTGGATATATTGATGACATTTTCATCAAGAGCCAAGTACCACAGGAAAATGAAGCAGAGTATTTACACAAAAAAGTTTCCATTCTTTGAATGTTCTGGTATGAAATGTTTCTGTTTTTATTTTGTCATCAAGAAGCGGTCATATTTACATGTGCAAGAAGTAAATATAATAACATATTATATTGAATGAGAATAATACCCCTTACCAAACTTTCAAAAACATGCATAGAATATCACAGACTGAAAAAATAATTATAATTGTACACATTTACTTTTTGGAGTGCAAAATGTAGACTACCATACAATTTATGAATGCACACACTATTCCCATCAGAAGATATAGACCACTCTCTCAATGATCCCTCTGTGGTCATGTGCTTTATTTACTAGGCTAGCTCAGCTATGGAGTATGAGTAACTTTCCACATGCTTTATCTATTAGGCCAGCTCATCTACAGGCTATGAGTAATTTTCCATTTTTGGTTCTTGTCTCTGGATGTTCACGTTTCTTCACCTTATGCAAAGACCACTTGTGCCACTACATAGCCATGTGGTTCAAAAATACCTTATCAGTCACTGTATCATGATATAAAAAATACTTACTGATGCATGCTAATGACAGAATAGGATTAATTTAAAAATGCACACTAATTTCTTTTAATTATAGCATATATCCTTTGGTACAAGTGTGGGTCTTTTAATTTATTTGTGATTAGATTATCATCAGATTAAGCTATATTACATAAAAAATATGAATAAAAATGTGTGATCGGCTTATCACAAAATATGCAGTGATCATTAGATAATTATGGTGAACTATAATACTCGTAAAACACATATCCCCATGCTCCACTGCTTTTTCAAAACTAACTATCCACCAGTCAAAATCTAACTCTCTGATCAATGTGCATTTGATTAGAATAGAAGCAGGGGCCAATTTAAGTTGAATACTAGTATATGAATTCATTTCTTAATGCCAGCTGTGTATTTGTGTGCAGATATATACATATCTCTTTACTTCCAAAAATATGCCACCAGTGTCAATGATAGTTGCATGTATACATTATTTTTTTCATGCCTAATAAAATCATACAGAGTGAGGATCTCAATATCTAAAATTGTGACCCTGACAAAGGGGTTACAACTGTATGGAACCAGTGGTATTGCTCATGGGTTCCATTCAGTGCTACATGTCACATTTGTTAGCAACCAGGTCAGTTTTCAAACACACCAATTTTCATACATGTTTGTTGCAAATTGAGACTTATGTACAATTTTGTTTTGTTAAACTCACTCCTTAACCACACCCCAATGTCTGGTTGCACCAGAATTTAAAAAATGCAAAGCAAATTGAAAGATCACCTTAAATATTATCAGCCGGTTAGGAATTTCTCTTGAATAGTTTAGGATGATTTCTGCATAATGACTTGTGCACATCTTTCACAACATCAAAATCATCACCAAATCATTGTTAAATATAAGGAATTGAATCAACCTATAACATGAAATTTCAGGACTGCACCATGGGATACTACTTGGTGACTCGGGTTACCCTTGCCAAAGTTTTCTTATGACACCATACCTAAACCCCCATGAACCCCGTATGGAGAATTACAACAAAACCCATTGCAGAACCAGGGTTTTAATTGAAGACATTTAGTATTTTGAAGAGAAGGTTTCCTTTCCTGCACTTTGGGCTTACGATCTCATCCATGAGGGCTTGTCAGTTGACAGTGGCCTGTCCTTGTCTACACAATTTAGGTATAGACAGAAAGGACATCATTAGACATAATGACAAAGAGGATCTCATGATATGAATGGGCCAGAGATGAATGACATTTTGGGCAGTATGTTAAGAGATCATATTGCCTGCACCGTCTATTAAGTCTCATTTGGCATACGGTATCTATGTAGTCTCCAGATATATTTTAAAACAATTATCTTTGCTGTTATATATTACACGTTTTGTCTTTATAGCAAAATTAAGTTATATGCAGAATATAATAAAAACCTTAGCAAAGACATATTTACACAATAATATTATGTTCAATATATTTTCTTCTTTCACAGAAATCATATTTAGGTGTGCAATGAAGAAAGAAATGCATACTAATTTAATTGG